>OY986050.1:1495034-1557129 GCA_963920205.1 Stenodema calcarata | reverse complement strand
TGCATTAGATCGAAGAAAACAATTCCGGATTGCGAACGTTTTTAAGTAGGTAACATGTGTTCGTATGACTTGAATTCGTATTAATGTCCCTAAACTAGGTCTTTCAATTGATAATTTGTTTCCACCAGTGGGACACTCCTGTTCATCTGCTGAAATGAAATGTTTTATTTGTATAAGCCTTCCGGCGTTACAAGGTTGGCAAAAATATCAGTAAAATAATAAAAGAAGTGAGTGTATAGTAAATAAATTGAAAGGAAAAAAAAGAAGAGTACCTATTACAATGTCCGCTTAAGATTTACATACAACAGAGGAACTACCAACTGAACAATTTGTAATAAAGGAAGCCTTCATTTAAAAAGAAAGCCCTTGTACGGATGCAATTACTAACAAAGAAAAATACTTTCTTACATGCAGAAATATTCTGAAGGGACAGTATTGAGGACAGTTCATGATGCGAAAATTCATTTAATTGAAAAAAAGAAAACCGTTCGCCTCGGAGTACCGGGCATACACAAAGAAAATGCAAAATGGTATCTGGTTCTGATAGGTTACATAAAGGGCAAACCTCTTGACTGTTAAATTTAACGATAAATTTTGGACTGCTCAACTTGGAAAAACAATTCCCAGAGAGCCGAACCTGCGCTAGTAGCCGCTTAACGCTAATACCCAGTTCAGAGTTCAGGTAAATAGGAAGGTTGTCCTCAGATGGGCAGTACATTCTATAAACGGGGCTGTACGGCGACACCTCTACCCGTTCCTGATCCAAACGTCTCCGGGACGATTCAATCTGTTCAAGGAATGGGCCTCTACTGAGAATCCTGAGGTCCTGGGCGGTCCCATCGATGTATATACCTCGATGGGCGGACCACGTCGCTCCTTCATTGTATTTGGAGAAAATCTCACACATCTGAGAAGCCCAGTTATACAGTGGGTCTGGCCGAGCCTCGTGGAGAGCAAGCAGACGAGAAAAGCACAGCCTAGGGAGCCTGGAGCCCCCCATACCGCACAACCTAGACCACCAACCCAGAGCCAAACCAACAACCCTGACCTCCAGATGAGGCAGACCCAGCTCAGTACGGATAAGATAGTCGGGCGTGTTACTGGGCAAGAAAAAACAGGATTTGAATGCCCGAAGTTGAATTTTCTCAAGATCCCCGCATAGAGGTATCCCCCACGACTTAAGGGCATATAGAGATGATGGCAGCTCCATGAGGAGAATGGACCACCGCGGGCTTGATGCAACAAAGGAAGAAGAGCACGGGATACCGTCTCCGCTTTACTGATACAGTCTTGATACAGTGATGAACTTCACACCCACCCCCTTGGGACAGTAACACTCATGACTTTACGTTTAAATATTTTTTCTTGAGGATCTGCTAGGTACTTTTTAACTATGCCACTGCATTCTTCTCCAAAAAACATACAAATTGATACCAAAAACCTTTTTTTTTCATACTGGGTGGTTCACGGGAACGTCCCCAAAAGTAGGGGGCTGTTTCTCCGAACAGGGAGGGAGTAGGGAACCGTTAGGTGATGCAGTTTAGTTGCCATCATGGAACGATGGAGTGTGGAGCATCGTGTGTTCGTGTATGCCGCGTTTGTAAGAAACAATGAGTCTGTGGTGGCTGCTCGACGTGCATTCAGAGTTATGTTCAATGTTGCTCGACACGGTGCTATTCCTGATCCGAAAACCATTATGAAATGGGGGAAAGCATTTCGTACTGCGGGTAACATCACAAAATGAAGCCACCCAGCCCAGTACAGACGGTAAGGACCCCCGAGAACGTGGAGAGGGTGAGAGCAGCTGTTCTCCAGAGCCCACGTCGTTCCGCACTCCAATACGCTCAGGCCCTGCACATAAATCGCGCTTCTGTTCGGCGTATCATAAAAAGTGAGTTGCATTTCCATCCCTATAAGCTGGCAGTTGTGCAACAATTAAAACCTGGAGATCACCAGCAGCGTTCAGCATTTGCTTTGGAGATGCTCTCACGGTTCGAAGTCAATGACGATTTGGTGTTGCTGATGAGTGATGAAGCGCACTTTCACCTCAACGGCTTTGTTAACAAGCAAAATATATCCCTATAGGAGGCAGTTGTGCAACAATAAGCTGGCAGTTGTGCAACAATTAAACCCTGGAGATCATATAAGATAAACGATTTGGTGTTGCTGATGAGTGATGAAGTGCACTTTCACCTCAACGGCTTTGTTAACAAGCAAAATTGCCGGTATTATTCAGGTCACAATCCTCAGACTTTGTATGAACGACCACTGCTTGCTCTAAAGTCACAACGTGGTGTGCGGTTCATCATCGGGCCCCTCCTCACACTTCCAACAACTCGATGGTTCTGGTACGCGAGATATTCCCTGACTGCCTTGTCTCACGTTTTTGGGACGTGCTTTGGCCACGACGCTCGCCAGACTTGACAACCTGCGACTTCTTTCTATGGGGATACCTCAAGTCACAGGTTTATGCTTTGAAACCTCGGACCTTGGACGATCTAAAAGATGCTATCAGAAGGGAAGTGGCGTCCGTTGACGAAGCCTTACTGGAGCGCTTACACCAAAACTTCTACACCACGACATCAAATTGCATGTATTTCCCTACAGAAAAATTTAAATAAAATGGTTGTACGTCTAAAACTTTCATTTCTATCACTATTTGATTTTGAGGACGTTCCCGTACATGGAAATATCGAGCCTCCCTGATCACAGAATAACGATCTCATTAAAATCTTTTTGATTGAAATGCTTTCTTCGTCTGTACAGAAATGGTTTTGCAAATGTAGTTTGCAGAGTTTTTTTCCCCTTGTTATATTTGTGTTTGAGATGTTGATGAGTGCGTTTTCTTCTTCTCAGGTTGTTTCGACTTGCTTTTGGATGCTGAGAAATGCAAAGAAGGCATTGAAATCCCGATGGCAGGCGGTGGAATGGGCGTAGGAAGCGGCATGTTCTTTGCGTCGGCCGCCACTCCAATTTCCACTCCACCAGGAACTCCTTGGACCTCCGGAAGCACGCCAGCCTTCTCCGGACAACAGTCTTCGTGGTCACCTGCCGGTCAGTTTTGGTTTTGCGTTGTAACTTTGGATGAAGTCGCCCTCAAACGGCTGAAAGCATGCGAGAGTTGAATGTAATGGGCTGTCAACCTTTTCGTCCACCATCTTTAATAATTTAGGGTGGAGTAGGGTTATTGGGTACATAACCGACATTTTCACTTTTAAGATTTTTTTCGTGTTTTCGATTTTGTCTCAGTAAAACGGACTTAACTCCCTTGAATTATATGTAAAATAAAGGTTGAGAGCACCGTTGGAAAGAGCTTTAAATTTGCTATCTCCCTGATACAAAATCCGATTTTTTAAGACAGTACTAAGGAAAAACTTCTTCAAGTATACCGACACTTTTTTAGTTTTTGTACGGTCACCAAAAAGCTTATTTTCAATTCAGTTGGGAAACTGTTAAAAACAGATACAGCAGCAACTTCGAAAAAGTTGTGAGCTAGCGTACTAGAAGTCTGAGAATAAGCCGGATTACAACTGTTCTCAAATCTTGTCGGAATGGAAAGAGATGGAGAAAGCAGGGTTCTGTGCTTTACCATTTAATAGAAGCAAAATCCTTCAAAAGGTGGAACGGTAGAATGTTCAATTCTTTGAATAGAGGCAGGGAGTGGTCTGTGCTTAGTTTTTTCATCATGATTTTTATGATCATGGTTCTCATTTCTTCTTTCAAAAGTCCCAAAGGGGTTTTCGATTTAGAGGATAAGCTATTGAGCACAGACGCTCTCATCACAGTATTTTTTTCGATGAAAAGTTTTACCAACCATTAAAACCCGCTGGAGTCATTCACAAAAAGTTCTTGAAATCTCCCGAATCAAGTACCTACTTCCAACATTCTCAAATCGGTGACCTTCGGCTGCTCGAGATAAACTTTTATTGCCCAAACCTGAGATGAGAACAGCAATGCCTACTTTCTGTTTTTTGATAATAAAGGGGCCACATTTATAGTTTTCGCAACGAAGCGACAGAGGGCACTGAGTCGGTCATCAGACACGATCGACAGGATTGTGTGAACGGCGATCGTTGGGGTTTGAGGGGGGGGGGGGGGGGGAATTAGGATAGGATGGGCGGAACCTCCTATCCTGTGCACAGGATCGGATGGTGTAAAACCCCCTTTAATTGTGTTATTTTGGGGAAAATTAATGTTTTTGATGGTGCGTTTGGTTTTTTCAGGTGATGCAACGAATTGGGGACCGAGTTTTTCACCTTCAGGAGCGTCAGACGTATCGGGAATGTCACCGTGGAGTCCAAGTCACGGGGGTGACGCCTCACCGAGGTCACCAGGTATGTCGTACATGGCGTCACCTTCGAGTGGAGGCATGTCACCTTCATACTCACCCCGCTCACCTTTCTATCCGCCGTCCTCACCGAGCTCACCGACCTACAACCCAGCGTCACCTCAGTACTCGCCGACGTCGCCTCATTACGTGCCGACGTCACCGTCGTATTCACCTACGTCACCGTCGTATTCACCTACATCACCGTCGTATTCACCGACGTCTCCTTCGTATTCGCCGACTTCTCCGTCGTACTCCCCAACGTCACCTTCATACTCCCCTACGTCACCTTCGTATTCACCGACGTCACCGTCATATTCACCAACTTCACCTTCCTACTCACCAACTTCACCTTCTTATTCACCAACTTCACCTTCTTATTCGCCAACTTCACCTTCTTATTCACCAACTTCACCTTCTTATTCACCAACTTCGCCTTCGTATTCTCCATCTTCCCCCAATACACCTGCTTCACCAACTTACTCCCCAACAACCCCGTCCTACTCACCATCTTCACCTCAGTACTCACCAACTTCACCTTCATTCTCTCCAAGTTCACCAAAGTACTCACCATCCTCCCCGTCATATTCACCGACGACACCGTCATACGGTTCATCTCCCCACTACGGCACGACGTCCCCCAAATATTCGCCGACGTCTCCCACGTACTCGCCGACGTCACCTTCCTACTCGACGTCCTCCCCCTCATATTCGCCGTCGTCACCGACGAGATACTCGCCGTCCTCTCCCAACCAGTATTCACCAACTTCACCGTCATACTCCCATCCGTCACCCCAGTACTCGCCGACGTCCTCCAAGTACTCACCTACTTCTCCTACATACACACCCTCGGGCTACTCACCAGCTTCGCCTGCGTCTCCCGTCTACTCTCAAACTTCTCAGTCCTATTCACCAACTTCCCCCAATTACTCACCAACGACTTCAGCCTATGATCCCTCTGACCCCCCCAATTAATGTAAATATTCACCATCTCTCATAGTTGTGTATCAAACACGATTTTCAACTTTGTACAAAATCATTTATTCCAATTCATTATTACTTAGAATAATATTTCATTTTATATTTATTAAATGGGTTTAAGGACGTCGAGTTACTGATGAGAATTCTTGACGTAGTTATTGTTAGTGCCTACTTTATAATATTAAGAGATGTTTCCCGTTTGAGTTATTTAGATTCCAGTCATTGAGCTTCAAATATTTTAATTTCTCTTATCAAAATTGATGTATTTACTATCGTCTGCATTTTTCCAAGTTGGTTTATGTTTTGTTCATTCATGTTGTATTACTAATTTGTGATATATTTTATATGTATCAAACAAAGGAATTACAATTTACTATAAGGATTTGGACGTGGTTTTTATTCTTCCTGAGTGAACTTGGTGTTTGCTGGTCTAAGGGTACAGGGTTCATGTACTCCAGTACTAGTCTATGTAGGCGCGGATCTACCGCGAAGTTGTTGGGGAGTGGGGGGGGGGGGGGGCAATGCGGGTTCTTGATCTAAAATATATTATACAGTTTTTTTCATGGTGGTGGGAGCGATAGTAACAAAGTAGTCATTTCAGCGGTGGTTTCATGGTAATTTGGTAGGTAACAAAGTGGTGGTTTTAAAAAAAAGAAGATTGAAAAACAAAGTGTATCTGAAAAGAAAACTCCAGAGATATGTACACTTTTACAAAAAGAAGAGACCAATACTACAGTCAATTACACTGTACAAAATCTAAATTCAAATTTAATGAGTCTGCAAAACAGGCAATTTTTCCCCCAAAAGTACAAATTTTAAATTACTGTCATTTTTCTAGTCTCGTACCGGCCGAACTACTGTTCCTTCAAAAAGGTCATGGGAGAATAATATGAAGAAAATTTAATACGCTTCAATTCAAGGTCAGAATGGTGCTTCTAGAACGAAAGGTTTTCTCAAAAACTGTCGGTCTCTTGGCTACAGCTCCAAAACTATTCGTCCGATCCACAAAAAAAAAAAATTGTTTCTAAAAGCTAGTTAATTTCAGGCCCCATTTATGAAATGTTACTCAAGCCCCTTAAAATAACCATGACAGGCTCGCTTAAGCCGCGATTACACAGAGCGAGTTTACAAGCAGATAGCTGGCGAGTTGGGAGAGGGGGGAGTGAGATAGTTGGCGAGTGTCGATGACACACAAAACTGTCCACTCGCTACCTGAGAGACAGTTGAATTACTTCCGACATTTCGTGAAGTCACCAACACTCGATTCCCGAGTCGCATCCAATACTGGCCGCTTTTGCACCCACTCGCCGCTAGTAGGCCTTGACACACGACTAGTTTACTAGCCAACAAGCTCACTAGCTAGCGAGCAGCGAGTAAAGTAGCCGGGTCTTCAACTTTTCCCGCCGCTTGTCCGCTAGTCAGATAGTAAACCGATGACACAGGGCGAGTTTACAAGCTGCTAGCGAACTCGCTGGCTAGTAGCTTGTAAACTCGCTCTGTGTAATGGAGGCTTTAAAAAAAACCGAACTGTTGTGAAATTTACGTGTTATTGGCCAACTGTTCGCTGTAAGTCTGGAAAATATCTGTCCAATTCAAAATTTATTTTTGTTCAGCTTAAAGCTGGTTGAATTTACTATCAAACCTCATATTATGAGTGCAGGTGTTCTAGCGTGCTGGCATGGGTATTTTAAGGGACTTGATTAACATTTCATGTATGAGGTCTGCAAGTCAAATTAACCAGCTTTCAGACGAAATGAAGATATTTTGGATCGAGCTAATAGTTTTGGAGCTATATCCAATTGAGTCCGACAAAACCCCAGAATTTAACGATTTTTGAGAAATTAAAACATAAGGCTATGATATAAAACTAAAACCTCTTTATGACGCCGTGCACATTTCAAGTCAGTTGGGTCCAGAATACTGGTTTCCCGCTTTTGAGAATTCGGTCTAAGTGCACCATTCTGATCTATTATTCTGTATTAAATTGTGATATATTTTATCTGTATCAAACAAAGAAATTACAATTTACTATAAGGATTTGAACGTAGTTTTTATTCTTCCTGAGTAAACTTGGTGTTAGCTGGTCCAAGGGTACAGTGGCTCATGTACCTTCTCCAGTACTAGTCCATGTGTATGTCGTCACACAGCCTTACCCACAATGTTGACAAAAAGAACTTTTGACACTTTTGATTTATTATATTCAATAATGAACCATTAGAATCGACCAAGAAAAAAATACTTATTTATTGTGAACTAAAAACCGTTTCCATATGAATTTTTCTAAATTCGTTTTAAACCCCTTATCTTGGCAGAAAAATTCGTTTTGAACCCCTTATAGAAATGATAATTTTTTATAGCGTAAACAACTGTAACCATATCTGGATACCATCTTAGTATCAGATACTGATTCTCCAATTCGATGGAGAAGCGTCTTGTCTTCAACACCCCTTATCTTGGCAGAAAAAAACATTCACTCAAACCTGGGCAAATATTTTCTTTTTTTGGTTCTTCAGGCCTCCTGTGTAGGGGAATAAGTAAAGAAAAGAACTAAATTTCTGTATCAAGCTCAAAAATCATGATTTTGTGATGCGTACTGGAGTACACATTGCCAAGAGTAAGTACGTCAAAATGTGAACCTATTGAACTGCAAATTGAATATTGAAGTGGGAAAAAACGAATTTGGTTTTTTCCCTCTTCAATTTGCAGTTCAATAGGTTCACATTTTGACGTACTTACTCTTGGCAATGTGTACTCCAGTACACATAACAACTTTCACGCACTCTTTTATTTATTTATCTACCAAAGAAGGTCGGTATCTAGGCAATGGTAAAACTCGTAAAAAAATCTTTTTCAATGCATCAGTCCTAGTAGTATTATACTATAATAGTAGAGTTTTCTGTGCATCAGTCTTTCCAACAGAGAGGCCAGTTAATGGACTGCACCCTTTCATCACGTCACACGCCAATTAAAGGAGTCCTCTACTATAGTCCCCCCATTATCAAAACTGAAAAAAAAAAAAAAAAAAAAATCAGTCTTTCCAATGAACTAGATAGGAGTACTGAGTATTTCAACTCTAGCGGCATCCGAAACCTGAAATGTGAGGTTATCCAAATTAAATTTTTCAAATTTTTAGAATAAAACTTTCGTGGTAAAATAAACAAAAACATCAAAAAGTGGCCGACGTTACCAGGTACTTACACTCAAATAAGAACTCGTAAAAAAGTAGGTACCTAAGTGTGGTAGGTACTCAAGGACAAATGAATAAAAATGAAAATCACAGTCTAGGCAACCAAATCGCATCAAGCTGCAACCATGGGAGAAAAAGTGTGAGGAACAAAAACACAGCATCGGGATCCTCATCAGTTGGTTCTTCTTCCCCATCACTTCCCGAATCAACAGAACATGAGAGTCAATCATGCGGTAGCCTGTCGGGTCAATGTTCATACCGGCCCAGTTGATTCGAACAGCACAATGTGTACCTATGTCATACATAGTCATAGCACAATATGTCATACACTAATGATAATAATAATCCATGATAATTCATAATAATAATTATTCAATCATTAAATGATCTAGACCAGGGGTCGGCAACCTGCGGCCCTCCTGGCCAATATTTGCGACCCAAAAAAATTGGAACATTTTGAAGAAAAAATTATATTGTTATGAAATGAATGAAATAGCATAATTACCTACTTTTTTCATTTTCTGAGTGTAAGGGAATTAGGAACTTCTTGTGATCCTAAGAATGGACAATCTGACAACTTTGGGATAATTCTGTGTTACGGAGACCCCTAGAAGGGAAAGTCTAAACAGGTCTAAAACAGGTGAAGGTAAATTCCCTTCATGCCCTTATTTGTATACAGGGTGTTCATTTTAAGACGGCTTAAATGTATTTCCTGCCTAGACGGTTGATCTGAGCAAAAAATGTCGGAGGAAAGGTGTAGCCCTTGAGCCCTTCTGGCGCAAGATCAAAAGTTTGGATTTACAGATGACCCATAATATTATGTTTATGCAGGTTTTTTTAAATGCTGAACACGATGGTGAAATCAGAATTGCGATATTCCTCTGTAGCAAAAACCATCAAAGCAATACATTTTTAAATGTATAATTTTACAGTATTTTGATACCTTGTGGGTATTTTTCCTGGATATGGTTTTTTTGGTCGCCGAAAGAAAACATTTTTTTAACCCCATGTCAAAATGTTTTAATGGTATTCTTGTACAAAATCATTTATTCCACTTCATTATTATAACAATATCTATTTGATTTTATATTGGTTTATTATCTTCGATAATGAACCATTGGAATCGACTAAAGTAAACCATTTTTTAACCCCCTCAATGTTAGAGGGTTTACGTTTCAAGATACGTAGTTTCATAAAATCGGATAAAAAACTATTTAATAGTTTTAATAGTTAAAAGTTAAAAAATAGTTAATAGTTAATAATAATTTAATAGTTAATAGTTAAAAAACTATTTAATAGTTACAAAACTATTTAATAGTGTTCTAATTTAGAACATTGCCGCATGATTCATCCTCATTTAAATGTGATCTAAAAACTGGACCGTTCCATTTAAATTTTTCAAAATTTCTAAATTCGTTTTGAACCCCCTTCCCATTGACCTAGGGCAAGTTTCAAGGATCAGTGTGGGGTTGGTCTGAGCCCGTAAACCAAATATCGTAATTTTAGCACAACGCTAATTTCCATGTTACAAGGTTTTTGTGTTTTATGTAACGTTACAAAATGAACCCCCAAAATACTACATCCCTCGCTAATTCCTCTTGTTGAATTCAATTAGTGGCGTAGCGTGGTTCTGGACATAGGGGTACCGCACTCAATTCACCCCCCCCCCCCTCCAATTCCTAATTCTCTCATCCTAAAAATGAAAGAGTGAAGCAGTTCTAAGCAAGCTGTTTGTTCAAAGAAATGGTAAGTATGATATTATTTATTTTCTAAAACTATTTAAAACTATTTTTTAGAATAATTTATAAAATTCCCTTGCCAACAGGATGGCGACTCCAGTTAAGTCCCCCCGAGTCGCCCCTATCAACCAACCTGACTATTCTATAAAAATAGGAAATAGCAAGAAGAGGAAATAAACAAAAAACATACACTTGGAACATAACATCCTCATCTAAAATTATATACACAGTGCAAAAGCATAAGAATACACAGGCAAGCCGGGTTAAACACCAGTAAAGGTAGGTACGCAAAAATGGAGAAAATAATAGGAATAAAAATGATGAGTCGACTAATGAAACGAGAGACGACTAATGAGATCGATACCTCGATTGTTTTCGCGGGACTTATCGATAACGAGATCATTGAACATAAAAGGGGCGGATGCAGATTTAGGGCTTTTTGCTAGCCGAGTTTTTGCTACCCGAGATCTCACAATGGATAGGTAGGTCTCTCTAATGAAGAGAGATTGTTGTTGTCCCTGTGTCGATCTCAAATATGTTTTAATGCGTTTCAGAGCTGAAAATGAGCGCTCTACAGACGCAGTAGTGCTTGAAATTGTAAAGATGAGTTTCGCTAATTTAAAAACTTCAGGTTAAATCCATGACATTTCAGCGAGATACAAAACCAGTTCACGAATTTCCACCAAACTCCTCTTTGTATAGGATGGTTAATTAATTTTTCAGCCCTAATAGCTGGCCATACACGAGCGGATTTTCTCGGCGGATGACGGATTTTTCTGAGAATTTTGGGAGATCCGTCAGTTCAATTCGATCGTTAATGGAAAGGGCAAGGTCCGGCAGACATCCGCGGGAATGGTGCCGGGGAAATCCCGCAGACCCCACCCTTACGTGTATGGACAAATCCGCCGATTTGAATCCACCGATCCAGTCGGTCATCGGACCAACGCAGTCAGTCACCATACACGAGCGGATTTGACGTGGGCTCGGATTTCGTGCGGTCTTTTCTGTTTATTTATTTATTTATTTATTGATACGGCCGAAGCCAATTTACAAATAAGGAAAATAATTCGAGATTTCACCCGTAAAAGAAACTTAAGATAAATAGTACAAATGAGATACTGGTGCACAAAGAAAGGTAATATGTGAATAAAATGACGATGGAGAAAAGGAATAAGAACTGTCACTGATACTGATAATTAGGAAACTGACGTTTGAGGCTAAACTGCGAGATACAAAAAAAAGTCTGATGACGTGGCTTGAATAAACGCATTCGCCTCCCGTGGCATGCGGTATAATGGTCGATGCAGAAGGTAGTTGTGGGCGGCAAACGGAACGTGGAACGTAACAGATGAACGGGTACTGTAGTTTGGCACATTGATGTTGACTCTGGAGAGAAGGGACGGGGACTGGAGAACGCCATTCACCAACTTGTGGTAGAACATGATGTCTGCCATGCATCTTCGATTCTCCAGACTTGGAAGATCATAAACGACCGCGAGACGAGAATAGTCCGCCTGATCAACTGGTATCCCCAACTTAAAGGCTATATAGCGCAGGAATTTTCTCTGTACTCGCTCCAAGCTGTCCTTATGCACCTCATAGTAAGGAGACCAGACCGGACTAGCGTATTCCATAATTGGACGAACTAAGGATTTATATAAGTGCACAATGGCCTCCACTGACGTGAAGTCTCTTGTACAACGCTTGAGGAAGCCCAAAGTTCGTAGTGCTCTCGATGCGACAGCATCCACGTGGCTGTTAAATGTGAGCTTCTGATCCAGCAGAACTCCCAGGTCTCGAGTTAACTCCAGTCTCCCAAGAGGGAGCCCATGAATAAAATAACGATGCTGGATGAGCTCCCGAGAACGAGTGTATGAGGCAACAGTACATTTAGCAGGGTTAAGAGGTAGGTGGTTTGTCGAACACCAAACGAGAAGGCTGTCAAGGCTGTGCTGCAGCTGGAGGCAGTCCGCTGACGACGAGATCCGTCTATAGATCTTTAGATCATCCGCAAATACGAGGACCCTGACGTCACCCGAAGAAACCATTGGGCCAACACTGTTGATCAGCAACAAAAATAAGATAGGGCCAATATGGGAACCCTGAGGGATACCGGAAGAAGCAAGGTAGGGCGTGGATACAGCACTTTTTAATCTAACTCTGTGAAGTCTACCGTCGAGGCAACTATGAATCCAACTTAAGAGGGTACCATACACCCCAAGAGAAGATAACAGCCCAACGATATGCTTGTGAGATACCCGATCGAAGGCTTTGGCAAAATCGACAGACAATACATCCACCTGCGAGCCATCACCAAACCCAGACATCACGAAGTCCGTAAACTCGATTAGGTTGGTTACCGTGGAGCGGCCCCTCACAAATCCATGCTGTTCAGGCACAATATAGCCGGAGAACACGGAGGTTAGTACCTCAACTACCAACTTCTCCAATAATTTGGGCACCGATGATCGGGTGCAGATTGCTCTGTAATTGCTTGCAAGCGATCGACTGCCAGATTTATGAATTGGCGTAATAAAACACTCCTTCCACTTCCTGGGAAAACAACCAGTGATAAGTGATCTATTGAAGAGCATGGTCAAGGGTCGGGCCAGCGAGTCGCAACAAGATCTTAACAGGCTAGGAGGAACACCATCCGGACCAACACCACCACACAGATCCAACAGGCTGATCACACGAGCCACATCTCCGACATCAAACTCCATGGAGCCCACCGACACCACTTCTACTGGATCATAGACGGGGCTGTAAGTAACGGGAGCCTCATAAACATCTGAGAAGAAGGAAGCAAACAACTGGGCACAATCTTGAGGTGTGGAGGCACATGATCCACCCAAAGTGATGCAGTCCGGAAGAGCATTAAATCCATCTTTGTAATTTACAAAGTTCCAGAACTCCTTTATGTTTGAGCTAATCGAAGACTGGACGGAACTTACATGACTCTTATAATCAAGTTCAGAAAGCGAAGAGCATTGTTGACGCAGATTTGAGAACCTGACGTAATCAGCATCATTTCCAGATATCTTCCACCTAGCATGCGCCAACCGTTTCAACTTTGTTAAAGAAATCAAGTTCATAGAAAACCACCTGGGGAACTCGTAATTTATTGACTTGGTCTCAGGGACAAACTTTCTTATGCCAGAGTAAATGACCCCATAGAAACGCTCGATCGACTCTTCTAACGGTAGTTCAGTGATATGGTCCCAATCTTGAATGGTGAAAAACGTGTTCATTGCCAAGTAGTCTCCTCTTTTGAAATTATACCTGAACCGATCCGGCGCAAATCTCTCATCAGAGGTCGACGACAGTTGCACCACTAATTCAATTGGAGGATGAGCGGGATCAATATCAACTAGTTTAGCTGAGGCACGAAGACTGATGTGGTCACGGCCAATATTGGAGAGCACCAAGTCAATCAGATTGTTAGAAACATTTGGCACATTATTAAATTGGAGAAAGCTGTGAAGGCGCATTGCCTCAAAAATTATTCGATCTTTTCTCCCCATGTGACTTGGCATCAATTCACCGTTCCAAGAATCCCACGCAATGCAAGGTGTATTGTAATCTCCAATCAATAGGACACTGAAATCCGGGAAAGACGTTGTGACAGCATCGAGATCATTGAAATGACATTCCAACAACTCAGGGGTCTGGTAGTCTGGCATATAAGCACATCCCAGGATCAATCTGTGATGTAGTAATATTACAAAACAGTGTTCGACCCGATCCGAACCAGACCAGATCGTTGATTTTATATTATTCGACACCGCAATCATAACACCGCCACCCCTTTGTTTCAAACTATTATTTTTGGTAGAACGATCCGTTCTATACACTCTGAAGTTTTGCAAGCCAAGTTCGTTTGTATGAACCGCCTCAGAAAGCCAAGTTTCAGTGAAAAATAATAAATCATAAGTACAATGTGAAGCCTGATGGATAACCGTGGAAAGCTTAGTATTCAACCCCCGCACATTCTGATAAAAGCATGAGATCATGAGTGGAGCTGCCCGTTGTTTGAACCAGAAGACGAAGAACGATGCGTAGGATCCTTAGGAACTATCCTTGGTATCCCTGAGACGTAACGAATGGTGAGGTTTGACTCCCCAGATTCGATCCTTTGACTTAACTCGTCGCGTAGGTTTTTGAGAAATTTCCGCTGAGCCGGTGTTTTGTCCGACGAAGCCGCGAAGACAGGGGGCCGATGGGAGCGGTTCGAAATTAGTACCTCAGTGTCAGTGGTAGGGCTGTCAAAAATGACTTTGAGTGGCCGGCATTTAGTTTCATCAGCTTTACCAATTCGAGATATGCGCTGAACGAGGCTGGAAAATGCCGGTTTCAGTTTATCCAATGATCGTTTGACTTGCGCGAGATCTTCCTCGGCAGCCGCCATAACATTTCGAAGGGAGGATTCGGGAATCTCATAAAAAATCACATTTTGTGCTCTTCTGCGTCTATCCTCACACTCGGCTACAGCCACCTCCAGACCAAGACCACGGTCAGCCGATGCGCCGTCAGTCGCAGCCCCCTCCAAGGCACATAAGCGCCTATCGAACACAACATTATTTGTTTCAATATTTGATACGACCTCGTTCATACGGGAGCTTAGGGCCTCATATTTCACCAAACATGAATCCAGCTTACTACTCAAGCCAGCTATCATACCACTGAGTTCCTTCCTAGTAGCTGTTGCCTCCTCCTTCATCTCACACTTCATATTACTAATCAGGGCCTCCAACTTGTCCTCGAAATTCCAATGGTTCATTATCGAAGATAATAAACCAAAATATTAAAAAACAAATGTTTGAAGAGATTGTGGAAGCTTTCCGCGATGATATGTCCATGTCGATTCGCAACTGAGTGCCGAATCCGCCAGTCGGATCCCCTGATCCGTCCGACATGCTCGACAGATCTGGATCCGCGGATCTGACAAGGGATATCCGTCGAATCACCCCATACACGAACAAATCTAATCTGCCAACGGATGTGTTGGCGGACGATCTCGCGGATCGATCCGCACGTGAGTGGGGTACGACGGATCTGAGATCGGCAGATGGGGTCGGTGAGATGATCGGCGGATCTGATACGCGGATCTGATCAGCCGGAAAAATCCGCTCGTGTATGGCTAGCTATTGAGTCAAATCTCAATCGGTGAGGGGTGAGGGGGGTGTAAGTACTGATGTTGAGGTCGGTGGGTGAGGGGGTAAGGCTGTAAGTATGGATGGTGAGGGTCAAGGGGGGTGAAGGGGTAAGGCTGTAAGTACGGATGGTGAGGGTCAAGGGGGGTGTAAGTACTGAAGGTGAGGTTGGTGGGTGAGGGCTAAGCTAGTAAGTAAGGGGGTAAGCTAGTAAGTACGGATGGTGATGGGCGAGGGGAGGGTGGGAGAAAGAGGACTGTTCTGTAATGTTCTCAATGAGCTATGATGTGGTTGTGGGAAGGGAAGATGGGGGTTACCGGGTGAAGGGTGGGGGAGTCAACAGGGGCAGAAGGGGGTGGTTACCATGACTATCATAGCGTGTAAAACTGACTTTATGCATAATGCATAAAGTCGGTTTTGTACGCTACGATAAATACGGAAACCCGCACCCGTCCCGGATTGTTCTGATCTTATAACTTTTGCCACTTCCTTTTTGTGCGCAAAGCATTAATTTATTTACGACAGTGTTTCTGTCGGCCACGAATCCAATTCCCCCGTACTTTAACAAGTTCAATGTAGGTACGCCAGATCTTTTTAGCCAATTTTCAAAGAAAATGTAGCTATTGTTCTCGGTCCAAAATTTTCATACCAAAATCCGTTTCAGACCATCCTGAATCCACTGCCAATACACACCAAAAATTATAAATAATATTTATATATCTACTATATATAATGTACATATTATGTAAAATGATGTATGTGTCATTCCAGACGATAACTCTCGATAGAATTGAGATAGAAAGTTCAAATTTGCACAAAAAATCTGTCTTGGCAATTGACAGGCTAAGTTCGTAGATGGGCAGAATCGGGCCACTGTAAGGGTCCCCGAAAAATGCAAGTTGGACAAGTTTTTTTTTTTTTAATTTACTTATTCATTTGTTTAAGACGAATACAAGTATTATAGCGATACCCTCATTCTAATACCACGTATCATTAATTTCGGCCAAATTCTGTTTTTAATGGCCCCTACAGTATTTTCTTTTTTTAATATAATGTATTAGGTTTTTTTGTGAGGGCTCCTGAAAGTAGAATAAACGCCCAATCGAATGGTGTTTTTTTTTTTAAAGCTTTTATTATAATGCATTATTAGGGACAGGAGAGGGCTCCTGAAAGGTAAAATAAATTCTGATACGTGGTATTCGAATGAGGGTATCGATAGGTACCTTTGTGTAGTGATGTAGCGTACAGTTGTAACAATAAAGATGATTAAAAAAAAAAGTGCCACATTGGGGTTTTCCGTCTTATCGAAATTACGCAAAAACGCGGTTAGTCAAACTTTGGGCGCTTCTGGACGCTCCTGGGTGCGCCCAACAAATTGTACTGTATTGTCGCCATTTTGTCTCTACCGAGAATGAATGAATGAAAATAGTGTTTATTCAGTATTTTAAATATTTACAACATGATATTAATACACTTATAAGGCATGGTCTAACCGTCTGCCTAGAGTTGGTCTTTCCAAAGAAATAAAATAAAATTAAATGAATAAATGAACAGTAAACTGTTTATTTTACTTTCCATTTTACATCTTCAACAATTAAAATTATCAGTTAGGTATTTGCGGTACCTGTATGCTTGCCGCACAAACCAATAAAACTTACTCCAGTTTTTTTCCATTCAGGTAGCCTAACATTTCTTCTTCACCAAGTGTCTTAGCCCCCAAATAACATGTGCGATAGGGATTCAATATAGGGCAACGGCATAAAAATGGAAAAGGTTCTCTTCTTCCCCTAAATTGCATAATGCACACCTCTGAGCCTCGACCTGTCTCCATGGCAGTGCGTTCAAGTACAACATACCTGACCTACATCTCATTATAATACTTAGTACGTCTGTAGGGAGGTCATCGTTTACGTAAACGTTGGGTGGTCCACTAATTTATAGACAGGATGGTACCTACCCGCCCACATCCTTTCCTCATTTCCCTGCCTGAATGCGTCCATCCATCTCTCCCTTATCCCTTTCAGTTGGCTAGACAGAGTCTTGACGTCAGCGCCCTCCGTCAGTTCACAATGCAGGGATGAAGCCAACCTATACCTCTCCTTGGCCCAAAATAACTTTTTTTGGAGGACGATTCTTGCTGTTATCTGAGGGAATCGTTCCGAACCATAATTGAGGACCTTCAAGACGTAGTCCACGTGCAGGGAAAAGAGGAAATCAAAGAGAGGATCGAACTTGGTCTCCATAAATAGCACGTAGTTGGGAGTGTTTATGGGGAGTTTGAGAACCCTCTTTATGAAGTATCTCTGCACCTTATTAACCTCATCATATGACCTCGCGGCCCACGTCTGCAATGCATAACGAACGACAGTTCTGACAGCCGCATTGAAAGTTTTGATTTTGGATGATAAAGGGACTGCATTATTAGATAGAACCGAATTCCAAATGGAATTCATGGCTCATGTTTAGCTCATGTTAGCTTCTCAGCACTTGTTATTTACCTAAGTATTGGCTGAAGGACATGGTGTCCGTCAGCCAAACTCCCAAATATTTATAACCCTTCGAGACATCCACAATCTCGTCCTTGAACGTCCAGGTCTCATCCCGAGCTCGTCTGCCAGCATTTTCCCTGCACACCATTATCTTTGATTTTCCCAGGTTCAGCTGTAGGCCCCACAGATCAAAGTACCTCCTCTTCCAATCTACTTATCATTTGTTGTAACTGTTGTGGATTGTCAGCATCAGAACCGCGTCGTCAGCATATAAGAGTAGGTTAAAAGTCTCTACCATGTTTGGTTAGTTGTAGTTTAGTCAAGACAATAAACTGGAAAGTGAAATCATCAGGTGAGGGGGCACTTTCACGAACGAAAAATCCATTACTTTGTGGTGCCTTGTAAATAGTTCGATTATATTTATGAAGTGAAGGGTGAAAATTGCGATTTTCAACGGATTTCCCATTAAATTTGAATAGCGTTTTGAGGATGAGGGAAACGATAAACCTTGTCGCCCTTCCATCTCGATATTATCCCCTTCGGACGTGGAAGCAGAATGTTGTACCGGGAAAAGCGAAGTGTCAAGCTCCGTCGACTGTTGCCAAGCCAACGCTCCCCGCCCTTCATGGCCTTTCCATTCCCTTCAAAACCCCGCCCCGACACTCGTTTTTACCTTATCCCGTTTCCCTTCCTCTCTCCGCCACCATTTCAGCCACTCCATCGCAATCCCGACGTTGTCAATACCAAGGAAGAAACACCCACTTGCCGTCCTGTCTGTGGAAGAATCCCTTCAACCGACCCCTTTCCGCCGATCTAACGACCTTTGTGGAAGAAGCTCCCTTCTCATCTCATCTCACCGCTGGAGATCCCGCTCACATCATACGCTTCATACGCCTAGAAGCAACGAACGTCCGTTGGTTTCGAGTCTCGTTTGCCGAGAAGCTCCCCGAGATCCTCATTTTTGACCTCGTTACTTCTTGATCTTCACACTATTCAAGGGACGTCGGACAAGAACCGCTCTCAATCACAACCACTCAGAACCGATCGAGTCAAATGTATTTGATTCGACAGTTTTCAGACAAATTTTACGTTTACAGGAAAATTCCTGTAGTAGAGGAGGGACGGAATTCACTTAACTGGATAAAATACCTATTACTGAAAATGAGCACTGTAACGTAAGCCTTTTGCGATATGTAGGAATGATATGGAGGATCTACCCGTGACGATGATGATGTCCTGATAATATCCTTCAGACAAGTAGTCCTATTTCCAATTCGTCTTGAATTGAGCCCGATGTAGTTGGAGAGCAAAATCGGCAAGGAAAGACGAGGGAGAAATCCGAGAAATCGTTGGATGGTGCCGAAAATGATTTCTGCAAGAAAAACACCATCAGGTAAAAATGAGAGAATTAAAAACTATTATAAAATATTATTATAAAAAGTATCCGTCAGCCTATCATAAACGTATAGTTAATATAAACCCCATTATATTCAGGAGACCTGCACTCCACTCACTCACAGTTCCCTCACAGAGCGGTATTCCTACGATTAATCTGACATGACGTCAAGAAGCCCTCAGTATACAGAATCAGTACTTTTTTGTTGGTGTTAAATAAACGATTTCTCGGATTTAAGTTATTTAAAACGCAGGAAGTGTTTAGAATTACTGGTGGACATAGGCTTACTACATTAAAAATCCACTATGAAAGTTTATGTTTATTCATGAAGTAGTTTTAAGGAATGAAAAAGAATATCGCGTTTTAGGTAGTAACTCGTATATTAAACAGAACGAAAACAGAGAACCTTTTAGCAACTACATATACACCCGAGACAATAAAAAGGAAACGTACCAACACACTTGATAAGCATCCATGTGACAGGCTCAAACTTCCCGCGCCACTTCAAATTTTATTGCATATCTCAATACCCTCCCACAATAAAATTTCAAGAATATACAAATCATTACAACTGTAATCCGTGTCACAAACCATAATCTGGATTTAAAAATCTTACTTCAAGTCTCTAATTCAAAATCTTATAAGATTACTTAAGTATACTTGGTACAAATCAACATCAAACAGAAATATACATTGTGAATCCGAATTTAATAAATTTAATTTTAGGCATCAAGTAACCCTATACTTTTACAAGCTCTTGAAAAGGCTAACCCTGGCAGAGGTTTTGTTAACATATCTGCTACCTGACGTTCACTACTCACATAGCTCAAAACCACCGAACCATCCATCACTTTTTCACGAATAAAATGAAAACGAGTATCAATATGTTTCATCCTCCGGTGACTTTCAGGATTCTTGGCTATGCTGATAGCTGCTTGGTTGTCCTCGAAGAACATAACTGGTTCATCCGGCGGAAGAATCTGCAGTTCCTTAAGCAGGTTTGCTACCCAAGTAGCTTCACTTACACCTTGGCTCAGTGCAATGTACTCTGCCTCTGTAGAGCTGAGAGCAACTGACTTTTGTTTTGACGAAAACCAGGAGACGGTTGATCCCATTACCTGTATCACACACCCTGAAGTAGATCTTCGATCCTGAGAGTCTCCTGCCCAGTCAGCGTCAGTATACCCAGCAAGAAGAGGTGCCTTTGGATTCTTTCTGAAAACCAATTTCCTGTTGACTGTACCCTTTATAAATCTGAGTACTCTCTTCAGACTCGTCCATAGTTCTTCATTTCCTTTACTCTGATAGCGACTTAGTATATTTAACGCTATTGCCAGGTCAGGTCTGGTTCCCAAGACAGCGTACATAATTGATCCAATTAGCTGACGACATTGTTTCATCCAATTTTCATCCTTCTCCTGATTTACCATCGCGAATTTTGGATCCATTGGGAGAGCAGTTGGGCGGCAGTTTTCCATATCAAATCGTTGAAGAAGTGATCTCAGGTAAGATGTCTGGTCAATCTCGACAATACCTTCTTCCCGATTATGTCGAATTTTAAGTCCAAGATAGTTCAGGTCACTTCCAAAATCCTTCATGGCGAAGCGCTGACTCAATCTTCTCTTACAATCCCCTATTCCTGTTAGATTTGTTCCCAATAGAAGAAGATCATCAACGAAGAGTAATATAAATAATTTTTGACCGCCATCAACCTTGAAATAAAGACAATAGTCACATTTGGAACGGGTGAATCCTTCTTCAATCATAAAGCTGTTGAACTTATCGTTCCAGTTTCGAGGCGACTTCTTCAAACCATAAATTGACTTTTTCAAACTCAGGACTTTGCCATCCTGCTTCATACCATCAGGTTTCTGCAAATATACCTCCTCCTTTATGTCACCATTCAGGAAAGCACTACGGACATCCATTTGATGAACGTGTAGATCAAGTTGAGCAGCTAAAGCTAACAAAATTCTTACCGTCACCAATTTTGCTACTGGTGCAAAAATTTCAGATAAGTCAAATTCGTCGGTTTGCTGAAAGCCTTTAGCGACAAGGCGAGCCTTGTATTCACCAAACGAGTCATTTTGTTTTACACGAAAGACCCACTTGCATTCAATCGGAGATTTCCCTGCTGGTAGGTCTGTTTCTTCCCACGTACCATTCTCTACCAGTGAATCAAGCTCCCTTTTGATCGCCTTCATCCAGTGATCCTTCTTGCTGCTTCTGATAGCTTCATCGTATGTAGTTGGTTCTTCCGATCCAGTTACTACAAAACATTCACTGTCATCATAGCGAGCCGGTTTCTTCATCTTACTTCTGTCTCGAAGATCATGCTGACCATTTGAACCAGTGAACAAGGGAACTGGTGGTACAGGCTCCCTCCCATCTTCAAATCCCTCAAAATCGCTGGTGGTTGAGAAACTATCCTCGTAATCAGACAATTGATTAGCAGCAATTTGGTTGTTTTCAGCTTCCACTACTTCATCGTCATCTTCAAATACAAATAAATTTTCATAATTTGGCACATTTTCTTTTGGATTATCTTGGGGGTTTCCTTCAACAAACTCAATATTTCGAGAAATTTCGATTTTTCTCTCATCAGGAAAGCATACACGGTATGCCTTACAGTTCTCCTCATACCCCACAAAAATTCCAGGCTTTGATTTAGGATCCCATTTTGTTCTCTTTGCATCAGGTGTATGGGTATAAACCTTCGAACCAAACACTTTGAAGTTGGTCAATATTGGTGCTTGTTTGGACCATAGTTCTATGGGTGACTTATCAGCAACTGTGCTAGTACCTGTGCGGTTTAAGATATATACAGCTGTGTTTACTGCTTCTGCCCAATAGCGTTTGTCCAACTTGGAAGACAGTAATAATGTACGAGCAGCCTCTACCACAGTTCTCATCTCTCTTTCGATCCTACCATTTTGCTCAGGGCAGTAGGGTGCTGACCTCTGATGCCTGATTCCTGCTTGCTCAAGCATGTTTCTTATTTCACTATTATTTATCTCAGTGCCATTATCAGAGCGTATCATTTTTACTTTCTTTCCAGTATCCATCTCAGCCAAAGCAAGAAAATTTTTAAGTTTACTGGGAACTTCAGACTTTGACTTTAGCATATAGCACACTTTGAAATGCGAAAAATCGTCCTTGAACAATAAAAAATAACGAGACCCTCCAAAGCTTTCAACCTCCATAGGTCCACACATGTCGACATGTACTAGTTGACATACTTCTTCCGATTTTGTGTTACTTAACTTGAATGGCAACCTGTGTTGTTTACCAAGCAGGCACGATTCACAGCTTACATCTCCAGTGTCTCGATATTCAATTCCGAATTTAGATAGTACACCTTTAACATGCCTCATATTCTGATGGGCTAGTTTTTTATGCCATAGCATCAACGATTCATTTACACATGAAAACGCAGATTCTTGTTCCACTGTCATATTTAAAGTGAATACAGAATTGTGAGCTGATGCTTCTGCAATAAGAGTGACACGATCATTTTTAATCAACTTACACTCATTTGATTTGCCTACCATGGTATATCCCTTTTCTAAGGCTCGAGCCACTGAGAACAAATTTACTTTCAATTTAGGTACATGCAACACGTTTTGCATTACGCTGTGAATTATGTCACCATCTACAACTGCTTTAACATTGATGTCTCCGATACCACTAACTTCCAACAACGAACCATCGCCAATTTTTACATTTTTGTCACACGTTTTGTATTTACAAAAATACTCACGATGTGACGTCATATGCTCTGATGCTGCAGAATCCAAATACCACGACTCGGAGTCTTTGAGAGAGCCATCATAGAGTGCCAAACTTACGTATGCATTTTTGAATTGCTTTTCATTCCCTTCTGTCTTGCCTTGGTGGGACTCCTTAATTTCTCCCTTGCCTTTATTGGCTTCTTTATTCAATCTAATCCTGCAATCCCTTATGAAATGTCCTGGCTTTTTACAATAATGGCAAAGTGGTTTCGAGCGTAACTGGCCACCATTATTGTTATTTTTATGGCTAGTAGTAGCCAACGCATGGTTCTGAGATGTCTCCTCAGCGACCCTTAATTTCCGTCTCTCCTCCTCAATGAGCAATCGAGCTGTAAGCTCATCCAGCGTTTGCTTATCTTCTGGGACTACGTCCCATGTTGTGACAAAAGAATCGTACTCGGGAGGTAAAGATGTCAGAATACGATTTAAAACCATCTTTGCTGAAATCTTCTCCCCATGTTGAGTCAAACGATTGACCAACTCAACCAATCTTGAAATGTGCATTGCTACTCCTTGATTCTGGAACTTATAGTCGAAGAATTGTTTTTGCAGCAAGTGTACACTCACCTCAGACTTCTTCTCATAAATAGCCATTAGCTTTCCCCACATTTCGGCAGCAGTTTTGCAGGTAATTATATGCATAATAGGTTCTTCTTCCATTCTTCCAACCAAGAGTTCTTTGGCTCTATTGTCTTTGGTTTGCCATGCTGTCTTCTGCTGTTCATTTTCCTCTGGCTTCACCTCCGTACCTTCCAACACACCTATCAAGCCCTTTGACGCGGCGATAATTTCGATCTGGAATTTCCAAATGAACCAATTTGGAAGTCCCGTTAACTTATTTACAGAAACGACCGGGTTTTCCATCTCGATAGAATGGCAACGTTCTCTAAACCAAAAAGACCGACCGAGTTACTGATACGACCACGAACGACCGAGACTCCTTGCGCACAACTTGCCGAAATCGAACTATTTTCGACCGGATTCTTCACAGAAGTCCGTAACTTATTTCAAAAGAACGTTTCTGGGCTCATAACCTTTTAAGGAATGAAAAAGAATATCGCGTTTTAGGTAGTAACTCGTATATTAAACAGAACGAAAACAGAGAACCTTTTAGCAACTACATATACACCCGAGACAATAAAAAGGAAACGTACCAACACACTTGATAAGCATCCATGTGACAGGCTCAAACTTCCCGCGCCACTTCAAATTTTATTGCATATCTCAATAAGTAGGTACTTACTTAGTTTAATTTCATCTGTTTGTTACTCGTGTTTTTGTGGCCAAATATTGTACACAACCATGTCTGCAAACCCCTTTGTTGTAAGGGTTGCTGCTACCCATAAAAGCAAATAAACTATTGATTGATTGATTAATTATTTTGAACCTGTGTGAAGTATCAATTCGGAAGGGGAAAATTAAAGTTCAAAAAACGCAATATTAATTTCTCAAGTGGAGCTTTCATATTAAATATTGTGACTCAATTATTAGGAAAAATCAGTCGAACACGAGCAGTTTACTCTTTTTTCCATTGGAATACTGATATAAGTCACTACTTCATTCGGAAATAAATTACTTCACCTTTCCAAAGTCACAACTTCATGTTCATGTCATCACTTCATTTCTGCAATTTGGGAATAAATTTATATTTTGAGATTGAGAGAGATTTAAAAAGACGGAATATTGTTGGGGAATAAGAATGAATTTTTCTAATCTGTAAATTTTGTAATTTTGTAGTTTATAACAGTATATAAGATAATTGCACATAGGAACCGTGGCGGTACTTTGAGCTGCTCATGTGTTCCTCTTGAAAAAGTGGAAAACTATAGATACCTTGGGGTGATTGTGGATGGTGAATTGTCCTGGAAAGAGCACATAAGTGCGATTCAGCAGAAGTTGAGGAGATTTGTTTATATTTTTTTCTACATGGGGAAAATTTTCAAACGAGACAAGTTAAGGCTTTTGTACATGACCCTCGTTCAGTCCATTATCCAGTACGGGATTATTGCCTGGGGTGGTGCTTACCCTACTCATATAGAAACACTAAATTTAGTCTAGAGGGCTGTACTGAGAACTATAATGTGGAAACCACGCTTGTATCCTAGTGTGAAGCTCTTTGAGGAATTCAAAGTATTCACCCCCAGGCTCCTTTTCATCAAGCCCCTCCTTCTCATGAGCACTTAACCCGTTTTCGGCTAGTCGGAAAATTTTAACCCCGAGGCCTGCTCTTACAATCACGACGAGGAGTCCTTATTATATTTTATGTGTTGTGCATCAATCGTTGGATCCTTGCCTCAGATCTCTAATGCTCATGTCACGAGATGCTTACAAGAAACGAGTGACTGGATGGCTTGGAGGTTTGGAGGCGGAGAATACAATACGTAGGTAGTATATATATTTAAACAGTTGGAGTGTAAATATGAAGTTTGTTTTTTATTTTCATCTGTATGAAGGATAATGTTTTGTTTCTATTAGTATGAAGGAGTTTTGTTGTTTTTCATTAACAAATTTTGTTTTTGTTGTTTTTGATGACTGAATAAGCTGATTATGTAACGAGTTTGATAATTTATGTCGTAGCTTGACACATCGCTTGCGAGGCGGTACGGGCATTGTGCCTTTGCCTCGCCATAATGTTACTTTTGTTTTTCTTGAACCATTGGAATCGCCCAAAAAACATTTTTTAACCCCCCCCTCAAAATTTGTTGGTTTACGTTTCAAGATAGGTACGTAGATTCAGAAAATCGAATTAAAAAAAAAACTGCAAATTCTTGACACAACGGTTTATTATCTTCCTTGTGCAGATCACCCTTCTATCTATACCAGACTGTGTAGCAAATCGGCACCATACCATATTCTCACCGTACTCATACCATACCATACGAATTTCTTTCCTATCATACCATACTGTACTATACCAAATCATACATACAATAATATACCATACCATACTCATACCGTGTCATACAAACCGAGTGAATATTGAAATGTCATCCAGTTCTGACCTATATTTAAAATTTCAAATGTCTAGCTCATCATCAAAATTTAATTTGTTTGAATAAATAGGTATTATTAAAACAATTTCACGTTTTCCTGAGAATGGTCCATAGGGGTTTGATGAGAAGCGAGACGTGTGGTTCCCACCGGAGGCCTTCGTCAACAGTTACTATGAGTTGATAGGCAGAAAAATCCAGGTGTCACGGCTCACCTCGCACTAGTGAAGAGGCGTTTCATTATGGAGGCTGTTTGGGAGTCCTGATCGGTGATTCCCTTTGGAAAGCTATCAGAAAGGCAACAAGTCCTCCGGTTAGGTCCGGGGTTCCCCCGCGGTGCAGCGCCACCGGTCCTGTCAGCTGACGTCACTCCCTCCCAGGACCAAAGAGCAAAGGGAGGGGAGCGATGGCAACGGCAAGGGAAGGCCAGTAGTGCAGTGAGATCTGACGGATACGTTTCGTTCGCGTCTTTTCAACCACATCAACAAAGTTTTTTCCCTCACATTTTCATCTGACGATCGTTGTCGACGATGACATCAACCTCGACGTCAGAAGAGCCTCGCTCATCTTCAGGACGGAAAATGCTGTGAATCCCCGGCCGGGCTGGCCGCTCGTGACCATGCCTCGAAGAAAATCCCAAGGAACTCCGCCTATAAAACGTACGTAACCTTCGCTCATATGCGTCTCTTTAGTACTGCAATTACACCGAATTGACTCATAATCGATGACATCAACGCCTCGAGTGGGTTCCTCTCGATCTCCTCCTACCGATATAACCATAATAAGTGGATTGTTTTGGTTGGGGGCATCCCTGGTGGGGGGAGGGAGACAGCCAGGCGAGCCAGTCGCGGTCGCGGAGTGGAATGTGCGAAGAAGAGGGGGTCAAGATACAGCCTTTACTACAAACATCGGTCGCATTCAACTTTTTTTTTCTTTTCTTTTTTTTTTCTTTCTAGTCTTCATCCCATTACTACTTCCCTTGAAATCTGTTAAGAGGTGTTACTATTTATACTTACCCCGCCAGGCACATCCAAATAAACCTGTTGCGACTCTCCCTTGGCCTTTTCATTCCTTGACGCATCTGCCGTAACAAAAGACTCGACAACTACAACCAGATTGAGTACCGTTTCTCCTACAATCACGATTGTTGTCGGTCCATACTGTATAATTGACAATTCATCGACTCTCATTCGACGTAACACAGCACTCTCGAATTTCACGACAATAACATTCAAAATACTTCTTTAATAAATTCCATCCAAAAGTGCATAGTTGTCCAAATATTTTTCCTGTATTCCGTTGCCCTTCATAGTAATGTATTTTCTTCAGAGGTTTCCTGTATGTATAGAGCTTGTTGTATTATTGCTTATTCTATGCAAAGAGTCACCGTGATACACAAGACGCAGTAATGAAACAAAAACTCAGCAAATTCTTGACACAACGGTTTATTATCTTCTTTGTACAGATCACCCTTCTGTCTAGATCACTAAATGGTAGATTAATTATTATTATGAATTATCATTCATTATTAATAATTTTATCAAGTAGTGAACATTATTATTAATAATGATTAATTAACGCGCTGTTCGAATCAGCTAGGCCAGTATGAACATTGAACCAACCTGCGGCCTTGCGATTCACTCTCATGTTGACGACTTTTGATCTGCTCCAACTTTGAGCATTCATTGCGAACGAACGGCTGGTCGTACAAAGCTGTGGATGGTCTAACAAAAGTCTAAAAATGAAACTCTATTTAAATGTGAACCAAAAACTTTACTACCCTGAAGTTGTGTACGAATTCATAATCGAAACTTTGCCCCGTTGCTACGCCTTTGGATCTAATACTACTTGAAATCAGCAAACGGGAATCAATTACGGTGATCAAAAGCTCGATAGATGATGTCACAAATTTTCGAAATTTCAATTTTGGAATTTAATGAAAATTAAGAGTTTGCCCAGTTGCCATGGTGTGAAAAATCAAAAAAAAAAAATTTTTATTATCGATTCGGATTGGGAACGATTATCTTTAGATAGATGTTCTCTTCGATTTTTAAATTTTCTAACATGGCGGTCATATTCATCAACATTGTGGAAAAATAGGTGGAGCCGCCGCTTTCCTCATCTTTGCCCAGTTGTATCAGGGTGAAAAAAAATCGTAATTATAAAATTGAATACATATTCTGAACCGTATTTAAATTCTCTAGATAGATGTTCTCTTCGATTTTCGAAATTTGTAACATGGCGTTCATATTCATCAACATTGTTGAAAAATAGGTGGAGTTGCATCATTCTTCAACTTTGCCCCGCGTACACGCCTATTTACCATCACTTAAATCCAAATGTTATTGATGATTCTGAACCGTATTTAAATTCTCTCGATAGATGTTCTCTTCGATTTTCGAAATTTGTAACATGGCGTTCATATTCATCAACATTGTTGAAAAATAGGTGGAGTTGCATCATTCTTCAACTTTGCCCCGCGTACACGCCTATTTACCATGACATAAATCCAAATGTTATAGATGATTCTGAACCGTATTTAAATTCTCTAGATAGATGTTCTCTTCGATTTTCGAAATTTGTAACATGGCGTTCATATTCATCAACATTGTTGAAAAATAGGTGGAGTTGCATCATTCTTCAAATTTGCCCCGCGTACACGCCTATTTACCATGACTTAAATCCAAATGTTATTGATGATTCTGAACCGTATTTAAATTCTCTAGATAGATGTTCTCTTCGATTTTCGAAATTTGTAACATGGCGTTCATATTCATCAACATTGTTGAAAAATAGGTGGAGTTGCATCATTCTTCAACTTTGCCTCGCGTACACGCCTATTTACCATGACTTAAATCCAAATGTTATTGATGATTCTGAACCGTATTTAAATTCTCTAGATAGATGTTCTCTTCGATTTTCGAAATTTGTAACATGGCGTTCATATTCATCAACATTGTTGAAAAATAGGTGGAGTTGCATCATTCTTCAACTTTGCCCCGCGTACACGCCTATTTACCATGACATAAATCCAAATGTTATTGATGATTCTGAACCGTATTTAAATTCTCTAGATAGATGTTCTCTTCGATTTTCGAAATTTGTAACATGGCGTTCATATTCATCAACATTGTTGAAAAATAGGTGGAGTTGCATCATTCTTCAACTTTGCCCCGCTTACACGCCTATTTACCATGACTTAAATCCAAATGTTATTGATGATTCTGAACCGTATTTAAATTCTCTAGATAGATGTTCTCTTCGATTTTCGAAATTTGTAACATGGCGTTCATATTCATCAACATTGTTGAAAAATAGGTGGAGTTGCATCATTCTTCAACTTTGCCCCGCGTACACGCCTATTTACCATCACTTAAATCCAAATGTTATTGATGATTCTGAACCGTATTTAAATTCTCTAGATAGATGTTCTCTTCGATTTTCGAAATTTGTAACATAGCGTTCATATTCATGAACATTGTGGAAAATCTCTGCAAATTCTTGACACAACGGTTCATTATCTTCTTTGTACAGATCACCCTTCTGTCTAGATCAGTGCTTCCCAAACTTCTTAACTAGCGGACCCCTTTCACGGAAAAATTTCAAGTGCGGACCCCTGTCATTCAACTTGGTGTTAGATCAGGTACTTACCTGAATATGGATAGGGGGAAAAAATCAATTTCATCAATTAGCCAACTGTTCCAAATATTAGTTGGTGGAGAAAGGGATAACATCATGAAAATAAGCATTAGGTAAAACGTACCTACTCAACTTTATTTACGTACTTTTTATTTACCAAATGTGCAAAGTAAGAAACAAAAAATTGAATTCAGCAAAATGGTAACGTTGAATCAGATGAACTAATGGGAAGAGTGTGGTTGTTTCAGCTGGCACAATTTTGAAAAGTCGGGTTCAATTTTGCATAGCTGGAGGCGGATGTCAGGTTCAGCATCAAGGCAGCTTCGGTATTCGGATTTGGTAGCAGCATAGATAGAAAACCCGGATTCGCACAAGTAGGTTGAGACAAATGGAAGAAGAGCACGTTTGGCTTTCTCTACGAGGGGTTGAAATTTTATATTTTCCATGCGGAGCCAAAAATGGGGGTAGGTATCATTATTGAAGGCAGATTTCATGGTCGAGTCTGAAGTGAGGTCTATCAAACATTCATATTCAACTGATGATAGACTGTTTGGCTTTTTCGAAACTGAAAACGGATCAACGACCGGACTTCTCGGAAGTCCAACAGCGCAGGACTACCGAGATTATGCTGTAGGTATAATTTGCTTCAAAATTTACATTTGCTGCGGACCCCCCACTTAGGGTTGGCGGACCCCTAGGGGGTCCGCGGACCACAGTTTGGGAAGGCCTGGTCTAGATCACTAGGTCTAAATGTCATCATCCTAAATGTTAGATTAATTATTATCATCAATTATCACTAATTATTAACAATTTTATCAAGTACCTAGAGAAAATTATTATAATTTATTGTTAGGTATCAATAATTTGTATTCATTATTAATAATTATTATTATTAATTATGATTAATTAATACGGTATAATTCTGGGGTTTTTAATACTACGTCGGTAATAATTTTTCTATAAAAGAAGTACCTACCAACAAACATTCGAAATTACCTTCATTTCAGTAGCACGAAACGCACCTCAGAACAACAAACTCGACATCACATAAGCCATATGATGTTCCAAAGAGCTTGTTAGTATGAAAATGGACCTGTATTTCAACAGTTTGAGTCATGATCGTGTTGTGAGGCACAATCTTTGAGCCGTCATTGTGAACCAACGTCTGGTCGTACAAAGCTGCGGATGGTCTTAAAAAATTCTACGGAACAAACTCTATCTGAATATGAAATAAAAAACATATCGTTCTATATGAATTTTTCGAGATATGAAATTTTCAAAATTTCAAAATTCGTTTTGAACCCCTTCCCCTTGACCTAGGGTTATGAAAAGTTTCGAGGATCATTGTGGGGCTGGTCCAAACCCAGAAACCAAATTTCGTAATTTTAGCTCAACGCTAACTGGGCAAAGTGGCGCGGACGGCGGACGGACGGATTTTTGGTTTATTATCTTCGATAATGAACCATTGGAATCGCCCAAAGAAAAAATTTTTTTAACCCCCCCTCAAAATTTGTTGGTTTACGTTTCAAGATACGTAGATTCAGAAAATCGAATAAAAAAAAATCCGTCCGTCCGCCGTACGCCGTACGCCGTACGCCGTCCGCCGTCCGCGCCACTTTGCCCAGTTAGCGTTGAGTTAAAATTACGAAATTTTTTTTATGGGTTTCGACCAACCCCACAATGGTCCTCGAAACTTTTCATAACCCTAGGTCAAGGGGAAGGGGTTCAAAACGAATTTTGAAATTTTGAAAATTTCATATCTCGAAAAATTCATATAGAACGGTATGTTTTTTATTTCATATTTAGATAGAGTTTGTTCCGTAGAATTTTTTAAGACCATCCGCAGCTTTGTACGACCAGCCGTTCGTTCACAATGACGGCTCAAAGATTGTGCCTCACAACACGATCTTGACTCAAACTGTTGAAATACAGGTCCATTTTCATACTAACAAGCTCTTTGGAACATCATATGGCTTAAGTGATGTCGAGTTTGTTGTTCTGAGGTGCGTTTCGTGCTACGGAAATGAAGGTTATTTCGAATGTTTGTTGGTAGGTAGGTACTTCTTTTATACAAAAATTATTACCGACGTAGTATTAAAAACCCCAGAATTATATCGTATTAATTAATCATAATTAATAATAATTGTTATTAATAATAAATACGAATTATTAATACCTAACAATAAATTATAATAATTTTCACTAGGTACTTGATAAAATTGTTGATAATTAGTGATAATTGATACTAATAATTAATCTGACATTTAGGATCTAGACATTTAGACCTAGTGATCTAGACAGAAGGGTGATCTGTACAAAGAAGATAATGAACCATTGTGTCAAGAATTTGCAGAGTTTTTTATTCGATTTTCTGAATCAAATCAGAAACGTAAACCAACAAATTTTGAGGGGGGGTTAAACTTTTTTTTTCTTTGGGCGATTCCAATGGTTCATTATCGAAGATAATAAACCAAAAAACTCTGCAAATTCTTGACACAACGGTTCATTATCTTCTTTGTACAGATCACCCTTCTGTCTAGATCACTAGGTCTGAATGTCTATATCCTAAATGTTAGATTAATTATTATTATCAATTATCACTAATTATTAACAATTTTATCAAGTACCTAGTGAAAATTATTATAATTTATTGTTAGGTATTAATAATTCGTATTTATTATTAATAATAATTATTATTAATTATGATCAATTAATACGATATAATTCTGGGGTTTTTAATACTACGTCGGTAATAATTTTTCTATAAAAGAAGTACCTACCAACAAACATTCGAAATTACCTTCATTTCAGTAGCACGAAATGCACCTCAGAACAACAAACTCGACACCACTTAAGCCATATGATGTTCCAAAGAGCTTGTTAGTATGAAAATGGACCTGTATTTCAACAATTTGAGTCACGATCGAGTTGTGAGGCACAATCTTTGAGCCGTCATTGTGAACGAACGGCTGGTCCTACAAAGCTGCGGATGGCCTTAAAAAATTCTACGGAACAAACTCTATCTAAATATGAAATAAAAAACTCTGCAAATTCTTGACACAACGGTTTATTATCTTCCTTGTGCAGATCACCCTTCTGTCTATACCAGACTGTGTTGCAAATCGGCACCATACCATATTCTCACCGTACTCATACCATACCATACGAATTTCCTTACCAAATCATACATACAATAATATACCATACCATATTCATACCATGTCATACAAACCGAGTGAATATTGAAATGTCATCCATTTCTGACCTATATTTAAAATTTCAAGTATCTAGCTCATCATCAAAATTTAATTTGTTTAAACAAATAGGTATTATTAAACAATTTTACAGACAAGAAACCGAGTGAATATTGCATTGTGATCCAGTTCTGAACTATTTTTAAAATTTCAAGTCAATAGCTCATCATCAAAATTTAATTTGTATTATTACAAAAAGGTATTATTTAAACAATTTTACAGATGAGAAACCGAGTGAATATTGCAATGTGGTCGATCCCCGACTCACGGTTAAAATTTCTAGACCGTAGTTTACCGGGAAGATGAAAAAAGGTAGTTTTATTCTGGGCGTCTGGCGGTTGACCCACATGACGACCGTTTTCGACGCGAAAGTTTAGTGTTTTTCCTAAACCTTTGCGCGCTAACTGTGAACGAACGGCTGGTCGCACAAAAATCCAATTGGTCTTAAAAGATTCGTAATTTTTCAGGTCATTCAAAAGTGAACTAAAAATTACACGGTTCAGTTGAATATTTTGAGATATGACATCGTCGAAATTTTAAATTTCGTTTTGAACCCCTTCCCCTTGACCTAGGGTTATGAAAAGTTTCGAGGATCATTGTGGGGCTGGTCCAAACCCAGAAACCAAATTTCGTAATTTTAGTTCAACGCTAACTGGGCAAAGTGCCACGGACGGCGTACGGCGGACGGACGGATTTTTTTTTATTCGATTTTCTGAATGTACGTATCTTGAAACGTAAACCAACAAATTTTGAGGGGGGGTTAAAAAATGTTTTTCTTTGGGCGATTCCAATGGTTCATTATCGAAGATAATAAACCAAAACATACCGTTCTATATGAATTTTTCGAGATATGAGATTTTCAAATTTTCAAAATTTGTTTTGAACCCCTTCCCCTTGACCTAGGGTTCTGAAAAGTTTCGAGGACCATTGTGGGGTTGGTCGAAACCCATAAAAAAAATTTCGTAATTTTAACTCAACGCTAACTGGGCAAAGTGGCGCGGACGGCGTACGGCGGACGGACGGATTTTGGTTTATTATCTTCGATAATGAACCATTGGAATCGCCCAAAGAAAAAAAAATTTTAACCCCCCCTCAAAATTTGTTGGTTTACGTTTCAAGACACGTAGATTCAGAAAATCGAATTAAAAACTCTGCAAATTCTTGACACAACGGTTTATTATCTTCCTTGTGCAGATCACCCTTCTGTCTATACCAGACTGTATTGCAAATCGGCACACCATATTCTCACCGTACTCATACCATACCATACGAATTTCTTTCATATCATACCATACTGTATTATACCAAATCATACATACAATAATATACCATACCATACTCATACCATGTCATACAAACCGAGTGAATATTGAAATGTCATCCATTTCTGACCTATATTTAAAATTTCAAGTATCTAGCTCATCATCAAAATTTAATTTGTTTAAACAAATAGGTATTATTTAAACAATTTTACAGACAAGAAACCGAGTGAATATTGCATTGTGATCCAGTTCTGAACTATTTGTAAAATTTCAAGTCAATAGCTCATCATCAAAATTTAATTTGTATTATTACAAAAAGGTATTATTTAAACAATTTTACAGATGATAAACCGAGTGAATATTGCAATGTGGTCTATCCCCGACTCACGGTTAAAATTTCTAGACTGTAGTTTACCGGGAAGATGAAAAACGTAGTTTTATTCTGGGCGTCTGGAGGTTGGGTCACATAACGGCCGTTTTCGACGCGAAAGTTTAGTGTTTTTCCTAAACCTTTGCGCGCTCACTGTGAACGAACGGCTGGTCGCACAAAAATCCAATTGGTCTTAAATGATTGGTAATTTTTCAGGTCATTCAAAAGTGAACTAAAAATTACACGGTTCAGTTGAATATTTTGAGATATGACATCGTCGAAATTTTAAATTTCGTTTTGAACCCCTTCCCCTTGACCTAGGGTTATGAAAATTTCGAGGATCATTGTGGGGCTGGTCCAAACCCAGAAACCAAATTTCGTAATTTTAGCTCAACGCTAACTGGGCAAAGTGCCGCGTACGGCGGACGGACGGATTTTTTTTTATTCGATTTTCTGAATCTACGTATCTTGAAACGTAAACCAACAAATTTTGAGGGGGGGGGGTTAAAACATTTTTTTCTTTGGGCGATTCCAATGGTTCATTATCGAAGATAATAAACCAAAAAACTCTGCAAATTCTTGACACAACGGTTCATTATCTTCTTTGTACAGATCACCCTTCTGTCTAGATCACTAGGTCTAAATGTCTAGATCCTAAATGTTAGATTAATTATTATTATCAATTATCACTTATTATTAACAATTTTATCAAGTACCTTGTGAAAATTATTATAATTTATTGTTAGGTATTAATAATTCGTATTTACTATTAATAATAATAATTATTAATTATGATTAATTAATACGATATAATTCTGGGGTTTTTAATACTACGTCGGTAATAATTTTTCTATAAAAGAAGTACCTACCAACAAACATTCGAAATTACCTTCATTTCCGTAGCACGAAACGCACCTCAGAACAACAAACTCGACATCACTTAAGCCATATGATGTTCCAAAGAGCTTGTTAGTATGAAAATGGACCTGTATTTCAACAGTTTGATTCACGATCGGGTTGTGAGGCACAATCTTTGAGCCGTCATTGTGAACGAACGGCTGGTCGTACAAAGCTGCGGATGGTCTTAAAAAATTCTACGGAACAAACTCTATCTAAATATGAAATAAAAAACATACCGTTTGATGGGAATTTTTCGAGATATGGAATTTTCAAAATTTCAAAATTCGTTTTGAACCCCTTCCCCTTGACCTAGGGTTATGAAAAGTTTCGTGGAGCATTGTGGGGCTGGTCCAAACCCAGAAACCAAATTTCGTAATTTTAGCTCAACGCTAACTGGGCAAAGTGGCGCGGACGGCGGACGGCGGACGGACGGATTTTTTTTAATTCGATTTTCTGAATCTACGTATCTTGAAACGTAAACCAACAAATTTTGAGGGGGGGTTAAAATTTTTTTTTCTTTGGGCGATTCCAATGGTTCATTATCGAAGATAATAAACCAAAATATCAAAGAAAATTGAAGGAGCTAGTACGTAAAAGTAAAGATAAATACAATAAAACTAAATTGGAAAAAGCTGAAGGGGACTGTCGGAAAACTTGGTTAGTAGTCAATGATATAATAAATAAGGAACAAAAAAATAGGGCAGAAATTAAAAAAGTGAAATATGGAAACGAACTCATTGACGCTATCACGGAAAGCAAAAAATGTGCAAATGTATTTAACGAATACTTTTCGAAAGTGGGTGGTGAGATGGCAAGGGGGGTTCCACACTGTCCGATGGGCTGTACTCCTAAATTAAAAAAAGAGCCACGCATATCTAGTAATATGGTGTTAAATGAATTAGATGAACACGCCGTAATTAAGGTGATAGACTCTCTCAAAGGTGGCACTAGTCTTGGGTGGGACAACATTGATTCTTATACACTCAAAACATGTAAAGTTCACCTCAGTAAGCCAATAGCGTTTATTACTAATTTAAGTATTAGAAGTGGTAAGTTCCCATCTAAATTGAAAATTGCCTTGATATCTCCAATATATAAAGAAGGCGAAAAAGATGTATGTTCAAATTATAGACCGATATCTTTATTAAGTTGTATAGCCAAAATTATCGAAAGGATTGTAAAAGATCAGTTGGTCTGCTATTTAGAAGAGCACAAACTATTAAATGAAAATCAATATGGCTTTCGAAAAAATAAAAGTACGCAGGACGCAGTATGTCTCTTGAGCAGAAAAATAACGGGGGATCTGGATGCAGGGCTCAAACCATTAGCAATATTTCTCGACCTCCCAAAAGCGTTCGATAGCATATCTCACAGTAAACTGTATGAAAAAATGGAAAAATTAGGAATAGTTGGAAGAGAGTTGGCTTGGTTTCAAAGCTACCTGCAATCTAGGAACCAAATTGTAAAGCTAAATGGGGGGCTGAGTGACGTCATAGAGTTGGGAGAGTGGGGAGTTCCCCAGGGGTCCGTATTAGGACCAATTTTGTATTTAATTTATGTAAACGACATGAAAAACCTAGATATACCTGGACTACCCATAATGTTTGCAGATGACACGGTACTTTATTTTGCAGAAAGAAACTGGGATGACACAAATGAAGTAGCGAATCACGGGCTCCAGCAGGTTTATTGCTGGCTAAATGAAAATAAACTTAGCCTAAATGCTAAAAAAACAAACTGCATAACCTTTTCTAGTAATGCTGTGGGACAACCACTATACGAGGTATCAGTAGTGTTGCACAAACCCCATTGTATGAGAGAAGACTGTAAGGAAAAATGCCAACAAATTAAAAGAAAGGCTGAAGTTAAATACTTGGGAGTGGTGTTTGACTCTCTGTTGAAGTGGGAAAAACAAATACAGAGAGTAAGTAAACTGATAAGGAAAGGAATATATATATTTGCGAGATTGAGTAGCATATTAGGCAGAGATCTACTCAGAAAAGTTTACTTCGCTCTGATTCAATCTGTACTGGTCTACTGTCTACCGGCGTGGGGAAGTGCCTATGAGACAGGGTTGCAGCCAGTAAAGCGGGCGCAAAAAGCAATTCTACGAACTATTTTTAGAAAACAGTACCAAGAGCATACTCGTCCTCTATTTAAAAAAATTAAGATACTTCCCTTTGAGGATTTAATAAAACTAAATTCCGTAAAACAAGTGCTCAGGGATAAAAACTATGTTTTCCCATCACATAGCAGACAAACTCGATTTAGATTAGAAAAAAATATTCAGCTAACTAAAACTCGTACAACTTTAACGCAAAATCATTACTTATATGTAGGAATAACAATTTACAATAGCTATGCCACAAATTTTAAAAATACCTTGCAATCTCCACTAACAGCACATAGAAATATAAGCAAGTACCTAAACCACTACTATTTAGAAAAGCTTATCAATAATTAAATTTAAAAAAAAATAATAATAATAATAATAACACAAATAAAAATAACACTTCACTCAATAAAAATAATGAAGCGATAGAATTTTAAGATATTATAATTAGACATGTTAAAACTAAACGCCAGCAGAAAATTGTAACCTCGAGAAACACTTATGAACTAAATTATATAATAATTATTATGATTATTATGATTCAATATCGTTGTATGGTATCTGTACGGACCCAATTATATCAGTAACTAACCTTTTATATAATGATGTCACACAATTGTAAATACTTCTTACTTTGTTTACTCTCAATAAAAGCATGACCAGAGTTACAGACGAAAACCGTTACCCCCGGCCAGTCACCTTAGGGCTTGGGGAAACCCCACACAAAGCAGCCCCCAAAAGGGTACGCCACTAAGGGAGAGGGAAACCCTATATAAACCCTTCGACAGCCAGGGGTAAGGCAAGTAGCCCGGTAGCTCTGGTCAAGGCATTATCAACCTCACTAGTAGTTCTTATTTATAACCTTCAACCCTCGGCGAATGGTATTGCGATACCGGTGTCCTGAGGTTTCTCCCTTGAATCTTTTAACCTTAGTTGTTAGCAAGTAATCCTAAATAACAATAGGAGAAAGCAAAGAATTGTAGGCTCATCTTCCAACAAGGATTCCGATCCCTACAACTGGTGACCCCAAACTTTGAATTCGCAACATTTTCTTCTAAATTCAAAAAAAAAAAAAAAAAAAAAAAAAAATTTTTCTCACTAAATTCACAAAATTTTTTTTTTTCTACGAACTCTTGACCCCAACCTTTGAATTTGCAAACTTTTTTTCCCAAGATTCAATTTTTTCTTCTTGCTAAAACTTTGCTCGTCAGATTTTTCCTTTTTTTCAAACATGCCTGACGACTCTGGAGCTGCCGTGGTATCCGCGACTCAAACTAAGTTACCGGAGTTTTCGTTCAGTGAACCGGAGTTGTGGTTTTTCCAAGTGGACGCGGCCTTCGCTTCAGATCGCATCACCTCACAGACCACGAGGTTCTACAAGGTGATAGCTGCCCTACCGCTTGAAGTTGTGAAAGTGGTTACCGATATTTCTGCCGCAGGCCCTGCTCCTTATGATACGCTGCGTCAACGCCTTGTTGATATCTACGGGGAGAGCAACGATGCGCGGATCACCACCCTCCTGGGAGGACAGCAAAACGGGTTACTCTTGCACTTTCTAATCCGCCACCTGCACTTGGCATACCTTATCTTCACAAAGGGCCCTCACTCTATTGTTACCCGGCCAACGACCGGATGATCTTGCCCTTCCTAAACCGCCACCTGCGCTTGGCGAACCTAATTGGTTTTCTTCACACAGATGATTCTGTTCTTTCTAATCTGCCACCTGTGCTTGGCGACCCTCAACGTTTTTGTCACACTATTGTTACGCGGCCAAACGAACGGGTTACTCTTGCACTTTCTAATCCGCCACCTGCACTTGGCATACCTTATCTTCACAAAGGGCCCTCACTCTATTGTTACCCGGCCAACGACCGGATGATCTTGCCCTTCCTAATCCGCCACCTGCGCTTGGCGAACCTAATTGGTTTTCTTCCCACATGACCCTTACAATGTTGTTCCCCGGTTAACTCACCCGGTTATTTTGTCCATGGTGTACCATCATTCTAGGGGGACCTCTGTACGGACCCAATTATATCAGTAACTAACCTTTTATATAATGATGTCACACAATTGTAAATACTTCTTACTTTGTTTACTCTCAATAAAAGCATGACCAGAGTTACAGACGAAAACCGTTACCCCCGGCCAGTCACCTTAGGGCTTGGGGAAACCCCACACAAAGCAGCCCCCAAAAGGGTACGCCACTAAGGGAGAGGGAAACCCTATATAAACCCTTCGACAGCCAGGGGTAAGGCAAGTAGCCCGGTAGCTCTGGTCAAGGCATTATCAACCTCACTAGTAGTTCTTATTTATAACCTTCAACCCTCGGCGAATGGTATTGCGATACCGGTGTCCTGAGGTTTCTCCCTTGAATCTTTTAACCTTAGTTGTTAGCAAGTAATCCTAAATAACAATAGGAGAAAGCAAAGAATTGTAGGCTCATCTTCCAACAAGGATTCCGATCCCTACAGTATCTTTGAGCATTGTTTATTTAGGACAGATTTAATAATTATGTTTTCGAATACAGAACTCATCCTCTAACACGGGCTTTAGCCCATATTGAGGATTAATTTCCATGTAAATTAAAAAGAAAGATAAAAGCGTACATTTATGTTTTGAGATATGATTTTATTCTATCATTGTAATTATTCTGTACTTGAAATGGAAAAAAAAGAAAAAAAAAAAAAAAAAAAAACATTGTTTTTTCCTCGGCTTTAGTGTGAAAAGCAGAGTTATTGGCATTTTTGAAAACCCGATAATTAGAGTCTAGAAGTGTCAAACTGTCAAAGTTTCGATTGTGAACCTAAAGCTACTAACATCACCGTGGTGAATATTTCACTTTTCAATCTGCTCATAAGTGGAAAAAATAAAGACAAGTACGTAAACTTGAGAATCGGATCCGTTCATGAATGAATTGAAAACTACGTGATTTCATGCATTAATCCTTTTGATATGCGACTAACCCTAAAATACTCATTTTTATGCGAAGATGTCGTTTGATACATTTTGGTGTGAATCGGATCAATTCCTTTTGAATAATTTAAATAATTTGAATTTTTGAATAATTGTCTAGGAAATAATTATGTAATACCTATCGCAATTCTCCGAGCTCCACCTATTACAGTACATTGAAGTCCGTCATGTAGATGAAGGTCAATTATAACCCTAGGAGTGCATACATATTTATTTGCTACGCGGACGTCACACTGGGGTCAATAGTGAGCCCACGACTTGAAATATCCATGATTCCTTACCATTTCAAAATTTTTTCATTTTTACTCTTCTAAAAATGTCTTTGGTAGCTCAATAGTTGATTAATTACAAATATAAGGTCATCTGAGACCCAAAGTTATTTTTCATTCATTATTTCAACAACATCCAGCTAATTAAATTTTTTTAAATCTAGAAAATTCTTAAATTGGAAAAGTAAATTGTTTCAAGAAGTTTAATTTGGCTTTATACGAGCCGAATAGAGCATCTCAAACCTGATTATTTTTTATGTTCCACAGAGCCAGGGATTTTCTCCTTTGCCTTTCCTTTCAGCGATAATTCTTCGTTTCAATTTTTTCCCTCAATTCTTTGTGCCCTTGATTGTCCCAACAGGTGTAAAATGAAATTAGATTGAATGGAATCATAAGTGTATTTGTTTTTTTGTTTTTTTTACAATAAAGAATAAAAAAAAAAATTCAAAATTACCTACTGCTCCGACTTGCGAGGTTGGTAATAAACTGGGTTTGTTAGCTAAAAAACATTAATCCTAGAAGTCGTCACAAGTAAGCTGGATCACTGAGTGGATGTCACACGGGGAAAGAAAAGATTTGTTGCACACTTTGCAGAAAGATTTGTTGCAATTTTTTTGTCCACTGATCTTGGGCAAATGTGGCAACGTGCTCTTCCAACGGAGGGTCTGTCGACCGACCAAGATACTCCATCTACTCGTACTTTGAACTCCTTTCTCTATAATCTATAAAATAAGGGGAAACATGCTATTGTTAGTTGTATAGAGCACTACTAGGAAAATTAGGCACCAACTGTTACCTCAGATTGCCCCTGTGAGACGCTAACGTTTCGAATTATTACCGAGTATACTAGTTCAAACACGACCTTCTGGGAAGGCTATTTGGGGGGAGAAAGCAAGAGGTACTAAGAAATGCGAAACAAGAAGAAATATGAGGGGAACAAATTTGTCAGGAAATCACGAGGTCGATTGGTCACCCACCGAAAAAACACGTTCACTCCTAGTGCACTGTGGGGTCAGAAGTGTCCCACTCGTAGTTTGAAAGTTTACTAGACGACTCGGCTGTACTACTGACTCTGAACATTGGTTCGGGGGCTCACCCACCGAAAAAACACGTTCACTCCTAGTGCACTGTGGGGTCAGAACTTCTGACTCAGAAGTGTCCCACTCGTAGTTTGAAAGTTTACTAGACGACTCGGCTGTACTACTGACTCTGAACGTTGGTTCGGGGGCTCACTAAAAGACTACAAACTTGAAATACAAAATATCCCTGTGCGCTGGAAATTTTTTTTTTAACGAAGATATGCGATCAAACGTAAATTGTGGGGTCAGAACCGACCCCACAATGCACTCCTAGGGGTAATCAATATGACACTTCTCTCCCTATCTACAAAACTGATCTTCAAATTGAATTCTTTCAAATACACGTAGTTGATGGACAAAATATCTGATTATTCACCAAATGGTATATATAGTGCTATATATGCAGTACAATCTAGCACCTCATGTCACTACCTGAATCGTTTGTGGTAATGAGTTTCCATTCCGGAATGGATAACCAATCGGCGCATAAAGGTGACGCACAATAGCGTGGTACCTGGAAATCCTTTGGTTGGAACGGTGCGGTGAGGAGTATCAGGACCTCCGTGGATACCGTTGGTGAAGTGAAGGGACGAGAAGGCGCCAGGCCTGCTCGCTACCCGACCTCACTATTCGACCTGACGGACATTCTTCTGAACTTGTGAAGGCATTCGACCATGGAAAAGTAATAATACGAGGAACTGTACGATGTTTTGTAGGGTAAGGCTGGAGTTATAGGGATCCAACGTCGAATCCAAATAATCGATTATAACATCAAAATTTGATGTTAATCATTTAATGATTAATAAGCAAATAATCGATGCGACCGATTAATCGGTATTTGATAATCGATGTTCGATTAATCAAAAGCAAATACCTAATCGATTTCTAGGTTTCTAATCGGACATTCTTCTGAACTTGTGAAGGCATTCGACCATGGAAAAGTAATAATACGAGGAACTGTACGATGTTTTGTAGGGTAAGGCTGGAGTTATAGGGATCCAACGTCGAATCCAAATAATCGATTATAACATCAAAATTTGATGTTAATCATTTAATGATTAATAAGCAAATAATCGATGCGACCGATTAATCGGTATTTGATAATCGATGTTCGATTAATCAAAAGCAAATACCTAATCGATTTTTTAAGTAGGTGCTTATTTCAAACGCATAATTATTTGCCTTCCGATGTGTTTTTTCGTCTATAGGTGACCTATTGTTGAATAGAAGGCTAATGAAGATAAGGGTTTCGGAAGGGCTACTCGACCGTTGACTCCCTTTTTATTTTGTGTCGATTGGTGAAACTCAGGCTCCGTCGACCACGAGGGAAAGTGTATGCTTTTTTTGTGGATCTCAGGGCTGCCTTTGATACTGTTAACCGGCAGCACTTGTTCTGCAAGCTGTTTGATGCTGGGCTTTCGCCAAGATTCGTATCTGTCCTGCGTGGTATGTACGAAGGTGTCACGTCTGTGGTGTGGACGGGGTCGGGAGTGACTGTCCCATTTGGGGTGGCATCCGGTGTACGGCAGGGGTGCCCTCTTAGCCCTATCTTGTTTGCCTTGTTTGTGAATGACCTCGTTGATTGGATGGTGCATGGTCTGCGGCTTGGTGACGACTGTATCAAGACACTGTTGTATGCAGACGACCTCGTCATATTGGCTGATGATCCACTTAATCTACAGGAAAATATTGATGCATTAGGGGGATATTGCAGACAGTGGGGCTTGAGTGTGAATTTAGAAAAGTCCAAGATAATGATATTCCAGAATGGGGGCAGGCGACGACGTACAGAGCAGTGGCACTTTGGAGAGCAGACAATAGAGATCGTTAACCACTATACCTATTTGGGAGTCACTCTGACTCCGAGAATCTCTTTTGCAAGGCATCTGAGACATAAATCGCAATCTGCTAAATTAGCAATGAGCAGCGCTTGGAGTGACGCCATTTCAAATCCCTTAGTCCCTCTGTCAGCTAAAGTGGAAGTATTCAATGCGGTTATGCGAGCAATACTGTGCTACGCTGGGCAGGTGTGGGGCTTCCAGGAGTACGAAAGTGTTGAGGGGGTGCTGATGACATTTGTGAGGAGACTATTCTGGCTCCCCAGTTACACTCCAAATTACCTCATATACCTAGAGACAGAGCTTGCTCCCATCTTTTCTTTCACGCTGCGCCTGCACTTTGGATACCTGCTTAAGGGGAAAGTGGACGACAAGTGTGCGAGAGAGAGAGATGACACCAAAAGTTTATGCAAAATATTTCAACAGCCGGTTGAGCGATTTTCAATCTGAAAAAAGTTATGTTCATAGTTTTCCTAAACGAAATGCTGCATCAAAAAAAATTTTGAAAAAAAATTCAAATTCAAATTTTAGAAAAATAATTTTGGACAATTTTAAATTTTAAAAAAAAACTTGGTTCTAGCCCCATTTTTGAGAATTTCCTGGTTTCAAATTTCCAAGAACCAAAATTCTGCGATGAATAGCACGATCGTAAAACGAAAAATAAGAGTCAGTGATAGCAGCTGCCGTCTCCTCTTTTAGACAGTGGATCTGCTGCGTCAATCACTCATAGGAAAGGTGATGAGTCCGAGAAGCGTCCAACATTGTTGGCATTTCCAATGGAACCTTTGAGGTAGAGGAGACTATTATTAGACCAGTCAAATGAAGGTCACAAAAAAAGGCCTAAAATCGCAAATGAACGGCTAGGTCTGATTTGTTGGTATGTTGTTTGGGACTGTTAGGGAAGTCTAAATCCAATTTCGCCGGAATGGAAACCTGGCACTTCTTTCCTAGCACCCGAAAAACCTCGACACTTATGCCCTTACTCTGGGGTTTTCGCTATAACTTTGAAACGATGCGTTTTTCGCGAATTGCTACCACGGACTTATTTACAGGAGATAAGATTTGCTACACAATGAGACCAAGTGCAGTTCTGTGGGGTCAATAGTTACTGAGATACAGCCTTTCAAAAATTGCTAATTTTTCAAAAAGTGAAATTTTAAGTTTTGGTCAACTTTGGACCTACAAATCATGGAAAAGACGTATTCTATGAAGGACGTTATACCGATAGATGTTGTAGCAAATTTAATTAGTTTTGAGTAAAAATAGTTGAGAAGTACAACGCCTTCCCATGACCCTCTTGGATTCGCCTGCGTCCGTGCTTTTTCCCGTCCTATTCGTTATAGCTCATCAGCCACTGACCCTACGCTGTCGAGGTGGTCATTTTCGGATTCCCCATAAAATTTGGGTTCAGAATAACCTGGCATGTCCAGTTTGCACCCCACATGAGGCCCTAGCAGGGAGGGGAATGACAAGTCAGTGGAAACGTCACTTTAGGCAAATGAGAAAAATTAGTCCTGACAAGTCCTGAAATTAGTGACTTTGACGGCGTGTAGCTCCGAAACGAAACGTCGCACGGAGTTGCAGTTTGTTTTGCTGGTTTGAGCGCTTTCTTCTCGACGACTATGAACCAACAAAATACCCCTAAAAAAATTGTTTCCCAGTTTCCCCAAGATTTGAATATTTTGTGACAACGTTCGGTTATTTTTGGATGTTTTCCAGAAACCTTCCGTTTTAGCTCAAATTGGAGGCCATATTCGTGTTCCTTGATACATTTTACCCCCGAAACCAATTTTCAGCCAAAAGATGGAAAAAGGAATTTTGAATCGGACAAACTTTTAGAGTTATAGCGAAAAATAGGTAAAACGGGGTGAAGAACAGGAAGAAATTTATTACAAGAAGAAGGTATCACAGTATAATTATGCCCTCGCACCTAGCATTCACTCAAAGGCATAGACCTGCACCTCCTCTGGTCCACAATTTCGGGCAGAATTGCCGTTTGGAAAAAATTGAGGAGTTTTGGGAACATGCGCTCTTCCGAAAAATTCCCATACGAATAGGCGCGAATACGAGTGATGCAAGTTGAAATGAATGAATGAGCAAACTACGGATGATCGGGGATGGGAGGTTCGAGACCGCGAAGGGTGGGGGGCGACTTTGTGTACATATGCGAAGACTTTGCCCATTTGATGCTATTGTAGGGTTATCGTTTCCACGGAGAGAGACGGATGGAGAGGGGAGTGGTCCAAGAGAACGGATTGACAGAATGGCTACCGAGGAAAGCGAGCGTGGTGACCTTGAGAGCCGAACTGGGGTCTGCAGTCATTCTATTTTCCTTCAAAACCAACATTACCATTTTTCGTTTTACGTCTTGTTTATTTGCTCAATCATTGCAATGATGCTCTCAAAACCCATCCAGTCACATTGGGAAGGGGGCTTGCACCGGCTTTTTCCAAATTTCAACCTCTACACCTCAAAATTTTCAAATTTTCCAATTTTAAATTTGAATAAAAATTATTTGAATTGTTGCAGCAACTTGTAGGGCCGTATGAAGGCAAACTGCGTTTCCCAAACTGTTATAAATTGGATGGTTCCAAAATGAGACTGCAAATACTTTTGATGCGTCAGTAACGCCATCTCTTATCCCAGAATCACACTAAGGGCCCGTCCACTTCCCCCTTAAGGTCGCCAGGATGCCTGATGCTCGCCTTCCTCGTCGGGTGGCAATGGAGATCGTCAGTGCCGGCGTCTGGTGGGCAGAAAGTTTTTCGCACATGGCAGCCAGGTATAGTGTGTCAGATTTGATTTTTGAACTCGACTCAGTGGCCTTGAAAAGGAATTTGGAACAGATAGTATTGTTGCACACCGAGGAGAGGAAGAACCAGTTTCGTCGGCGTTCGGATGCATCTTCGCGATTCACACTGTATCGAGAATTGGATGAGGGGATCAAATGCGCCAGCTTGGCGCGGAATGTACCTGATGTGCCGCTGTTTGTCGCCAGATGGGTATTCAGAGTTCGGACGGAGTCGCTTTCCCTTAACGCCAAACCGTTTGAGACTGGTCGGCGGGAGGAGTGTTCACTCTGCAATCGACGTGAGAGGGAAGATGTTTTCCATTTTATCTGCAGGTTCCCTGTCGGAGTTCCGCTGCTTAGCCTTTGGTGAGGGTACGATGTCTCCTGATACAGCAATCAGCTTTATAAATGGTCCGGACTGGAACCCCCTGGTCAAGTTTTGTAGGCTAGCATGGAAATACAGGTCATTTCTAGTGGGGGAATTTAACTTTTAGGACGTGATTGCCAAACCCTTTCAGCTATTTTCTTGTACAATGAGGTATAAATTATGTATTTTGTTCTTTTTGTTCCACCTATGTGATTGGGTTAATGATTTGTATTTTTATTTTTTCTCTTCTCCATCAAATTTTCGTTAATTTCTTTTTTCCTCTTTTTTCATGCGTGCCTGTAACTCCGGCGGACGGTAAAATGTTTACCATGCCGTAATGTTTTAGTTCTAAGAGAAGAATGTGATATTATTTTAAAAGTTGGAATAAACGTATTTTCTTCTTCTTCTTCTAATGAAGATAAAGGAATGCCAAAACGAATAGAATTGCATAAAATAGTTTATATTATAAATGGAGGGTACTATAAATCGAACCGAACAAGGGCTAGTTGTACAACCCTTCGGATGCCCATAAAGATTCTACAAATTTTGATAATAAACCACCAGGGGGAGGGGGGGGGGGTACCTAGGGTCCAAAAAACATTAATTTTTCAAATCCCATTGTCAACAACTTTTATTTGAAACGATAGAGAATAATCGTAAAATCAAAACAGGGGTAGTGGTAGGGGGCTACCCCGGGGTTGATGACAAATGGTCGTTCTTATTGTTGCTACCTCTCTCCTTCATCCATGGAGATAGTAAGAATAACAACAACAGTTTGTCTTAATTTGTTTTACTCGATTATTATTAAGTACCTACTGATTAATCGGTTTTTGAATACATCTGGATTTGAAAGCATTGTTTAAGCATATTATAATGCATGAAATCCTTCGAAAACCGATTAATGTATTCAAAAACCGAATAATCAGTTATAATAATCGATTAATAAAAATAATCGGAAGCTAAACATCGATCAAAATTAATCGATTATCCGATTAATCGATTATTTATCCGTATTCCTAGCTGGTGGAAGAATATTTCTGGAGAGATTTTCAGCTCGTCCCTTCTTCCAGGAATTTGTTTAGCAGGTATATGTCCGACACGCGCTCTGCACGCGCTTTTGTATCTAGGTCACACTTCAGAGCGTTTTTCATTTACTCGCGCGTCTTGTATTCTCCGTCTTGGATATAAATATCCAATGTAGACAAATTTGTCTACAGAAAGTACCTTCGCCTCACTATTGCATGAATTTAAAATTGGACGAAGAGAGATGTTTCTTTTTCAATGATGATTTATTTATGGGGTAAAAACAATCTCAAATCGGCAAAACCACTTCAAATGTGCCGCATTGCCATCATCCGTCTGAGGTGCTTGAATTACATGCTTGAATTTACATTGTTTGTTATCAGATAACAGGCAATCAGAAGATTCTTCTGTTTTGTTCGTCTTTATTTATATTCTAGACTGAACAGGATTTTCCATTAAATCCCGTTGGTTCTATTTTCACTGCTGTGGTATCTCAAGTGATAATCGTTATTATTCGAGATGCAGGGTTTGTCATCCTCCGACACAGCTGCTGTGGAATAATTTGAGCATTCGACGACGGGGTAATTCCCTGTGCTATTGTGCTTTTATATTTTTTTAAATTTATTCTATTCTATTTGGCATTAACATCTGTTATACAGGTTGTATAATTATTGTTTGGCATGACGACGATTATATACTGGAATAAATACTTATAATAATTATTGGTAACCGATGGTCCAAAAATCTGCCGAAACTTACTTTTATTCCAATGTAAATGTTATCCTCTGTGCAGATTCATTAATTTAACAAAAAGTTGCCAAAGAAAGTCTAAATGAGGATTTGATCCGAGCTTTGTCATTATTCTGTTTGATGTCTTTAAAAATAGAAAATATGTTTCAGTTGTAATAATACGTTATTAATTAACGTATTATTATAACTGAAACAAATTTCGTTGGACATGTTAATTATTGGTTTAGTTAGGTCTTTTCCTTATGAACCTAGTTTTCCTAATTGCCAGTTATTAATTATCACTATCACTAAATAAGGTATTCTGTTTTATCTAATAAAACATAGGCACCCCATTTCTCGTAGCTTGCTCTTTCAATTGCTACAAATACAGTGTTGATACGCCTCTAATTATAATAATTATATTGTGCAAATTCTCACAGAGTTGGTCGTTCAGTTGACGATTCGCGTTTCAGTTGATTGAAATCGCGCTCTGGTATATTAATTTAGTTGATTTTCCTTCTCTCGTCCTTCTCCTTTTAGGTCATCATGGACATGGATGAGGTGCATACAATCTGAACCAAAGTCGAGAGTCACAGCACAAACAGCGACGTTTGTGGAGTAAAAGAAGGGTGTATTAGGTGTAGTTATTTAATTAGCTTGTATTGACGTTTGATTGAAGATGGTTGTTATGGATGTGTATCAAATTCATTTTATCCACGCCGAAAGCCTACACGAAAGCCAAACATCTGCTTGTTTGGTCATTCAGCACAACTCAGGGTACCCAAAAGTGCACTAAAACAAAAATGACCCAAAAAGCAGATTGGCGTTTTTGGCGTGGTGGTTATGATATAATGAGTATGAGTATCTTTTAGGATTGGGAGCAAAATATAATTGATACAATACGCCTCATATTATGAGTCAAATACAGCTTTTATTAGGTACTCTTAAAATTACTATAATAATTGATAATTCACTTTCCTAAAAGTTTCAATTTTTTTTTTTTGCTAACTAAAATCATGAAAGCGTCCTTGTAGGAATGATAGATCGCTGGTGCGCGCCGCTGTTAACTGCGTGTAAACATTTTGAATACCTGACAAACATGTGGGTTGGTCGTCACCGTGCTCAAATAATGAGAACCGTATTAACCAAGGCTAAGAGGCAGTGTGGCCAACAGCTCAGTACCTAATTGCACTAGACGTGAGCGGAACGTTAATCATTGGATAGATTACTCGTGTTATTTCAATTAGTCTAAGCCTCATTAGCGAACCATATTACGCATACAAGTGTATTTATTTCGTGTTTCGTCAATGTAGTATCCCTACGCAAACCTATCGAAACTTAATAAGGTATAAAGTTGAATTTCCATAAGCACTCACAATAATAATTATTGATAATTATTATCAAATAGAGAAAGGTTTTCAGCTTATACAATAAACAATAATTGAAGAAAAAAAAGTCGTATAATAAACATTTAAAATAGGTACATACAAAATATACGAAATAGATGAAAAATGTGAAAAAAGTACGTTAGTACAATAATTCGTTAATCAGTTGGGTTAATCACGGAAGAAAAAACTCTGCAAATTCTTGACACAACGGTTTATTATCTTCTTTGTACAGATCACACTTCTGTCTAGATCACTAGGTCTAAATGTCTAGATCCTAAATGTTAGATTAATTATTATTATCAATTATCACTAATCATTAACAATTTTATCAAGTACCTAGTGAAAATTATTATAATTTATTGTTAGGTATTAATAATTCGTCTTTATTATTAATAATAATTATGATCAATTATGATTAATTAATACGATATAATTCTGGGGTTTTTAATACTACGTCGGTAATAATTTTTCTATAAAAGAAGTACCTACCAACAAACATTCAAAATTACCTTCATTTCCGTAGCACGAAACGTACCTCAGAACAACCAACTCGACATCACTTAAGCCATATGATGTTCCAAAGAGCTCGTTAGTATGAAAATGGACCTGTATTTCAAAAGTTTGATTCATGATCGTGTTGTGAGGCACAATCTTTGAGCCGTCATTGTGAACGAACGGCTGGTCGTACAGAGCTGCGGATGGTCTTAAAAAATTCTACGGAACAAACTCTATCTAAATATGAAATAAAAAACATACCGTTCTATATGAATTTTTCGAGATGTGAAATTTTCAAAATTTCAAAATTCGTTTTGAACCTCTTCCCCTTGACCTAGGCTTATGAAAAGTTTCGAGGATCATTGTGGGGCTGGTCCAAACCCAGAAACCAAATTTCGTAATTTTAGCTCAACGTTAACTGGGCAAAGTGGCGCGGACGGCGGACGGCCGGATTTTTTTTTATTCGATTTTCTGAATCTACGTATCTTGAAACGTAAACCAACAAATTTTGAGGGGGGGTTAAAAAAATTTTTTCTTTGGGCGATTCCAATGGTTCATTATCGAAGATAATAAACCAAAAAACATTTGAAGCCTTTTGAATTTGAAACTGTCATAAATTTCCAATGTATAAATATAACTGTACAAAGGGGTGATTATCACTGAGTAGTCATTTGCCATGTGAGGACAACTTGTGGCATAACCAGAATACACTACTAAGTTAAAATTAAATCGAACTTTCGTTTCATGATTCGTGTATTTTGAATATTCAATAACACTCCATTATACAACACATACAACATATAATAATATAATAAAATTATAAATATTATTTACTATTTGGGTTTTACTATTACTTCTATTTATTTATTATTTATTTATTATCTATTAAATTTATTATTTACTATTACTTCGATCTTCAAAATTGGAGGGTTTACGTTTCAAGATACGTAGATTAAAAAAATCTAATTAAAAAAAATAATAATCCGTCCGTACGCCGTCCGCGGCACTTTGTCCAGTTAGCATTGTGCTAATGATCCCCACAATGATGCTTGAAACTTTTCATAATCCTAGGTCAATGGGAAGGGGTTCAAAACGAATTATGAAATTTTGAAAAATTCATAATTCGTAAAATTCAATCGGAACGGTATTGTTGTTAGTTCATATTTTATTTTTTTAATTTTCAAGACCATCCGGAGGTTTGTAAGACCAGCCGTTTGCTCACAATGAGGGCTGAAAGTTGGATCAGGTCGAAAATCGTCAAGAAGAGCGTGAATCATACGGCAGCCTGCAGGTTCAATGTTCATACTGGCCCGACATGATTTTCAGATGTTGAGTTGATTTATAATAATTAGTAATAATAATTAATAACTACTAATAATAATTTACACTTCTTGATAATAATTATTAATAATTAAATAATAGTCTACCATTTAGTGATCTAGACAGAAGGGTAATCTGCACGAAGAAGATAATAAACCGTTGCGTCAAGAATTTGCAGTTTTCCAAAAGTAATTCAAAAGAACCAACAATATTGAGAACATTGGATGCTGGCAGGTAACTAAGTGAACAATGTTATGAATGAACAATATTATGATCGAGAAAAAGTTCATGACATGTAGCATTTTGGTTCTTACAAACGTGTAGAATTCATTCCACGTTGAAAATACTACAGATGGAGTATCTTGAGTTTCTCCTGATTGAATATTTCTAGTGGAGTATATTCAAATCCAATTATATAGACGATAGTCAATTAACGGTACGGAACGACAATAGTGCATTAAGCGCAACTCATAATGTGATGCATTGTTATTAGTCCATGGTTTAGTTTGAAACGGTGATATAATATTCAGCTGATTAGCATTGGTAATATTGTAGATACCTTGAACTATTGATAGGCACCGTCAGTAAATACAGACGGCGTTCCCATGACCTCACGACGATCAAATTCTGGTCCGAATTGTCCAGTTAAGGACTGTTTTATTCAGATTGAAATACCACTGACTTCATTTTGGTCAATTTCTGAATAAATAACGTTTAGTATTGTAATGAAGAACCCTTCCGAACGTAAGGCTTTAACTAAGTTAATTGTCACATAGTAGAAATGAAGTGAGGAAGTAATTTTCAGAACAGTATCAAGAAAATTATGATACTGTTCTGAAAGCCTTAAGCCTGGTTTCCACTGAGCGCGCATCGTTCGCGAACGTTTGCAGTTGTTCGCAAACTGGTAAACGCCGCGCAAAACGTTCGCGAACGCGTAGAGAAGGGTACTGTTTCCACCGCCCGCGCACGGCCAAACTATCAGTTGTTCTCGAGCATTCGCGAGTGATCCGAGTAATTCGTTTCAATTTCGAAATCAATAAAAACCCAAGAAAATAGTAAGTAACGTTTCAAATCGTTCAAAATGCTGGATACTATTGGATACTAAGTTCGGACTTAGTATCCGAACTCTCCGAACTTAGTATCCAATAGTATCCAGCATTTTGAACGATTTGAAATGTTACTTACTATTTTCTTGGGTTTTTATTGATTTCGAAATTGAAATTGAAATTGAAAAAAATTGTATTGTACATAGGACTAGTCCCTCATAGTGTACATCAAATGACTTAGGATTAATGACGTTATAAAAATACAATAAAATATAGAAAAAAAGAAGGAAGGAAGGACTTCTGCCATAAATATCGGAATATCGAAGTAGGAAGTATTGATGTTTGATTCCCGATAAATATCAAGTATCGACATCAGGTTCTGATACTATCGACCATCGATATATCGATATTTTATCGTCGATATCCCATCCCTTCTAGAACCATCTAGAACTGGAAGAACCCCCCAACCCTTTTGAGGAAGAACAAAATTCGTCGCGAACGAAAGAACATGCGCGTGGGCATGTTTCCACTGGGCGCTCAACGAATGCAAATCCCTTTGATGATTCGCGGAAAAACCGACAGCCGTCGGATCAACCCCGCGCACGAACGAACAGTGTTTGGGAACAATGTTCGGCGCGGGTGAGTGTTTCAACTGCACGCGCATCACGATCGCAAACGTTTGCAAACCCTGTTCGCGAACGATGCGCGCTCAGTGGAAACCAGGCTTTACGCGAATTGGATGTTGGAGCCTGAGCCAGGGCCCCTGCAGGGGTTCAGCTTCTTGGTGCGGCGTCAATGCTTGTACGTTATCTGGTTCCTCTTCTCGGTGCCTAAAAAGATAGGGGTTTCAAGTGACATTTGCTCCACAACCAGAGACTATATTAAATATATTGAAATGTTCAAATTTTGAAGACCGGACGGAATTTTGCTATCATGTTTGTAACATCATGTGTCATAATATTACTAGTCTACTAGGTACTTATCTTTTGATTATATTGATATTTTAATTTGATATCTGTCATCTTTATTGAAGGAAATACCAATATTTTGTTTTATCCCGATCGATTTTGTAACGTCCCAAGTTACGTCACCGTAATAACTTTATGAGGGCCGCGTCGCGTGGCATCTCCAAAACGATGGTAAGAGAAAATTCATTTTGAGGCAATCAGGTTCTAGGAAACAAAGTTGGAGGTCAGTGTAAAAATCCTAGTTCTACTAAATCGTACTGATACTTGTACTGACGTACGACTAATTATATCGTGTGGCGAAATTGTGTGGGTTTTGTTTACCTCATTCATAGCGCAAGGCGGCTTTGCGTATGGGATCTTTCAAGTGCGACACTCTCCAAGTGGTTGAGCTGCGAGGAATGAGTCCTTGATGTATTTTGGTTCGATGCACTTTCCTATCTGGCGCTGTTTTCTTCCTCCTGCTTCATTTGGATTTCCTTTTGTCCACATTTCCCTTCTAGTCCTTTTTCATGTTCTTCGGGGGCGGTGTGTAACTGCGGAAACACTGTATAGGGTATATAGAGTATATAAATACCCTACTGTATCCTACTGTGTAGGGGAAAGATGCGCGAATTCTCTCTTCTCTCAAAGTTTCCGGTATCTCTCCTCAGCAGGCGGCACTGTTCTCAATTGACGCGCATAAGCTTGAATGGTATCTACAATCTGGCAAGTATTAAAAGGGTACGCTGATATGATATAGCTTTGCGTTATTCGGTGGGGCGGGTGTAACCTCGGCCCAAGCGCGGTTGACAGAGGGTCAGACTGTCTTATCTAAATGTAATCTCAGCCCAGCCCCAGGGGTCTATCAATTTCTCCAAGTGAACGGGTACCCAAACTACGAGTATGTCATGTGCGAATGTTATTATGAACAAGCGTGGTTTCGTTTAAACCGAAGTGGATATGTTCAAATTTAGAAAACGCCGGGATTTGGGGACGGGTGAAACCAGTTGGAGGTAAGATTTTTATCGTGTTGATGGTTCTCAACCATGTTTGACATTGAATGAATAATAATTATTAGTGAACTCAATTATTGAGTTCACATCACTTCAACTGGTTCCTTGGGCTCAGTTTACAGTGAACGAGTTGAGGAGATTACGAGTATGAGTGAGTGCATCCTGGGCTGAGTTTACACATCAAGGGGTTGGGCAAGTAGGATGGATTGGGCTCAGTTTACATCGGCTACCCCGGATTTAGGCTCAGCTTACTATCGCATTGTCAGATTGAACTCCTTCCTTGATGAACTCAAAACATTATTTAAAAAATGCTTCTTAGCGAGTTGTTACGGATCACGTGACAGTTACGCAATTCAAATGAATAATAATACTATCAATTTCATTCTATGCCTGAATTTTGTTCAATAAAGCCTTAACTATTGAGGTCAGCTTTATTTCACATTGGTGAGTGAGGGGCCGGTCACATCCCGAGCAAGTTGCCTACCCATTCTTAGTAGTTTTGGTCATCTCCTCAAGCAAAGAAGAGTCCTTTCAGTTTTTAATACTGTGTCTCAGACGAAATTTCAATCTGCATAACGTTCATCTACTCTTCATCCCGTCAGCCAGGTATTTGAACATAAAACGCTGCAAAATCTTGGACAATGATTTACGAGTATTATCTTCTATACACCCATTCTGTAATAATAATAATTCATTCTGTTTTATTTTATGTAATAATATTACACCCTACATATATTACATAAATATTTATATACATGATTAATTAAACATTTATGTTGATGATAAACTAAACTAATCACAATTTGAAGTGGACCACTCATCAAACGTTAGGTAACTCTTTTTTAACCATACTCTGGCTCTTGAATACATTCCATTGGTAATGGTAAGTTGCTTATTGGAATTTGTCTCATACGGTCATGTTTGTTTGTTTCCACTTGTGTCTTCTCATTTCTTTATTTCCACGAAAGTTTCGTAATCATAACATAACATTAACTGACGTTGTGGATAATCCTCCATATGGGCAAGCCCGTGGTGGGGGAGGAGTTTCCCGAGTTCTTCAACACTAAGTCATCGTAAAGGCATTGTAAGACTGTGTTTAGTGCACCATGGAGTACTATGTAGTACTGGTTGGAGTAATACTGCCGATAAAAGGGAAATACTGTTTACAAAACACAAGTGGAAACAAACAAACAGGACCTTATGAGACAAATTCCAATAAGTAGCTCAGCTCTTAGTTTTGATACTAAGACTTTGTTTTTTCTTAAATTGTGTTTGATGTATTTATTTTTGTTGAACAAATACCATTACTGATGGATTAGTAAGGTTTATAAGCACCAAAATAACCAGAAGTATGGGTTAAAAAGATAGTTACCTAACTTTTGATGAGTGGTCCACTTCAATTTGTGAGCAGTTTATTTGGAATTGTAATTTGCAATAATATAATTCTATTACACATAAAGTATATAATTATCACCTACCTATACATTTTGTTGAGGTTGGCCATTTTTTGTTGACAAAAACAACTTATTTGCCCAAGGGTAAATTCAATTTTCGGAAAGTATAATTCATTTTGCGAAAAGTCTAATTCAAAGTACGAATGCAATATTTTAGCGCATTTCTCCAGTATTTACGTACAGTTACGGAACTCACAAGGGATACAGAACAGCTAAGGAAAACGAGAGCATTTGAATAAATCGTATAATATTAATCGTATAGTATTTAAAAAATCGTCTATTTCCACTGAAATATTATTTCAGTGGAAATAGACAATTTTGGTTTATTATCTTCGATAATGAACCATTGGAATCGCCCAAAGAAAACATTTTTTTAACCCCCCCTCAAAATTTGTTGGTTTACGTTTCAAGATACGTAGATTCAGAAAATCGAATAAAAAAAAATCCGTCCGTCCGCCGTACGCCGTCCGCCGTACGCCGTCCGCCGTACGCCGTCCGCCGTCCGCGCCACTTTGCCCAGTTAGCGTTGAGTTAAAATTACGAAATTTTTTTTATGGGTTTCGACCAACCCCACAATGGTCCTCGAAACTTTTCATAACCCTAGGTCAAGGGGAAGGGGTTCAAAACGAATTTTGAAAATTTGAAAATCTCATATCTCGAAAAATTCATATAGAACGGTATGTTTTTTATTTCATATTTAGATAGAGTTTGTTCCGTAGAATTTTTTAAGACCATCCGCAGCTTTGTACGACCAGCCGTTCGTTCACAATGAGGGCTCAAAGATTGTGCCTCACAACACGATCGTGTATCAAACTGTTGAAATACAGGTCCATTTTCATACTAACAAGCTCTTTGGAACATCATATGGCTTAAGTGAGTTTGTTGTTCTGAGGTGCGTTTCGTGCTACGGAAATGAAGGTAATTTTGAATGTTTGTTGGTAGGTACTTCTTTTATAGAAAAATTATTACCGACGTAGTATTAAAAACCCCAGAATTATATCGTATTAATTAATCATAATTAATAATAATTATTATTAATAATAAATACGAATTATTAATACCTAACAATAAATTATAATAATTCTCACTAGGTACTTGATAAAATTGTTAATAATTAGTGATAATTGATAATAATAATTAATCTAACATTTAGGATCTAGACATTTAGACCTAGTGATCTAGACAGAAGGGTGATCTGTACAAAGAAGATAATGAACCGTTGTGTCAAGAATTTGCAGAGTTTTTTAAATACTCTTGTTTTTTCTTAACATGGGTTTTTACGATTTCGCCGCGAGTGATTTACTTCGTATGCAGACAAGTGATCTAGACAGAAGGGCGATCTGTACTGAAGGTAATGAACCGTTGTATTGCACTAGTCGTCAGGACGTCATCTCACACCGCATACCGGAGATTCCTCTTGGCCAGAGTCAAAGGGTTTTTCTTGTTCTTCGTGTTGTAATTCGTCGCTCGCAGCGCATAATCTCGAAATGTGTGAACCCTCGCCAGCTCCCCCCCCCCCATCCCACCACACCACAGTCTCCACGGGGCCACAGGAGCTCGAGTGACGTCATTCTTCGTGGCGCCACTTCTGCGGGGATCAGTAGACGGTGACCTCCAGAACCGCTCTCGACAGATAACACCTGCTCTCCCACCACCGCCACTCACGATCTGATTCACTCCACGCGGCGTCCTCCTTCGGGAGTTTTTCTTTCAACATTCTGTCCATCACTGGGTATCAATGGGCGTTTTATTTACTCGTCGCTTCTCCTGATTATCAACGGACCGGCTCCGATCATTCCCTATTTAATGCTCCTCTTAATTATCGTACGACAAAGAGAAGAAGTGTATTTTTATAACAAGCACTAAACATGACAGCGTAACTCCTTGCAACTACCATAAAAGCGCACACACCAAAGAGTCGGAGAACAGTGGAGTCGTCAGACTCTGGTTGGCATGTTGATTTATTTATTTTATTTATTATTACATTTCCAAAAATACAAATTACACTGTTAAAGATTTGGTGTTTAGTCATAAAAGCAATCATTACATATACATACAAAGTCGTACAATCAATGTCGTGGAAATTAATCTTCCATATGAGTCGAAGCTCGTGTTGGAAGACGAGGGAGTCCAAAGCCTTGGGAGGTATTCAGATTACTAAATATATATATATAGCGTCAAGTAACACATGGAAACAACAAGTGGTGGACATGCCCAAAATTGTTAGAGTAGTTAGAAAAACAATTTAAAAAAATTCAAGATAAATTTAGGTAGGACAATTTAATACTATTCAAGTTAATAATGACTGGAGAGGGAAAATTATTAGGTAGGACAATTTCAATTAAATGCACATAAAATATGTACAGGGATTAAATTTATAGATGGAAAAATTCAATGACAGTTCAAACATGACACAGGACCTCCAGGAGACACGGGACGCTTTCGGACGCTTCTTAGGAAGCTTTCGCCAAGTGGCCAATTAATTGATCTCTTTTAATTTAGACACCTTAATTCGATTTAGACGCCTTGAAAATTTATTCAACATTAGTTGGTTTCTAAGTGGGTTCGGCAAATCATTGAAATCACAAAGACAAGACCTTGTATTTGTACGATTTCTGAGCAAAGGTAGTGCGGACAGCAGGGTACGAAATCTCATTATCGTTACTGAACCTAGTAGGTATACGTGTAATGGAAGATCATAGGTAAAGCTTAGTTTTCAATATCTGTTTAATATTACTTGAAGAAATTAATTTACGGAAGGGTAGGATTTTAATATCTAAAAACAGTTTGGCAGTATGCACAAGCCTTCCGGTTCTCGCTATTTCTCTGATGATTGCCTTCTGGGTGATTTGTATAGGAACCAAATTTGTCTTGTAGACGCTACTCCTTAAGGTAAAACAATAGGACAAAACAGATTCTACCAAGGCAAAATAAACTTTTCTGAGTAATTTATCATTCAGGACTCTTGCAAGCTTGAAAAAAACATAGAGCAATTTTCTTATGATTGATTGATCTTTTTATTTAAACAACCCTGGTGGACCCTAGTCTCACACTGAAGCTCTTTGAAGATGAAGAAACGTGGTTGTTACTTGAGATGCTCTTCACGGTTTGTCTGCTCTGATCTGATAACAGAATGAGATATCGCAATTCTGACTTCACCATCGTGTTCAGCGTTGAAGAATCTATCATTTAGGCGTGGCATTAGTAAAAATCTATAGTCATGCAGCATGGCTATAGGAGCAAATTTTCGAAGAAATAACTGGTTTTATGTAAAATGTCTCCATGAAGGACATCTCAAGTATCAACCACGTTTCTTCTTCTTCAAAGTGCTCCAGTTTGAGAATGAAATAAGATAACGCAATTCTGACTTCACCAGTGTATTCAGCCTAAAAAAAACCTTTAAAATGTGGTGTCACTTGTCAGACTGTTTAATTTTTGGAATTTATGGGTGAATATGTGTATGTGTAACATATACTTAATATCAAACATATATCGAACTGTGGTCAGGGTTTTTGACATTTTATGTCTTTGCTTTGGCACATTAAAATAAAAGACCGTCACGAAAAAGTGTCCTCGAAAAGCGTTACCTACATTTTACGATAAGTTCACTTACAACCAAGCCGTTGCTAGGGAAATGAAACTTCTGTAGTTTTCATCGGACAAAAATCGTTCTCTATTCGATCGAAAGCTCTCGAATTATAACGCATTTCTTGCGTATTTGTTCTTGGTATTTATGTCAGACTTATATATATTTTGGTTTATTATCTTCGATAATGAACCATTGGAATCGCCCAAAGAAAAAAAAATTTTAACCCCCCCTCAAAATTAGTTGGTTTACGTTTCAAGATACGTAGATTCAGAAAATCGAATAAAAAAAAATCCGTCCGTACGCCGTACGCCGTCCGCCGTACGCCGTCCGCCGTCCGCGCCACTTTGCCCAGTTAGCGTTGAGTTAAAATTACGAAATTTTTTTTATGGGTTTCGACCAACCCCACAATGGTCCTCGAAACTTTTCATAACCCTAGGTCAAGGGGAAGGGGTTCAAAACGAATTTTGAAAATTTGAAAATCTCATATCTCGAAAAATTCATATAGAACGGTATGTTTTTTATTTCATATTTAGATATAGTTTGTTCCGTAGAATCTTTTAAGACCATCCGCAGCTTTGTACGACCAGCCGTTCGTTCACAATGACGGCTCAAAGATTGTGCCTCACAACCCGATCGTGAATCAAACTGTTGAAATACAGGTCCATTTTCATACTAACAAGCTCTTTTGAACATCATATGGCTTAAGTGATGTCGAGTTTGTTGTTCTGAGGTGCGTTTCGTGCTACGGAAATGAAGGTAATTTCGAATGTTTGTTGGTAGGTACTTCTTTTATAGAAAAATTATTACCGACGTAGTATTAAAAACCCCAGAATTATATCGTATTAATTATTCATAATTAATAATAATTATTATTAATAATAAATACGAATTATTAATACCTAACAATAAATTATAATAATTTTCACTAGGTACTTGATAAAATTGTTAATAATTAGTGATAATTGATAATAATAATTAATCTAACATTTAGGATCTAGACACTTAGACCTAGTGATCTAGACAGAAGGGTGATCTGTACAAAGAAGATAATGAACCGTTGTGTCAAGAATTTGCAGAGTCTTGGTTTATTATCTTCGATAATGAACCATTGGAATCGCCCAAAGAAAAAAAATTTTTAACCCCCCCTCAAAATTTGTTGGTTTACGTTTCAAGACACGGAGATTCAGAAAATCGAATAAAAAACTCTGCAAATTCTTGACACAACGGTTCATTATCTTCTTTGTACAGATCACCCTTCTGTCTAGATCACTAGGTCTAAATGTCTAGATCCTAAATGTTAGATTAATTATTATTATAAATTATCACTAATTATTAACAATTTTATCAAGTACCTAGTGAAAATTATTATAATTTATTGTTAGGTATTAATAATTCGTATTTATTAATAATAATAATTATTATTAATTATGATTAATTAATACGATAAAATTCTGGGGTTTTTAATACTACGTCGGTAATAAAAATTATTTTTCTATAAAAGAAGTAGATACCTACCAACAAACATTCGAAATTACCTTCATTTCCGTAGCACGAAACGCACCTCAGAACAACAAACTTGACTTCACTTAAGCCATAATATGGCTTAATATTATGATGTTCCAAAGAGCTTGTTAGTATGAAAATGGACCTGTATTTCAACAGTTTGAGTCACGATCGTGTAGTGAGGCACAATCTTTGAGCCGTCATTGTGAACGAACGGCTGGTCGTACAAAGCTGCGGTTGGTCTTAAAAAATTCTACGGAACAAACTCTATCTAAATATGAAATAAAAAACATACCGTTCTATATGAATTTTTCGAGATATGAGATTTTCAAATTTTCAAAATTCGTTTTGAACCCCTTCCCCTTGACCTAGGGTTATGAAACGTTTCGAGGATCATTGTGGGGCTGGTCCGAACCCAGAAACCAAATTTCGTAATTTTAGCTCAACGTTAACTGGGCAAAGTGGCGCGGACGGCGTACGGCGGACGGACGGATTTTTTTTTATTCGATTTTCTGAATCTACGTATCTTGAAACGTAAACCAACAAATTTTGAGGGGGGGTTAAAAAATTTTTTTCTTTGGGCGATTCCAATGGTTCATTATCGAAGATAATAAACCAAAACATACCGTTCTATATGAATTTTTCGAGATATGAAATTTTCAAAATTTCAAAATTCGTTT
>OY986050.1:757145-874539 GCA_963920205.1 Stenodema calcarata | reverse complement strand
TTCTCCTCAATATTACATTAAACCATAGCGAATGGAAATTCTTTGTTACCAATCCTTTATAATGAGCACATGTAGTTATATATAATATATATAAATATTATTATACACATATATATCTGGAATTCTTTTTCAAATCCCCTCTGTCCATTTCAATTTTGGTTGAAAAAAATGTTTTGGGCTCACCAAAAAACTTGTCAGAAAGTCTACTTTTTGATGCCGTTTGGCCTTTTTGAAAAAAAATGCCTCAAAAAACTAATTGAAGTAAGGTAGCTCGCAAAAAAATCCCTTTTTCAGTCAAAAATGATTGAAAAATGTTTAATTTCTCAATATTTTTGACCAAATTACTTGACGGATGCAAAATGATGGATGGCATTTTCCTGAGCGTTGACCAATTTCTACAAATTCTGTATGTTGGGATTCGGGATTATGTGTTGATCACACAGAATGCAAATTCCATATTCAAGACGTCAAGATGTTCAATAACTCACGATAGAATATAGATAAAAAGTTCAAATTTGCACAAAAAATCTGTCTTGGCAACCGAAAGGTAGATGAGCAGAATAGAGTAGTTTTTGGGGGTTTTAGGGGTGGAATACCTTACTTGTGACTATTTCCTTTTGGGACTTTATAGGTCCTTAAAACCTCTTAGATTGAAGAAATTGTCTACAGAAGGCGTTTGCCGAAATATCAGTATCAACTTGTGAGTTTTTTCTTTTGCATGTTTAACTTTTATAGCCGCTATTATGTGCCTCAAGAATATATTAGGTGTCTTTTGACAGTAAATTCAGGATGGTCTAAAACGGATTTTGGAATGCAAATTTTTGATATGACATTTTACATAAAACCAGTTATTTCTTCGAAAATTCGCTCTTATAACCATGCTGCATGACTGGATTTCTTTTTCTTTTTTTTTTGTGGACAGTTCTATGTATTAATGCTTATAACCCAAATCACAACTGTTTTGTAACAGCTTAACTCAATAATTGAGTTAAGCTAATTAAGCTAATAATTGAGTTAAGCTAATTAAGCTAATAATTGAGTTAAGCTAATTATTAGCTTAACTAAAACTTTTAGCAGCAACCAACTCCAACTAAATCCACCTAGAACCATAACAAACACGTATTTTGTTGTCAAGGAGCCAATAGCAAACGAATCAAAGCACAAATTAATAAGAGCATTAAAATAAATGTATTTCAATATAAAAACTACCAAAAATAATAAATAGAACAGGCACTCACGATTTAATCATTTCTTCATTCATCATTAATTTTCATCCACGTTCTAACGAGGTTGGACTATATTTATTTACAAATTTAGCTGGTTTCATTCAGTAATCAGTCAGAAAAAACCCTTCATAGCAGTATTAGCGAAAAACTTCATAAGTAGGTACAAAAATCCCAAAGGTGTGTTGTATCCGAATGTCAAAGAAAAAAATTATCACAGCATCGAAAATGCTAGGACCTGATGAAGAGACTCAGAGCCCAAAGAGAATTCACATTAAATGTAGTTTCTTTATAAGAAATTTCAGGTAAGTAAGTCTTGGCAGACGATTAATGGAAGTTCAATACGAAATTGAACTATCGCGCAGATAGGATTACTTGAAGTCTATAGCGATTCCATCTCCATTCACCATTATGTCGTCTACAAGAAACCCAGCTGATTGGAGGTCGAAGATGGTTTGTGTTACGGTCTCATCAGACGCATCAGGAGGGACGAGAGTGTAGGCGTGACCTCCTCCTCCAGCGCCAGTTAGTTTGGAATGTAGCCCTCGCCTCTTGGTGATGAAGCAGATTTCATCGAGGCGAATGTGAGAAACGCCCAAAGTTGCCAGGAGTCCTTGTTGAAGATCAATAAGGGTCTGCAAATAACCGAGAACATGAGGTTATAATATAGTACTTTTACGGTTTCATAGTAGGGAGCAACAGAAGTAAAAATTAAAAAGCGATGCAAATTCTTCCACAACGGTTCATTATCATCTAAAGGAAAGAAAGAGAAATAGCAATTTAAGGTAATACGTCAGAAGTCGTACTGTGTTTTGTGCCTCCCTTCTGTATCTGCCTCCCTCTGGCCCCTCTGACGTCATCACCACCTCCCTTCGCTACCACCCAATCATAGGCTCTGACGTACTAGTTGGCCTCCTGCCAGCCGTCTGACGTCATAGGCTCTGACGTACTAGTTGGCCTTTTGCCAACTGTCTGACGTCATACGCTCGTTCGTCATAGGCTCTGACGTACTAGTAGGCCTCCTGCCAGCCGTCTGGCGTCATACGCTCTGACGTACTAGTTGGCCTCCTGCCAGCCGTCTGACGTAATAGGCTCGTGTGTCATAGGCTCTGACGTACTAGTTGGCCTCCTGCCAGCCGTCTGACGTCATACGCTCGTGCGTCATAGGCTCTGACGTACTAGTTGACCTCCTGCCAGCCCTCTGACGTCATACAATTTAAATGATTTCAAAGTGAAATTAAAGGAACACTTTATGTAAATATTAACAACAATTGTAAAATGTGTACACAATAACTACAATAGTAACTTATTCTCTTATGTGTATAATTATTATACACATAAGAGAATAAGGTACTATTGTAGTTTCACAGTTATTTTTAGGTTGTAGTGGTTTTGTAGTGGGGTAAGGTTTTTGTAGAAGTTAATATTGTAGGTTCACAGCTATTTTTCTTTCTTTTGTAATAGGAAGTAAGTTTTTTTTCTTTGTAACAGGAAGTAAGTTCATCAGTTGGACTCCTCCCCTCAGCACAAGCTCTGCTTACAGAGGGGAGTAGCATATACAAATTATAATTGACTGTACTACACTGTACATTTTCCTCAATATAATGCATTATAATAATTAAAAAAAAAAAAAAAAGTCCTTTGTTTCAACTCTTTTGAAAGCTGCTACATAGGTTAAGGTGGGTTTCTAGGAATTATGCCAATAATTTCATGTTACCTCAAGCCGCCTGAATACAGCTTCATTCGTATCAGTCGTCTCTGCACATTCCTTCAATCCCATGAAAATTTTGATGAACTCGTCAGCCACAGTGCCCATCGCATTGATGACAGCACCAACAGATTCAGGGTGAGCTCTGTTCAGATCCGCAACTCTTTTAGCAAGATCACTCGTCTTCCGAGGAACCTCTGTAAAACAATAAATAGTTTGGGGAAGATTAAAAAAAATCGACAATAGTTGTATCCAAAAGGTAGTAGGTAAGTAGAGCTTGTTTCCAAAAGGTACTAAAGACAATTTTTGTCAAAACGGAGTTATTACCTTCCCGGGGGTTTTGGGGCCGAGTTCTACACAAAAATGCAATCAGATTGGAGCTAAAAGTACTGCATCCCCTTGGAAAACGAGGCTGAAAATTCAATTTTTTTTTTCTTCAAAAGGTACTGTACCCATCATGAAGGATCACTTCCATCTGTTTTGGTTCAAAACGTACTATATCCATTAAAGAGTACCTAACACTGACTACAGTGTTTTGAGCACAAAGTACCTACTCTATTCATTATTTTATAGGATTTATCTACCTTTTTGAGCTATTTTTGAAGGTTTTCAGTGATTTAAACCGTATTTTTTTAGTTTATTGGTATCAACATCAATAGAAAGAATGTTGGCACCCCTGGTGAAACTTCTGCGGTGGCCTCCATAACGTTGAAATCCTCAAAAACTGCTTCGATAAAGCTGAGTATTTGGGGCCGTGTTAACACGTGAAAACAGTTAATGAAACAATAATTATTTACATTATTGAACCATGCCAGCACGTAATTGAGCCACGCGCTTCAGCCACCTGATTAAATTCAATTTTTCAAACTGACATTTTTGTTCTCCGTGACAACTGTTTGAGCATTTCAATGGCGATTGATCAAAGGAAGTTCGTTCAACTAAACATTGGTTTTCAGCTTCCAGGGAGATGTCGTGTGTCAGCCGATTCAAGAAAGACAATGAGTAAGGCGTCTTCGACATCATTCTTCGTCCAGAGCAGGCGAGTGCAAGTTTTCAAGAAAGCATTTCAAAACATTCTCGCAGTAGGTAGAAGGAAAATCGAAAACGGTGCTGAGTCAATTTTGATACTCGATGAGCACATGGTTGAAAGGAGGTGCACGACTAAATCAGTTGAAATAAAATAAGTTTCATTTCCATTGTTTTTCACTAACCAATTTTGTGCTCAAGATGCTATTTCTACTACTTAGTAGCTACCTTTTTTCCATTTTTGGCAGGTGATATAGGTTAGGACATAATTTATAAGGTTCTGACAAAAAGGAAAAGATTTGATTCCAAAACGTACTAAATCCACTTTGTTTGGTTTCAAAAAGTACTAAACGCCACGTTTGATTCTAAAAAGTGCTATAATATATATTATAATGTGCTATAATGTATATTACCTATACAAAATCTTGAAATTTCAAAGCTCCGCCTACATTAATTGACGTTTTGAAAAACTTGCTTTTTTCCCTTATTTTTAATGATAAAATGTAGAATACATTTAAACAAAGTTTTTTGAATGGGGGCAAGTTGTCAGCTTGTACCTAATGGTTTTCCGTGAATTCCTCGCATTTGACCAAAACGGATATAGTACCTTTTTGAAACAAGCTCCTCACATAGGTATCACATTGTTAACACATCACCTAGTGCATTATTACATACCTGTGTTGATCAAGAGAATTCTCAGCGATGGGAAAGAATCAAGAACTTTCAGATTGGATTCATCTTCTGTCCTTCCATGGGGATTGATAAGAACCGCATTGCCAAAAGTGCAAACAGTGTTGTCCAGACCAGAGGGCGTGCCATGCATTATCTTCTCCACACAAAATGCCCATTTGTTGATTACTTCTTTGTCCTGTCGAGGAAAAAGTGATCAATCGCACGAAAAAAATGACTTACACCAATACAGAGATAGCAATAAGTGTGGTACAATATTGATGTCTCTACTCATTATTATTTGTTATTGACTGATTTTCCATGTGATTGTAACTTTCTCCAACTTTTTGTGATTATTTCATCACGGTATGAAATTCGAACTGAATAAAGCCTTAAATAATTTCAAACTTATTTTCAAACTAAAAGATTTTACTTCATACCAGTTAAGATTTTTTCAGATAAGTGTAACAAAAGAAAGTTTAAAAATGGCCTTAGGATCTCGGATAGGAATCGCCCCGCCAAACAAGTTGGGGAAATCGAAAGTATTATGTGTATGACAGGACGTCACGAAACGCGTTTTTCTGGTACCCATATCTCGGCTCCTTTTTCGCCGATCAACTTGAAATTTGGTGTGGATCTTCTCAATGTGAACGACAGAAAGCCCTGAAAGTTTCAAGTCGCTAGGTCTAAAGGTAGCAGAGTTATATAACTTCAAAACCCCGTTTTATCGCCCTTACCATGTTCTTCTTCACCCTGTTCAGTAAGGAAAGGCTACGGCCTCTCACCTTCACCGATTGACTTGTCATTTTGCACAGAGCTTCTTTTCACCTTAAGAGGGTGTCATTTAGAAGATTTAACCCATTATCTCAACCGAAAAAAATTGTAGAAACAAAAACAGAAATTTTAGGCTAATGTTGGCCATTTTGAGGAGTCTACAGCCGATCAAATTGAAATTTGGTGAAAATAATAGGACCAATCGACTTAGAATTTTGCACTGACCTTCTTAATAACATTACCCAGTGCGATTTGAAACCCGTGACCCATTTTCTCAACCCAAGAAAACTTTAGGAACAAAAGACTGAAATTAAGGCTAATTTTGGCCACTACTTAGACTAAGGAGCTCTATTACCACTGAGATTGTAGGGAATTTTATATACTTTAAATAGGAAAGAATAACTTTTTTCGCCAAGTAGCGGCGTAACTACGTTTTTGGACAAAATCTAAAACTAGTGCAAACATTTCGCTGTTTTCCGAGCACCACGAAGTTAGCACACGGTTTTCATGGTTGCAAATTTAGGTACTCTCGTGTATCAAAAATCTCAATAGGTACATCACAAATGTCTACCGTACCGTATACATTACCTCATCTGTAAATCCACAGTAATGGTTATAAAGAGCCATCTTGTAGGGCTTGAACATCTCGTAAGAAATATTGTACTCTCCCCTCCCGTGTTTCTCGTAGGCTTTCAGCCTGATGTAATGGTAAACCGCTCCAGCAACACAAGTAGCAAAGGCAGCAGAACTCCCCGTTCCTGCTCCGATCGTAAGAGCAGTCGTCACCTCAATATCAAACGGCGTCATATTTATATCTGTACACCACAGCATCCCAAGGACGACGTAGAATACCGAAACAAGAGCTTTCTGGACTTCACTACCATCTTCAACCTTTTGGTTGACGAATTCCTGTATCAAATCGACGAATTCTTCATGAAGCAGGAGTTCTGGGGTGAAAATGGAAAACTCTTTCATTCCGACGCTCAAAGGCTTATCAAGAATTATGAGGTTGTAGACGCTTTTGAAATCCCATTCGCTGACAGTTTTCAAAAGGTTGAATGTGATTTGATCGTGGGCTTGTTTGTGCTCTTTGAAATGCAAATATGTGCGTTTATTTATAGCAGCGGCCAGCCCTTGCTTGTTGTACAAAACGCTATGCTCACCAATCAAGATGACTTTACCCGGAGCCGATATCGAGAAAGACATAGATGAATTATCTTGGTTCATAGCGGATAAAACTTGGATCCAGCAATTGTCCAGCAATTGTCTAATATCAATTGAATTGACGACACTGAAATCGACGCACTTCACTCAGATACTAAAAAGGCTTAATCACTAAATACTGTTGCATTGCAGAGCACTTGAACCAGCGAGAAGCACAATTCACCTACGAAATAATTTAAAAAAAGTGAAACATAAGAAAAATAGAGAATTGAAACGACTGAAACAAGGGAAAGGACTCCTTTCAAAGGAGACACGAAGACAACCGCACAGAAAACCCTACTATACAACCGTCGGAATGCCGAAGACAACAAAGTAGGTAAGTGGAGGTTTTAAATTAATCGATTATCGATACAAATCGATCGTACCGTTACACGTTTGGCACTCAGTCATGGTCCTTAAATTCTGCTCTGAAGAATCGGTAGAATTAATTTGAGTAAATTAAACAGTACCTTGGTTTCAGTGTTCACGAAAAACTACCGAAAATTATTTCATTTTGGAATCAACCACTGGTCAATTTATTCGATGAATCGAATATAGATAGATTGGTTCTATGTTCTCAAGGCATAAACATCGATTATTTGAGGGAGTATCGATAATTGGATACAGTGATGGCTGGCTGTCTGCCATTTTACTCGATCCTTTCGGACATTTCAAAATTCGAATAGGTACATTTCAAAATATTTAATATATCTACCGATTTCGGCTTGTAAAGAATCCAACTGGAGGTTACAGTGATTTTGAGAATTCAAAATTTTAAAATTTGCAAAAAATTAGTAAAAATTCAAAACTTTTGTAGATTTGCAATCTCGGGGCGTATCAACCAGTGTTGCGTTTTTACTAATGGTTTTCACACAGGTGTAGGTACAAAGATAGATAATTCGACTGTTAACGAAAATATTAGCTCCAAAGGTTCCAGTGACAACGAAGAAGTCGTTCCACTTTACCGGCCGAGTTTTACCGTCCATTTTACCTACCTACTGACCAAATAGAGCCCGCCTGAAGGTCTGTGAGAGGGGGGTTCGGGGGACCACTGATGGTTTCCCGGAAACATCACCCCCGCTAGAACTCCCCGTGATTACCCCTTTTCCTCCCTTCACTTCTGGCCCCCGCTAGAACTCCCCGTGATTACCCTTCTTCCTCCCCCCCCCGCGCATTTGTCACCCCGAAAACATCGCCCCCCGCTAGAACTCCCCGTCATTACTCTCTTCCTCCCTTCTAGTCTCCCCTAGCGTCCCCCGTCACCGTCCCTATTGCCTCGTACTCCCCCTCATTCATAAGTCGGTTGTTCATAAGGACCTGGCTCTCAGAGGACCGTAGTGGCTATAATATATAGTATTTGCAAATAGAGTTAATCTTTTTGCAAATCAAATTAATCTTTTGACAAATAAAATTAAACTTTTTACAAATAAATTTAATCATTTTACAAATAAAGTTAATCTTTTTACAAATAAAGTTAATCTTTTTGCAAATAAAATTAAACATTTTACAAATAAAGTCAAACATTTTACAAATGAATTTAAATCTTCCCACTGCAGTAGGTAAGTTTGATTTTTAACGCATATCATGTTTTTTAAACAAAGGACATGAACAAAGAACAAGAACATAAACATAGAAAGGGGCGAAGAAAAACATCGTCTTTAAAAAACAATGTCCTTTCTAATGATCTGCTCTACGTATAGTCCAGTAGTTTGAGGAATTTATCTTGCAAAAGGTGGTGTAAAAGATTTTATTGTTTTAAATGGTCTGTTTGGGACCCAATCACATAAATTCAGGGTTCCCCTGTCTTCAACGTTGACCAATTTTGAAATGTTGGTGATTTTTGAACTCTCCGAATCAATGATGCTCTTCGAGTTTTAGGGCGAGGTGTTGGCGATTGGGTTTGTGTTGTAGCAGTACTGCACATTGAAAATCGAGTTTTTTACAAAATTGGTAAAACTCGCTATTATTTGATCTATCGTTACAAAAAAATTCCTGTTCGAACGATTTCTGACTTTTTTTCAATCGACGCGGAGTTTTATCAACTTTAGTTTTGTGTATAGTGACTTTTGGCGTATTGTGTATACCTAGTGACTTTTGGCGTAAGATTGACCGTTGTGGAGTTATAAGTCAAACCCCGAAAGATGTCCGAAAATTTTGAGGTTTTTTGGATACCAAAATTTTTCCGGTCGAAATTCTGTGTGTAATTTCTGAACTCATGTGATTGGGTCCCAAATAGACCAATTAAAGCAATAAAATCTTTTACACCAGATTTGCAAGATAAATTCCTCAAACTACTGGACAAGTTGCATATTATGACATATTGCTTGACATATTATTGCTCCTCTCTTGGTTATATATAACCAATATATACACATACATAAATATTTCTTTTAGGTGGACCCAACGTACCACGCAACTCGGCTTCCTATAAATTTCATCATATATTAGGTATTAACTTATTTCATATTACATAATTATATTTTTATTGCCTATTATTTATAATCTATCTTACCTAATGTATTATGTTTCAAGAATTTTTCAACTATATACACTATACATATTGTGCTATAAATAATGTGCTCCACAAAGGTATTCTGAAAGTGATGTGGGGGAAACCGCGAAGATATCCAACTTCTTTTTGAGGAAACTAAAATGCTATCAGTTAGACAGCTTTTTCTAAAAAAAATGCTCCTTTTCTTTCACTCTGATCCATCCTTGATCTCGGTGCAACGGTTTCGCTATGGAACCTGATTTCGGCTGATTGGCAATGTTGTGAATCCGTTCGCCCGACTAGCAGCAACTACCAAAAGCCCAAAATACATACCTGAACATTCAAATCCCTACGACAACACAGCCTTCCGGTACGTTCCCTTTGCACAGTACGCAGGGTTTTTGAGGAGATCATTTACCATTTTATGCACTATATACAGTATGTATTTTGGGCTTTTGGTAGTTGCTGCTAGTCGGGCGAACGGATTCACAACATTGCCAATCAGCCAAAATCGGGTTCCATACCGAAACCGTTGCACCGAGATCAAGGATGGATAAGAGTGAAAGAAAAGGAGCAATTTTTTTTAGAAAAACTCTGCAAATTCTTGACACAACGGTTTATTATCTTCCTTGTGCAGATCACCCTTCTGTCTATACCAGACTGTATTGCCAATCGGCACCATACCATATTCTCACCGTACTCATACCACACCATACGAATTTCTTTCCTATCATACCATACTGTATTATACCAAATCATACATACAATAATATACCATACCATACTCATACCATGTCATACAAACCGAGTGAATATTGAAATGTCATCCATTTCTGACCTATATTTAAAATTTCAAGTATCTAGCTCATCATCAAAATTTAATTTGTTTAAACAAATAGGTATTATTTAAACAATTTTACAGACAAGAAACCGAGTGAATCCAGTTCTGTGATCCAGTTCTGACCTATTTTTAAAATTTCAAGTCAATAGCTCATCATCAAAATTTAATTTGTATTATTACAAAAAGGTATTATTTAAACAATTTTACAGATGAGAAACCGAGTAAATATTGCAATGTGGTCTATCCCCGACTCACGGTTAAAATTTCTAGACTGTAGTTTACCCGGAAGATGACAAAAGGTAGTTTTATTCTGGGCGTCTGAGGGTTGGGTCACATAACGGCCGTTTTCGACGCGAAAGATTAGTGTTTTTCCTAAACCTTTGCGCGCTCACTGTGAACGAACGGCTGGTCGCACAAAAATCCAATTGGTCTTAAAAGATTCGTAATTTTTCAGGTCATTCAAAAGTGAACTGAAAATTTCTTGAAATTCTGAAAACGTTTCAGTTGAATATTTTGAGATGACATTGTCGAAATTTTAAATTTCGTTTTGAACCCCTTCCCCTTGACCTAGGGTTATGAAAAGTTTCGAGGATCATTGTGGGGCTGGTCCAAACCCAGAAACCGAATTTCGTAATTTTAACTCAACGCTAACTGGGCAAAGTGGCGCGGACGGCGTACGGCGTACGGGGGACGGCGTACGGCGGACGGACGGATTTTTTTTTATTCGATTTTCTGAATCTACGTGTCTTGAAACGTAAACCAACAAATTTTGAGGGGGGGTTAAAATTTGTTTTTCTTTGGGCGATTCCAATGGTTCATTACCGAAGATAATAAACCAAAAGCTGTCTAACTGATAGCATTTTAGTTTCCTCAAAAAGAAGTTGCGTTGGATATCTTCGCGGTTTCCCCCACATCACTTTCAGAATACCTTTGTGGAGCACATTCAGGTCATTCAACACACCCGGACCCATTCCACCCCATACCACAATACCGTATTGCAGCATAGATTGTACCAAACCATAGAATATGAGCTTCAAATTGTGAAGTACCATTACTTTTCATAAGGTGACTACCCTACCCAAACACAAGGAAGAAGGGATTCTTCCATGACCAAAACAATATGTAAAACTCAACAACAACAACAACAAAATTAGTGCCTATCTCCACGGTTTGTTGGTGGCAAACAATTTCGAGTCAACCAACCAACCTAATCTCCATCAACGGGTATGGCTGCCTGTGGTGATGATGAGCCTCCTTCTCCGCTGGGAAAACGAGAGATTTTCCGGGAAAATGAAACTCGATCTACTTCCAGATCATCCTCTTTGGGATCTTTCGAGTTTTTGGTATCAAGACCTTATCCATTGGCACGAAATGTGGCGCAAGATAAAGGTATGTGAAAGGAACACCTGTTATCACTAGTAGGCCCTATCACCCACTTATAAATAATAATAAATTTAACTGTTTAACTTGATTGTAAACAACTGGAATGTAACTTGTGTCTACAGCTGATAGGTAGCTTGTAAGAACCGACTACTACGCCCATTGTCACTAAGACTGAAGGTCAGGTCCTGATTTAATGTACAATAATCTATAGGCCGACAGTTTCAACTATTAGGATCTAGAACAGAATCATCCCGAATATCTTGCATTGACCAGTCCATTTGTACACAAGATCGTGAGATCTACCTATTGGAATGGTTGAGCGCTTACAGATAGTCAGTGTGTGGTGCGACGATTTGTTTAAAAACCCAAACTTGGGTTTTATTCCCTTATGATGTATCACTTGTAATGTAGAAGAAGACGTACTTCTATAACACTATGAAAACGATCGTCCTTTCGACTGATTTGAACATTTCGCACATTCATTCACATAATATATTTTTAACTGTAATTGTCAATTACTATGAAGTTTACTTATTTAATTTGTAATTGAAATTACTATGAATTATAATAACAGTTGCACGTAGTGTTGACCACTAGGCGAGTGGTAGGTACCTAGCCGATGGATTTTTTTTTCCTGAACATTTTATCGCGCTTGTTTCTTATAAGCAATTTACATTTGAAAATATGTGTCACTGAATAGGGTAGACAGAGTAGGGTCATTCTCAGCAAAACGTAAATCTGGTGGGCTTTTTGGTTTATTATCTTCGATAATGAACCATTGGAATCGCCCAAAGAAAAAAAAATTTTAACCCCCCCTCAAAATTTGTTGGTTTACGTTTCAAGATACGTAGATTCAGAAAATCGAATTAAAAAAAACTCTGCAAATTCTTGACACAACGGTTCATTATCTTCTTTGTACAGATCACACTTCTGTCTAGATCACTAAGTCTAAATTTCTAGATCCGAAATGTTAGATTAATTATTATTATCAATTATCACTAATTATTAACAATTTTATCAAGTACCTAGTGAAAATTATTATAATTTATTGTTAGGTATTAATAATTCGTATTTATTATTAATAATAATTGTTGAGTAAATGAAGAATCAACATAGGTTGAATTCTAATTATCCTTCTCGATTGAAAATATGAAGAGCTGGTTGGACACGGAAAAAGAAGACTTAATAATTCGACTTAATGGACTGTAAATTTATTTTTGTACACAATTTGTTTTGTCTGCTACCTAAGGCATGCCGCAAAATACATTAAAAAAAAAGAAGAATTGAAATTAAATATACTTGGGAGCTGGCCCGTGTTCAATCGAATTGAAATTATAAATTAAATTGTCCGACCTGGTATCCGTAGAAAATAAACTGATTAATTGAAATGCAGCGACGACTGACGAAAGAAGAGATGACTTCTGGAGATGATCTCGTGAATCCGTATGCAGATGAAATCCGGCGTTACTGGAACGAACCGATGATTTTCACTGTGATAGTTTTGGTTCACCAAAGGAAACCCGAGGCAGGATTTTGAAAACGTTCAAAATTGAAATTCACTGCGGAAACTTCGGGAGCACGCACATGGTGGTATATAATATAAAAAAAGGGGAATCCCTCGGACGTATTTTTTCGCAGGTGGGACTCCTTTCCTTTACTTAGTTGTCCTCACATGGAACACGATCCATCCTTGCGGGCACTTGTTCCATAAGTAACAGGTGGCGCCAACATCCCGCCCACCAAAATTTGAATTAAAATTTTTATGAAAGAATGGGATTAGCTGGTGGTGACTCAGGATCAGTGATGGGTTTCAATGACACCAGCTTGGATACAGGTCGTGTGAAGACTCCACCGGCTGTACGAACTTCTGCTACCCTCGTGACGCCGTCTGTTCCAGGGCTGGTCTTGACGACTCTTGCGAGTGTCCAATTCGAAGGTGCCTCCTTTGGTTCCTTGAGAATCACCAGCTCGCCAGTTTCAAGATTCGGTCGGTGTGTAGTCCACTTGGTACGGAGCTGAAGCTGATGGATGTACTCGCGCCTCCATCTCTTCCAGAAATATTGGACTCTTTGCTGGACCAATTGCCAACGCGATAGTCTATTCAGGGGCAATTCCAGAAGAATTTCTTCTGGTCTTGCAACCAAAGGCGCTCCAATCAAAAAATGACCTGGAGTTAGAGCTTCAAGACACTCTGGATCATTGGATACAGGACAGATTGGTCTTGAGTTAAGCACTGCTTCAATGCGGCACAATATAGTGGATAGCTCCTCGAATGTTAGAGGGCTGCCCTTTGAGAAGTGACGAAAAATAGATTTGGTCAATTTTATATTGGCTTCCCACAAACCACCAAAGTTTGGGGATGAAGGAGGGTTAAAAGACCAATCCACTCCCTGAATGGCCAAGTGCTGTGTAATCGAGTGACCAGTATCCTTACTCCTGTACCACTCCCGTAGCTCATTCAACTCACGGTTGGCTCCAACAAAGTTGGTACCACAGTCAGAGTGAATTCTCACAGGTAAACCTCTACGTGAAATAAACCGGTCTAGGGCAGCCAAGAATGTAGGTGTGGAAAGGTCTGATACAAGTTCGAGGTGAAGCGCCTTTGAAGCCATGCATATAAAAAGACATAAATATGCCTTAGAGGTTGGCGCCTTACGTCGAAGAGAAGCTCGTATTTGTAGCGGGCCTGCAAAATCCACCCCTACTTGCAGGAATGCTCTTCCCTCTGCAAAGCGGGAACGTGGCAGATCTCCCATAAATGGTGCCTTGGGCTGTTGGGAAATCTTGAAACAAGCAGCACAACGGTATATTCTCTGCCTGATTATGATTCGTGCAGACAAGATCCAAAAGGAGCTATGGAGAAGGGCTTGTAGCGCAGATGGTCCAATATGCAGGTATATTTGATGATAATGATCAACGAGTAGGCGGGTAAAATGGCATTTACCTGGAAGCAGAATTGGGTGTTTCACCCCTTCTGGTACGGGAGCTTTACTCAATCTACCGCCCACCCTGATAACCCCATCTCCATCAGTAATAGGGTTAAGCCGATAAATATGAAGATAACGGCTTGGTTGCTTGGAGTTATCCATTAAATTTGCAAAATGCTGGCTCTGCGTGATCTTTACCAGGGTGATCATAGATTGTCGGTATTCACGAGTAGAGACAGGTGGAACTCTCTTCAAGATGTCTTGTATGGATTCAGTACCCTTTGAACAAACCTTTCCTTGAAAAAGGTCTTCCTTGCCTTTCAGCCATCCCACCTTAGCGTTCAAAAATCGTAAAATGTAAGACATGATCCTACACATTCTTGGATAGGACGATAAGGTTTCCATCCAGGCAATAATAGGTTGTGTATCCAACTGGGAGCTCAAGCATGCTGCACCTTTCACCTCAGGAAGAGACTCTATGGTGATCTTGTAGGCGTCAACAATTGGCCACTCTGGAAGGGGTAACTGTAGCCATTGAGGTCCGCTCATCCAAAGAGGATGGGAGATGAATTCTGATGGGGGTAAACCTCTCGATGAACAATCTGATGGGTTCTCGTGAGTGGACACATGGTGCCAATCTTGAATACGGGTTGTTTCAACAATTTCCACCACCCTATGTGCGACAAAGGTTTTCAGGATTGAAGGGTCAGTTGACAGCCATCCCAAAACGATGGTTGAGTCTGAGAACCAATAATGATTGGTAGGTAAAAGTGGGGAAAGAAAACTCTTGAGCGATTTGAACAGCCTACAAAGCAGCAGGGCGGCTGATAGCTCCAGTCTAGGGATGGTGAGAGGTTTTATTGGAGCCAGCTTCGTTTTCGCCTTGATCAAGTGAACTTGAGCATTACCTGTACTAGATTCAATTCTCAAATAAATGCTAGCGCTATAAGCTAGCTGTGATGAATCACAAAATCCCACAACATCAATTTGATCAGCATGTACTGTGTCAATAAGCCGAGGTATAGTTACCTCACGAAGCTGTGGTAACTCATCAACAAACTTGAACCAAACATCTGCTATGGCAGAAGGAAGTTGCTGATCCCAATCAACTTTCTCCTTCCAGCATGCCTGAAGAATAATCTTGGCAAAACATACGATAGGTGAAAGATAGCCAAGTGGATCGAAGATCCTTGCAATTGATGATAGAATGGAGCGCTTGGTAGGAGTAGTGGGAGGAACGTCGATGTTGTAGGTGAATGCATCCTTAGCAGGGTCCCATTGGAGTCCCAGTATCTTTATAATCTGATCATCTGGCGATAGATTGAGTGGGTTTTGTGAATTTGATTCATTCCCAAGTAGCTCTGGGCAATTTGATGACCATTTGCTTAGCTCAAAACCCCCACTCTTTAATAATTGTATGAGTTGCTCTTTGAGTTTTAAGGCATTCTCCACTGAATCCGATCCTGTTGCTATGTCATCCACATAGCAGTCTTCAATAAGTGCCGATGATGCAAGGGGATATGAATTTCCCTCATCCTTCACCAATTGATGCAACGTACGGATGGCTAAATAGGGCGCAGGCTTAGTTCCATAGGTCACGGTATCAAGCTGGTAATCCAAAAGCTCCTGAGTAGGGTCAAATCTCCATAAGATGTGCTGGAACTTACGATCCATGGGATTGATAAGTACCTGGCGGAACATTTTAACTATATCCGTTGTAAATACTACAGGATGCCTTCTAAACCTCAGAATAATAATCCCAATATCATTTTGTAAGCGTGGACCAGCGTGAAGGTAGTCATTGAGACTTCCATTAGAAGTGCTGCACGACGCATCAAAGACCACCCTTAATTTAGGATTGATTTCATTGGCCTTGAAGACCGCATGATGTGGGATGGTGTATGCAGAGGATTGTGATGAGTCCCTGGACATATGATGTAGTTCAATGTATTCTTGAATAAATTTAGCATATGCCAACTTTAAATCTGGATCCTTGGAAAGTTTGAGCTCAAGGTTATGAAATCTCTTAACAGCCAAATGACGAGAACTGTTCAAGTTGGGCGGGGGCTCTTTGAATGGCAACGAAACTACATAACGTCCAGTGGGTGTTCTGTAATGAGTTCTGAGAAAAAAATCTTCGCACCATGAGTCATCCATTGATATTAATTGTCTTTCCTCCACCTCTTCAACTGACCAAAACCTTTTCATAATTTCAGCAAGCTCGTCGTTTTGAACAAAGAGCGCGGTTGCACTCTGCTGCTGACTTGGTTTCTGGAACCGCCCACCAACAACATAACCAAAGATCGTAGGTGTAACCTTAGGTAAATTGGGAGCTACGTGAATAGGTTTTCCACTGATCACGTCATAAAAGAGGTCACTGCCCAATAAAAATTCGATAGGGCCACATTTCCAAAATTGAGCATCAGCAAGCGGAAAATTGTCATAGGCTTTGCGAAGCTGCGCAGGCATGGTAATCTGTGGGAGGTTTCCAGTGATACGATTCAGAATGATAGCTCTGGTGCTGAGTTCAGTTGGATTTCCGTTAGGTGAACGTATAGTGCATGTCAGTACACCGTGGGTGTTAGCAACCGCCATCTGACCAATGCCACTGATAGCCCCTTGAAAGTCATCAGGTTGAAAACCAAGTCTTCTGACACAAGAATCTGTAATGAAGGAGTACTGGCTCCCGCAATCTAAAACCATTCTGATGTTATGGAACTCTCCAGCACAATCCATGATCTGTCCCACAACAGTTCCCAAGACAACACTGTCATGTTCATCTGAACCACCAAGCAACGATGCTCCATTTGTCACTACCTGCTGAATAGCAGTACGTTCAGGTAAATGTAGCCAAGTGTGATGTCTTTTCCCACAAGTATTGCATGTATTTTCAGAGGGGCAAGTCTTAGAGTTATGTTGACTAGAAAGACAATTTCTACACCCTGACCAATACTTCAACATGTCAAACCTGTCAGTTGGTGAAGCACCGCGGAAAGTCTCACAGTGATGTAACGTGTGGGCGTGCGGACAAGCTGGACATTGGCTCGGAATCTTCTTTGAGCTCTGTTTAGTTTTATTTCCCCCTTTTTCGGACGCCAATAAAACAGTTTTTGCAGTACCACTTGCTTTGCTAGTAGGTTTAGTTGGCCTCTGAATACTACTTGTACTGGACGCCCTCAGAGTAACCTCACCTCCACTCAAGGTGAGTGCCGTACACTCGCCCTTTAAGAACTCGTAGAAATCTGAAAAAGATGGAAATTCAGTCTGTAAATTCTTGCGCTCAAAAGCATGACGAGATCGTTGATCAATGCATCTCATAGCCAAAGTTAGTAGTATGAAATCACTAGCATTGGGAATGTTTAACTGGTTGAAGGCCACAATGGTTTCACAAATATTTGATATGAAGGAACGGAGTGTTGGAAGGTCAGGCAGTTCCTCAAGTGGTTTATAATCAAGAACCTTTCTCAAGTAGCTAGCACCAAGTATACGTTTATTATCATAGTGATCATTTAATAGTTTCCAGGCTTGGCCATAGTTTGCCTCCAAAATTGGCAATGATTTGATCATAGTAAGGGCAGGTCCAGATAAGGAGGTGAGCAAGGCTCTATATTTTTCCATTGTTGGAATAGTTTCATCCCCATGAACCATGGCCTTAAACGTGTCTCGATAGAAAGGCCATTTTTCCATTGTCCCGTCAAATTTTGGGAGGTTGTCTGCTGGGTTACCAATGCGTAGTGTACGCGAAACTGAAAAGGTCTGAGAATCTGGGTGGGAGGAGTCCAGAGATCTCGTAAGTGGAGGCGCAAGGGCCTTTAAAGTTGAAAGAGCTTCATAATAATACCTGTCACAGTCTTGTTGGCAACTCTTCTCCTTAGTTGTAGGAAATGTATCTATGGAACCTGCCTCGACGTGAGCATCTATTAAATTGTTCCAATGCTCCTTGAAGTCCTGATAATGGTTCCGAATTTCTTCCATCATTCCACGAAAAAGCCCCAACTTCGTAGGGTCACTCTGAACCTCACGACCGAACCTGGCGATACTTTGGATTTTAGCACTGGCTGATTCCAACTTCACACCATGGGCAACTATTTTCTTCTTCTCGGTTGACATTTTTAAGGAAGGAAAGCTGCAACTGAAGATTCAAATACAAATGAATTGAATCCTTCAAAAGGGAACTTGAATGACAAAATTCAATTTTGTTAATATTGTGTTTCAATGGAAACTAGCTACAAAATGAATAGCTTTACCTACTGCTAGTACCGCAATGTGCGATTATTACTAGAATATCTAGGTATATAGACCTCAACTCGAATGAGAACAAATACAAAATTTGTATTACCAATAATCTTAATAGGTCTCTAATGTAGGTACAAATAATAAAAATGATACTGTAGGTACAATTGACCTCAGATAAATCAGAGCGATTAAATACGTAGGAGGTATTTATCCAATAATTACGGATGAGCAGGTGAAAATGCTGGTATAAGCAGGTAAATTTGTGTACAAATTGCTCGTGGTTAATTAGCTACAATAACGACCAACTCCGTGCCAATACAAAATCCGTGGTTCGCAAGGACCATTAAATGTTGAGTAAATGAAGAATCAACATAGGTTGAATTCTAATTATCCTTCTCGATTGAAAATATGAAGAGCTGGTTGGACACGGAAAAAGAAGACTTAATAATTCGACTTAATGGACTGTAAATTTATTTTTGTACACAATTTGTTTTGTCTGCTACCTAAGGCATGCCGCAAAATACATTAAAAAAAAGAAGAATTGAAATTAAATATACTTGGGAGCTGGCCCGTGTTCAATCGAATTGAAATTATAAATTAAATTGTCCGACCTGGTATCCGTAGAAAATAAACTGATTAATTGAAATGCAGCGACGACTGACGAAAGAAGAGATGACTTCTGGAGATGATCTCGTGAATCCGTATGCAGATGAAATCCGGCGTTACTGGAACGAACCGATGATTTTCACTGTGATAGTTTTGGTTCACCAAAGGAAACCCGAGGCAGGATTTTGAAAACGTTCAAAATTGAAATTCACTGCGGAAACTTCGGGAGCACGCACATGGTGGTATATAATATAAAAAAAGGGGAATCCCTCGGACGTATTTTTTCGCAGGTGGGACTCCTTTCCTTTACTTAGTTGTCCTCACATGGAACACGATCCATCCTTGCGGGCACTTGTTCCATAAGTAACAGGTGGCGCCAACAATAATTATTATTAATTATGATTAATTAATACGATATAATTCTGGGGTTTTTAATACTACGTCGGTAATAATTTTTCTATAAACCAACAAACATTCGAAATTACCTTCATTTCCGTAGCACGAAACGCACCTCAGAACAACAAACTCGACATCACTTAAGCCATATGATGTTCCAAAGAGCTTGTTAGTATGAAAATGGACCTGTATTTCAACAGCTTGAGTCAAGATCGTGTTGTGAGGCACAATCTTTGAGCCGTCATTGTGAACGAACGGCTGGTCGTACAAAGCTGCGGATGGTCTTAAAAAATTCTACGGAACAAACTCTATCTAAATATGAAATAAAAAACATACCGTTTAATGGGAATTTTTCGAGATATGGAATTTTCAAAATTTCAAAATTCGTTTTGAACCCCTTCCCCTTGATCTAGGGTTATGAAAAGTTTCGAGGACCATTGTGGGGCTGGTCCAAACCCAGAAACCAAATTTCGTAATTTTAACTCAACGCTAACTGGGCAAAGTGGCGCGGACGGCGTACGGCGGACGGACGGATTTTTTTTTTATTCGATTTTCTGAATCTACGTATCTTGAAACGTAAACCAACAAATTTTGAGGGGGGGTTAAAATTTTTTTTTCTTTGGGCGATTCCAATGGTTCATTATCGATGATAATAAACCAAAATCCGTCCGTCCGCCGTACGCCGTCCGCGCCACTTTGCCCAGTTAGCGTTGAGTTAAAATTACGAAATTTTTTTATGGGTTTCGACCAACCCCACAATGGTCCTCGAAACTTTTCATAACCCTAGGTCAAGGGGAAGGGGTTCAAAACGAATTTTGAAAATTTGAAAATCTCATATCTCGAAAAATTCATATACTCGTAGAACGGTATGTTTTTTATTTCATATTTAGATAGAGTTTGTTCCGTAGAATTTTTTAAGACCATCCGCAGCTTCGTACGACCAGCCGTTCGTTCACAATGAGGGCTCAAAGATTGTGCCTCACAACACGATCGTGTATAAAACTGTTGAAATACAGGTCCATTTTCATACTAACAAGCTCTTTGGAACATCATATGGCTTAAGTGATGTCGAGTTTGTTGTTCTGAGGTGCGTTTCGTGCTACGGAAATGATGGTAATTTCGAATGTTTGTTGGTAGGTACTTCTTTTATAGAAAAATTATTACCGACGTAGTATTAAAAACCCCAGATTATATCGTATTAATTAATCATAATTAATAATAATTATTATTAATAATAAATACGAATTATTAATACCTAACAATAAATTATAATAATTTTCACTAGGTACCTACTTGATAAAATTGTTAATAATTAGTAATAATTGATAATAATAATTAATCTAACATTTAGGATCTAGACATTTAGACCTAGTGATCTAGACAGAAGGGTGATCTGTACAAAGAAGATAATGAACCGTTGTGTCAAGAATTTGCAGAGTTTTTGAAAACATTTCTGAAGTCATTTTTTCCGCCCAAGTTTTTTGTGGTAGGTACTTTGGTCAAGGTCAATGAATACTCAACGGAAAAAAATTACCAACACCACATCAGCATGCTTATTTTTCAAATTATAAATAATAGTAAAAAGTAGGTATAATGTGAACCAATGACTTGAACCGTGACACAATGACAGTTACCTATCAATTTACAAATTATTGATTTGAGGTCACTCTTTCACATAAATCACAGCATAACTCCAAATAGAAGTCTCTTCCTGATCGTCTGTACATTATTTTCGGTCAATACTGAGCTGACTATTTTCCCTGGTGATTCGGTGTTAAGGGGAACTTCCACCTGTAGCTCTTTGCATATTTTTCCTCAGGCACTGAACTTTTATCGAAGTTGTTCGTTTTGTTGTCTCAACAACAGATCTGTCTCTTCTCATTTTGTTTCTTCCCAGATGACGTTTAATGACGAATCATAGGTGGTATTGAAAAAGCAAAAGCTTCTTGAGGGATGTCTGCTTCAGATTGTTCGTGAACTTTTGGAGCATGAGCATCACTGTTGACGGTATATATATGTTATATACGTATAATACCCCAGTAATGCTATTCTTGCTGAGACAGCATCTCCTTATTATAAAAGCAGACGCTCTCGCCTCGGGGAGCCAGTCTTGTCTTCACGCCCGTTCGTAGAACGTTACGCTGCCCGTTTTCCGCCCGATTTCTGTGTGCAACCCGTCCGGGAAATAAAAGTTGTTTTTTAAAAACTCTTTTGCTCGTGCTCCCAACTTAACTGGCGCAGTCGGATCGGACACTTCCAGTTCGCGGTTTTTCAAGAAACACCGAACTTTCTTCGTGATTAAGGAAGCGTCACAGAACCTTTTAAAAAAAAAATTCCCGGAATCGGAAAGTGCGAGAATCGGAGTTCACGGACCATAATCGCGAAAGGATTACGATACGGAACTACTGAACGGCCCTGGACACAGGACTCCTCGAGATCGGCGAATGGCTACCCTGTACGGACTGTAAGTAAACACGAATATTACTCAGCCGTCCCATCTCTTGTCTCGAGTATTCATCAAGGAGAAGGAGTGCTCGGTGGCTACCCTGCACGGCCTGGAAAACATTTCACCAAGCCGTCCCATCCAGCCTCGAATCCTTTAGCATAGAGAGTCCTGTACATTGGTGGCTACCCTGTACGTACTGTAAGTGAAAGTGAATATTTCACCCAGACGTCCCACCGTGTCTTGCATTCTGCCGTAAATTAAGAGAATCCTGTACATTGGTGGCTACCCTGTACGTACTGTAAGTGAAAGTGAATATTTCACCCAGACGTCCCATCGTGTCTTGCATTCTGTCGTAAATTAAGGAATCCCCACCTTGGATTCAAATACAAGGAAAAAGAATTTCGTTTAAGTTAACGTAAGTAAAAAGTATCCTCAAAAATTCCGAAAGTCAAAGAAGCAAAAAAGCCCAACAACTTTTGGGATTGGAACTACCTTCGAGTTTTACATAAACATAAACCCTTTTACATAAACATGGACCCATCTGGAATTCCACTTCCTGTCGATCCTCCGCCAACTCCCCTGGAACCGATTCAGGAACAACGAGAATATCGAAGACCACCAGAATTCCGTAGGGAATTCGAGAGCCTCATCCCAACGTTTAATGGAGACCCTTTAGTTTTAAGTAAATACATTAAACAATGTGATAAGGTCTATTTACGGTTTTATGATGCTAATGATGTTGACAATTTTCAGAACGAGGTAATAATGGGAGTATTCGTGTCAAAACTAGGTCCCGCAATTACTGACAAAATATTCATTAACTCTGTTGACACATATCCTCAGCTTAGGCAAGCCCTCTTGCAAACATACGGGGACAAAAGGGACACTTACACACTGACATTAGAAATCAGTAAACTTAAACAAACGAATGAAGACTGTTTTGCCTTTTATGACAAAGTAGTTCAATTATTGAACGCTCAGATAGGGTACTTGCAAGTCCACGAAACCGAAAAAGCCCCTACATTGATCCCATACATGCAAACCTTGGCATTAAGAGTGTTCCTCAACGGTCTGATGGACCCATTAGGAAATCTGTTGAGAACAAAATCCCCGGAAAACTTAGGAGCAGCCCTCGCAATGCTAGTGAATGACTTTAATCTCAAACCAAGAGATAAACACGTGCCACAGGCGAGATCGCAGGCGCCTCTTCCTACACGGCCTGTTGTCCAACGTCAGCTTGCCAGCTATCAGTACAACGCAAGGCCGCCTCCTCAGTTCATTCCCAGAATTCCTAATCATGTCCAGAGAGCCCCGTTTGCACCGAGGCCCTTTGTGCCGCAAGTAACAAACAAACCACCTCAGGCGTTTCAAAACCATCAGCCACCCTTTCACAGAAATCAGAACAATGCACGGCCTCAAGGTGGACCGTGGACAAGATCCTCAACATTTAAATTTAAAGATGAGCCGATGTCCATCTCTACAAGAAACACCAACCTGAACATGATTACCCAAGCAGACCCAAACCAATACGACGAACATTACGACCCACACTACGAACATTGTTACGACCCACATTACGAACATTGTTACGACCCACATTACGAAACTGAACACATCGGGGACAGAGTCGAAAACCTTGTCTTGGAACCCGACACCAATCAGGAGAGTGATTTTTTAGGGGTTCCTCAACCTTCGAAATCACCGACCTCATGAATCTCTTGACATCCAATTCACTTCCTTTTATATTAATGTTCTGTCGTTCCAATTCTCAAAATTTAAAAATTTTAATAGATACAGGAAGTTCAAGAAGTTTTATCAACCCAGAAACAGCCCATCACCTTTTTCCACTAAGGATTCAACCTGATTCAGGCTTAGTACGCACGGCCCATGGTATTTCAGAAATCAGTCAAAAGACCCTTGTACCGTGTGGAGATTTATTCAGAATACCCCGACTTAGTCTCCCTTTTAGTATTTTCAAATTTCATGATCACTTTGATTTACTGCTAGGGTTGGACAATTTAAAACTAATAAAAGCAAATGTAGACTTGAACAAAAATATCCTAAAACTCCCGCATTTTTCTCTACAATTACGATTCACTAATTCCGACCTGTATTCCCCTGATTCTGCGGAATCCTTCCTCTTGGAAGCGAGATCTATTGAACAAATAAAAATAAAAATTCACAATATTGATAATGGTGATGCCATTGTCCCCTATATCAAATTGGGTAAGGTGGAAATTCCCCAGTGTATCGTGAATGTGCGAAACTCTTATGCTTTCGTACATGCAACGAATGCCGCGGAACATCCTATGTCAATAACCATAGATTTCCCTATAATAGCAGAACCTATCTTGGACTGTTGTTTATTTTCAGACACCCACGAACCCATTGAGACGAGTAGACCTAAATCTAAAGGCAAAATTGACCTACAAAAACTGAGACTAGATCATTTGAATCCGTTGGAGAAGAAGGAAATAACAAAGATCATTAAAGAATTTTCGGACCTTTTCCAATCAGACGATAAACCTCTTACATTCACCAACCAGGTCAAGCACCACATTAGGACCACCGACGAAATCCCGGTTTATGTAAAACCTTACAGATACCCAAATATCTTCAAAGATGAAGTCAAACGGCAAATTGATGAGATGCTAGATCAAAAAATTATCCGACCCTCAAACTCTCCTTATAATGCACCTCTATGGGTGGTCCCCAAAAAATTGGATGCTTCAGGTAAACCAAAACACAGACTCGTTTTTGATTTTCGCAAACTCAACGAAAAGACAATTTCGGACAAATTTCCACTCCCCAATATCTCTGACCTACTTGACAAACTTGGAAGGTGTCAGTACTTCACTACGATAGACTTAGCTTCAGGTTTTCACCAAATAGAACTGGACGAACCATCAATAGCGAAAACGGCTTTCTCGACAGAAACTGGTCATTACGAATTCCTCCGAACACCCTTTGGTCTAAAAAATGCACCCCCAGTTTTCATGCGGCTCATGAGTAATGTACTCAGAGGGCTTCAAAACGAGATTTGTTTGGTCTATCTTGATGACATTCTGATTTATAGCACGAGTCTGGAGGAGCATTGTGACAGATTGAGGAAAGTCTTCAAAAGACTGCGATCTTCCAATTTGAAAGTGCAACTTGACAAAACTGAATTCCTTCGAAAGGAAATTAGTTTCTTAGGACACATAGTTACCCCAGAGGGCGTAAGACCAAATCCCTTGAAAATCGAAGCAATCTCCAAGTTTCCCATCCCAAAAACTAAGAAAGAAATAAAACAATTTCTTGGCCTATTGGGATACTATAGAAAATTCATTGACAATTTTGCTAAACTAACTAAACCACTAACCTCTTGCCTAAAGAAAAATTCAGTCATAAACCCCAACAATCCAGACTATATAGAATGTTTCGAGACCTGCAAGACTCTACTTACCAATGATCCTATATTGCAATATCCTGATTTCGACAAAGAATTCATTGTCACGTGCGACGCTAGTGATGTGGCACTAGGGGCAGTGTTGAGTCAAAACACCAAAGGTTCCGACCTCCCTATCGCTTATGCTAGTCGGACCTTAAATGACTCCGAAAGACGGTTAGCTACGATAGAAAAGGAACTATTGGCCATCTTATTTGCCTTGAAAAACTTTCGTCCTTACGTTTATGGACGGAGGTTCACCCTATACACAGACCATCGCCCATTACAGTGGCTTTTCGGGATAAAGGATTGTTCGTCAAAGCTGTTTCGCTGGAGGATGAAGCTTGCGGACTATGACTTTGTGATAAAATACAAACCCGGATCTACTAATCATGTTGCAGATGCTCTCTCCCGTATTGAGCTTAACAATAATGACTCGAGCGTTCCAGGCCCTTCCACTAGCTCGGCTCTGAATACTCCTGTACCAATGGACTTGGATGAAATTCTTGAAACTATTGCAGGGAATGACCCCCTACCAAATATTCCTTATGACGACCCAGATGTTCGCCAACTAATGGACCTTTTAGACAATACAGCTGTCCAATCATTAATAAACCAGTCCCTGGTAGCGAACCCCACGTCTCAAGATTCAGAATCAGTCACGAGTACTATACACTCTAACGCTGAGGGAAATACACTTTTAACTGTCCCCATAAGGGAAGGAGCGGTAAATCACGGTCAAAACCAAATCATCTTCAAGGAGACCAACAGTACTCCAAAACCCGTTAGGATATCAAGGCCCTTCAACACAAGAACCCGATTAACAGTTGAATTGTCTCAAAAGGACTTTGAAAAAGATGTAGTCAATTTCATTAAGGAATTTGTGCGTCCTGACGTTAGCTATTCAATATATTTCCGAAACGACGATCAGGGCAGTATCTATCAAAAATTCGTTAGGGTCATGATGGCGGTCTTCAAAGAGTCTTCTATAAAAATGACAAAATACACCGAATTTGTCCAAGACGTGGAGACTGAGGATGAAATAGAAAACACAATTTCCAACTACCACATAGGGAAAACTAACCATCGAGGGATAACAGAGACCTATAAGAAAATAAAACGAACTTATTTCTGGCCGAACCAACTGAAAACCATCCAAAATTTCATTAATCGTTGTGAACCATGTCTTATCACCAAATACGATCGAGACCCCATAAAACCAAAACTTAATATTACTCCCACAACCTTAAAACCATTAGAGACAATCCATGTAGATAAACTTACCTTAGACGGAGCAAAGTTCTTAACCATAATTGATTCCTTTTCCAAATATGCACAGGCGTATCATGTCGCCTCAAATAACAGTCTTGATGTTGTGAAAAACCTCTTAACCTTCTTTTCCCACCATGGAATACCCAGGAAAATAATATCTGATAATGGAGCCGAATTCGACTCCTCGTTAGTTAAGGAATTTCTATCGTGTCATAAAATAGACATTCACTTCATTTGTAGTCAAAACCCAAATAGCAACGGTCTGATAGAACGTTTCCACTCTACTCTTATAGAACACCTCCGACTTTTGAATAACAGACAAGAATTTTCCTGCGACTCTACTGTGAGCAAAATGAAGTACGCACTTATTGCCTATAACAACTCCATCCACTCATCAACTGACTTAACCCCTTTCGAAGTTCTTTATGGCCATATAAATCAAGAAACATTACTAGACCTTGATGCGGAAAAAATTCTGATAAACGATTATTCATCCAAACACAAGGAGAAAATGGCTGCAATATATTCCATACTACATAATAAATGTTCTCAATTCAAGGAACACGTTATTAGCAAAAGAAATGAACAAAGAGAAGAACTCCCTGAACTCCCGTCCACTATTTACGTAAAAAATAAACAAAAAATGAGCAAAACAAAAAACCCTTACAATAAAGAACAATTGACGGCAGTTAACACTGAATTAAAGACTGGACAAATTGTACCACGCCACCACAATACCAGAGACAAAATTCACTTGTCAAATGTTAAAAGACCCAGACGACTGCGAGTGGAAAATCCCGCGACTCCCAGTCAACCGAACCAAGCTAACCCCCCTACCTCTGAGGAGGACGATTCGTCGGAATGGCCGAAGGGATGGCCAAGGAAATAATATAACGTTTTATTGCAGATGGTTGCTGGTAGTAACTGCCTCATGCGCTGAAATTAGAGACCTCAACCGAAGTGGAGGAATTGTCCCCGTTAACATAGGACCGGCTAAATTGGAAGACACGGAACACATACTGACTCACTTCTACGAACTGAACGAACTTTACTCCGAAGTGAACAATTTAAATTCAAATTATTCTGTACTCATTAATAAGGTTAACTCATCTCGAAGACTTTACGACAAAGTTTATGATCAGTGCAAATTCTACGAACACGTTCAAGATCTAGTTGCGTCAAAGATCTCCAATATCCGACATCATGGAGCTACTCGACACAAACGTGGACTGATTAATGGACTAGGAACGGTAATTAAAGCAATAACAGGAAACTTGGATAACGACGACAAAGAACGTTATGACAAAATCTTAGAGGACTTAGATAGACGAGATCGTGCCAAACAAACTAAACTCTCTAAGCAGTACTCCATAGTAAATCAGCTAATAACCAATTACAACGAGACACTTCAAACCATTCAGTTTAATAATGAGCAAATCAAATCGAAATTTATTGAAATTGAAAAAATTATCAACCATTTTGACGGGCAATTAATGCTTTACAAGGAAATCCTTTATCATTTGCAATCAGCCATTAATCTCATTTTCAATCTATTGTCAGAAATCGAAACATCCATTACCTTCTGTAAATTGGGAGCATTACACCCAAGCATCATAAGCACTCATGTACTAGAAGCAGAACTTTCTAGAATCAATATTAGCTTTTCGGACATACTCTCGTATGAATCATTAATTAAAGTGCAATGTAATATCCGATCTGAGCGAATTGTGTATTTTTTAACCATACCAATTTACAAACCAGCCATTTATAATCTGTATTACCTGTACTCTGTTCCATGGATCATAGACAATAGTTACACTACTGTTATCCCCAAACATAGATATTTACTTAAACAGGAAGAACGAAATGTGATAATCCAACTAAGCGATCGTTGTATTTATAATGAACTATTTTACTGTAACACAGAATTAGTTTCGTACGCAACTGCAGACTGTGAGAAAGTAATCTTGACTAATGGGTCTACCAATAATTGTCCATTCACAAAACTACAAGTTACAGATAACTATCTTTCCGTAATTCCTGAGACTAACTACCTAATTGCGGTATTCCCAACGGAAGATCAGATTCAAATTGAAAGTGACAATCATAAAGAAACACTATCACTAAAGGGAATCCATATTATCAAACCGAATAAAGACTCCATTTATTATCGTAACAACATTATGTCAACTCAAATGACGACTTTTGGAAAACCATCTCTTTTAAGTGTACCTCACCCTCAGTTATCCACACTCAATGTCACACACATGTCATTAAAATTCGAGGATATTAACATGAGGAAACTAGATACATTCCATCTAAATCTCAACCCAACGGATCTTGATCTTGAAACCACACACTGGTATCCCTCCATATCTCCTAGCATATGGACCCTCGTTCTTTATGTCACGCTTATGGGATTGTTCGGCTACACCTGCATCAATTACCGACGTACCAACCGGCAAGTGCCTTGCCCTTCCTGATATAACTATTATTCAATCGCTTATTATTACAGGATCGTGATGTCATGTTATTCCATTCAATTGTAATCATTGCTATTACGTCATTATTATCCATTATTATTGTCATTGCTATTATTAGTATTGTCATTTTATTGTCATTGTTCTTATGTCATTCTTATGTCATTATTATTCTTATGTCGTAATCTTATCATTTTTATTATCATTATTCTCATCATTATCGTTATTATTCTTATGTCATTGTTATTATGTCATTATTATTCACTTATTAGTATTCCATTATTATTCTTCAATTGTAATCGTTGTTTTTATATCATTATTATTTCTCGTTCAATTGTAATGGTTTATAATGTTTATAATGTTTATAATGTTTATAATGTTTTATATCATTATTACTTCTCGTTCAATTGTAATGGAAAACGGACCGCTACCTGAATTCGAATTTTCGGCAAAAACCTCCCGCTTCACGGTGCGGTTTTTCTTCTTAGGGAGGGAGGTGTTATATACGTATAATACCCCAGTAATGCTATTCTTGCTGAGACAGCATCTCCTTATTATAAAAGCAGACGCTCTCGCCTCGGGGAGCCAGTCTTGTCTTCACGCCCGTTCGTAGAACGTTACGCTGCCCGTTTTCCGCCCGATTTCTGTGTGCAACCCGTCCGGGAAATAAAAGTTGTTTTTTAAAAACTCTTTTGCTCGTGCTCCCAACTTAACTTATATATATATAATATATTATATGAACTTGAATGAATGTACAGGAGGATGAAAATTATAGCAAACACTTACGTAAATTTAGAAAAACTAGATGAAAGTGGAAATTTTCGCTTTACAGCGTCGTCAGCCCGGGAAGAAATGGTAAACCCCACCATTTCTTCCCGGGCTGACGACGCTGCAAAGCAAAAATTTCCACTTTCATCTAGTTTTTCTAAATTTACGTAAGTGTTTGCTATAATTTTCATCCTCCTGTACATTCATTCAAGTTCATATTTCACGCGAGTGTCTTTAGTTTCACCAATCCATCGTATAATATAATATTATTATATATATTTTTTTTCCTCGGTCGATAGACTCGTGTGTTGCTTCTCCACTGCATACGCTGGGTCCTTTGATCCCGCGTGGACATCTGCGATACCATCACTTAAAAAGCAAAGAAAGAGGGATAACTAAAATTTGCTTTTCAAGTGACTTTCATGTCTCTTCAATTTCAGCAGTCTCGCAGTTTCGGTGTCAATTTTCAGTCTTTCAGTTCTAAGCTTATCTTGGATTCTTTTCGCTTCTTTCAGTGCTGCTACAGTTTTTTTCTAGGTAGCTCAGCTTTGATCTGTTAACGTCACACCATGAGGATCTGTAACCGTTCCATTTGTTGAATGAAAAGCAAATAAAACTCGAGACCGCAAAACCTCAGACAAACTAAGTTAATCCCAATTGTCTTCTAACTTTTAGCAACATCCAATGCATATGGTTTCAATAATAATCAACTGTTGCTGCTGCAACCGCATATCACTCCTCCCTCCGATTTTCTTTGTAGGCAGCTAGTCGGTCAGCATTCATCACGATGTTGTGGCCCAAAGGTACCTTCACACTAAACACAACATTGGAGATGCGTTTCTTGATAACACACGGCCCCACCCAATCCGGCTGCATCTTTTAGAAGTGTCCTCCTTGGCATGGAGCACCATGCGATGCCCCTGGCCTTTTATACTGGCAGATCTTTACGAAGGTCGTATTTCTTCTTCAAGACGTTTGGTTCATCTGCCAACACCAGAACTTCCCCTTCCTTGCCGTAGCTGAAACATGGACTTCTCCTGACTTGCCAGGATGGACTCAGGGACAACACACGTTCCAGGGCCTCGTTCATTTAGTTTTTGTAGGGTCTCCCTCCGACTATCTTTCTAAAACACGGTTAAATACGATGAAAACTAACAAAAATTGGTGGCCAAACGTTAGACACCCAACCTCTCGTACTGACGACAAACCCGAAATCGTGGACGCTAATCAACAGATGTTGAAGTTTTTCAGTCATATGGTTGATCGAAATATATACTTACTTAAAGTTTGTGGTACTGAGGGAGACTTTCACGACAAAATAAACCGTTGAACAATCCGTCGCTCTTGCAATAGCTCCTCCCCCTCCCATACAAACTCTTCCTGCTTCTGTATCTTTTTACTTCCACTACTTGTGTATCGTTGCATGTGTGTATAAGTCAAATTACAATCTCGTAACCGGATTCTTGTGATTCTGATGCGCCTCTTGCCATGATGACGCAGTGGAACAGTGACACATTATACGATGAAGCTTGTATGTACTCCTTTGGTATTTAAAAAGTAACCAATCTGGCTGCGCCAAATTGGAACTCGTTCGAAAAAGATCCACTGCCCGCCAAGCTATTAACAGCTGTGAAGGAGCTCCACTTCCAGTTCTGTATTGATTTTTACTTCACCCCGCCCCCGAGATCAATAGCCATCCTCATTCACGCAAACCACCCTCTTTCCTAACATGTGCCACACCAATTCAGCCAGTCCAGCTTCTATTTCTCTTATTTAGGAAACCTCTACTATCAAAACCAGGTAACTGATTAATTGATATGTACCTCCTATTTGGCAGTACCTTCATTTCAGACTTAGAGCTCCCTCCTTTCTCACCATCCTGTGGTACGCACAACTTGTCAGTTCCCCTCCGGCAATCTCGATTATTGCGCCATTGTCTGTCATAATATTTTGAACGTACGCAAATAAATCATGGTATTGTACCACACCCAAAACCCTGTGATTTACATTCACGCAAATCAGCTGCCCAATCAGCCATCATGTCTGAGCCACCATAGCTCCAAGAAGTATCATTTTGGGTAATTTTTTAAGGGTTCTTAATTGGCCCTGCTCCTGCTTAGGGGCAGCATCCACCATCGTCTTGTGGTTTCCTTTTCTTTTTTGAATAAGGAGACTCCCGCACAGTACCACAAATGCGGCCGCCTCCACAACAACTTCTTGATACCGCTGAACAAGTATGCTCGACAAATATTTGTTCGTGCTCGGTAGAATATACCGAGCATATTATGCTCGATAGGTATTTGGCAAATCCCGAATGTGTGGACAGGGTGCAAATTCAATGGGACGAGTTCGGCGAATGCCAAAGGCTCACTATTCGACAAATATTCAGTACTTGGCAAATACCGCATGCGTGGCTTAACCTGTATCGGTGATGAATTCTAAACATTGCCAAGTCGTATCGTATAAACGAATGACTCAGTTGAACACAAAACTATACCTCCATAGATAAGAGAATCTGAAGCGTTGAAGTCCTTTGTTAGCGAATTTTCGAAGAAAATTGCTATTGTTCCCGGTCCAAAATTTTTAAAACTCGAATGTCCGAAAAACATTCACTTATACCAAAATCCGTTTCAGACCATCCTGTATCCACTGCCTAAAGACAACAAAAATATATTATATTTATATAATACCTATATATACAATTTATAATATATATTTTAAATTTTAGATAGAAATAAAATAACAAAAAGGGGTTACAAGACTCACTTGAGACGCGTTTCGTGTTTACGTTATCAATCAAATGATTCCTCCTGGTCATGGTGGTGGTGAGCATGACAGCAAGCGGCAGGTAAGCTAACATTCTCTCAGTTCTTGACTTCATACATGGAGGAAGTTGAGAGTCTCAGGAGGTAGGTAGGTACAGATACAGGTATAGGGATTTTGGTTTTATAATATATATATATATATATATAATTATTATTTATATAATAATAAATATTAATTATTATTTATATATAGGTATGTTTCACTGTATGTAGGAAACACTTTGTGTCACTCCGGATGATAACTCTCGATAAAATTGAGATAAAAAGTTCAAATTTTCACAAAAATCTGTCTTAGCAATCGAAAGGCTAAGTTCGTAGAAGGGCAGAAGGAGGAGTTTTGGGGAGTTTGGGGGGGGGGATTACCCATAAATTCCCAAAATGAAACAGTCTGACAAGTGACACCTCATTTAAAAGGGTGTTTTACGCTGAACACGATTGTGAAATCAGAATTGCGATATCTCATTCCGTTCTCAAACTGGAGCACTGAAACATGGTTGATACTTGAGATGTTATAATTTTCATTAAAAAAAAAAAACAGTTATTTCTTCGAAAATTCGCTCTTATAGTCATGCTGCATGACTTTGGATGTTTTTTATTGTTTGGTTTGAGCCATGTTGTTCACGAATTTTAGTTGATGCTCACCACACTATTCAGGTATCTTAGCAGTATAAAGTGTTTCACTGTCCCAGCTTGATGAGAATGCTGGAAGATGAAGTGCCTGGAGCTCAGGACACCATCTACCTGTGCAACTTCCGGGTGTCAGTCGATGGCGAGTGGCTGTGTTTAAAGGAACTTCACGACGTCGAGTTGCTTCAAGATGGATACCACGAGCCCTCAACGCCGTCACCAGTCGAACCTCCGTTCATCGGTAGGGTAGGACTAACCTGCTGTGTAGGAAGTCTACGCCTAGTGCACCATGGTCTATGTCCTGGAAGACCATATCTGGGCTCCATTTCAATTGATCCCTTGACCTAAACGTTTCATGACACTTCAATTTCTTTCATGATTCCCCCCATGTTTCAGAGTACTGAATAATGACTAATAATTGTCATTCATCTTGCTTTAATATTGCCACATAAAATTTCATACTCAGCTAGACTCAGGACTGTTGGATGGAGCGGATTGATTTTGTTTGAACTACAAACTGTTGGCCTATAGATTAAACGTAATATCTCAGTAGTTGGATTCTGTAGCATTTTCTGTGTTTATAACTAACTCTCAAATAAGCTACCTCAAGTACCAGTACCAATTTCAATGCTCTTCTTCCAGCCAGGGACCCTGTGGTCATTGAAAGACGGAATTTGGTCAATATATCCAAACTCATCGTCAAAGAGCTGATTGAAACTTCCTTAAAATTCGGCAGAATGTTGGATTCCGATCATATGCCACTTCAGCACTTTTTCATTGTTTTGGAGCATGCACTGCGCCACGGACTCAGGCCGAAAAAGGTATGAACTCGTTTCTACTTGGGAATTTATCCAATATCGTTATTATTCCGAGTACTCATTTGAAATTAACTGTTATTTCACAGGGGCTGCTTGGGCCCAAAAAAGAGCTGTGGGACATCCTTCAAGTTGTAGAAAAGCTTACTACTGAAGCACAAGACATCACCAGTAGTGTAAGGGATTTGCCAACTGTGAGGTAAGGAGTTTGTGACTTTCGCAACACTTTTTGTTGCAAATTAGCTGTAGAATTGATTCCTTGAGTTTGTTCCATAATTTCTGTAGACACCCTGTATTGCCTAGAGCCATTTTCTCGGCTTTGTGCATATTAGGACCCCGAGACATCTGAGATTTTCTGCCATGTACAGGGATATTAATCCAAATTGTATCGCATACAGAGAAGTATCGTTCGCGACAATGGTATGAAATTGTGAACTGGAAAGAGTACATTTTATTTTATCTATTTATTTATTTTTCTCTCCTTATTTGATTTTATTTATTTATTTATGTAACCATTATGTTTTTAGGTATGTATTAGTTATTATTTAATAAATATCATACTCCGACCAATGTATAACACGCAGCTATTTCGCTAGTTTGATGTATAATCACTAATATTACTTGATCTCTTTTTTTCCTCTTTCAAGGACACAAATGGGAAGAGCAAGGGCCTGGTTGAGGCTGGCGTTGATGCAGAAGAAATTGGGTGATTATTTGAAGCTTCTTATCGATCACCGGGACGATATTTTATGCGAGTATTTTGAACCTGATGCGCTTCTTATGAGTGATGAAGCCATCGTTATTGTTGGACTTCTTGTTGGACTGAATGTGATAGACTGCAATTTATGTGTAAAGGTAAGAAATAGATTTATGACTTCAAAAAGAATTTCATGTTCACATCATAATCATACCCGGGTGATCCTTAAAATGACTGTTGAACTAGTAGTAACTATTTGAAAACTCTTTCACAGGAAGAAGACTTGGACTGTCAGCAAGGTGTGATTGATTTTTCCCTATATCTGAGATCAAGCCATCACAATTCGGTAGTAGGCGACACCCCAGAAGACGACCTGGATTTGGGTAATATGACTACTGTTCTGGATCAAAAGAATTACATTGAAGAACTCAACAGGCACCTGAAGTAAGTTTTCCAAAATATTAGTAGACAGGACAGACAATTTATAGTATGCTCTACTTACTTATCCTCACTAACAGTGTTTATTTAGCCGGCTTTGGTAGATCATCTCCCTTGTCTTTCTCACCATTTGAAGGAACGTGAAGTGGGCTTAGGATCTATTTCCAAGCGAATACCTCAGCCTTGTCCGCTCTTGACGTGCTCCACGGTTTTTTGGAATTTAAGGGTAATTTAAGGGAATTAAGGGTAAACCTGGATTCTAGTCAGTCTGTGCGTGAAGAAAGGCCTCAGATAGATAGGAACAAGGCGGTTGGACACGGGGAATTGTTGAGGAGGTCTTGGTTTCTTCAAGGACCATGGAGCCAATTACAGTTGAATGTGATTTATGAAATGTTAACTCGTTGTACCTAAATTTAAAAGATTCGCAGTATTTTTTATTGAATTCAATTTGAAAGGGGGAGCTGGATAATAGTAGCAAATAAATTCTAATGCTGTACCTATACCGTACAGCATATTTTTCTGGAATATCCATTCATGTTCTGTTGTTTTTTGGATCCTTTCAGTGCAACCGTTGGTAACCTCCAAGCCAAAGTGGAATCTCTCACCACGACCAATGCACTCATGAAAGAAGACTTAGCTATTGCAAAGAAAACGATCATGTTTCTCACAGAAGAAAACAAATCCCTCAAAACTGGGGAGAAAAAGATCACCAATTCAGAAATAACTGATGAGGTTGGTTTGTTTAAACTCAATCTTTAATTTGTAACCCTGTCAACAATCTTTGATAACACCACAATTGAAATGCTTTCAATTGGCAACTACTAACCTTCGTATTGTGAAAAATTCATTGCACGATATTACACAGATCCAGGTGGAATATCTTGTGGTAGGTTCAGATGGTTCAGAATTATGAAAACCTCAATCCCTTATGCCACAGAGCGTTTACACGACGACAGAAGTACGGAGATGGGATCTCTGAGCTAAATCATATATTCATCATTCAATCTCCACTCCAATATGCACCGTAATTATAAAAATTTGTTCCAAGAATCTTCCTTAATCAGGAATGTCGAATTCCAACTCAATGGGGAAATTCCGCATTTTGCACTTGGATTTTCCAGTTGGATTGAGTACCAAAACCGACAAGCAGATGACGATTTACATCCTAATTCCATGTCATGTCGGATAACTGCGCCCTGTGTACCCAGCATAACTGCTCAGATTCATAGTCAATTTTCTTAAATATTGATTTTGCTTTCACGAGTAATGTGTTCCCTCTCCTAGAGCTTAGAAAAGTGAAAATTATAAGCATGAAGCTAAGTACAAATAAGAAGCCTTATTATGTACAAGATGGATTCATGTTACTTTTGCTGTTTTAGGGCGGAGGCTCCAACAGGAATAAAGAAACCACCATTTCAACATCTTCGACAAACACTGAACAGCTCAAGCACGAATTGGAGTTGGAAAAGAAACGAACTGAAGATGTTCAGCGGGAGTTGAATTTACAGGTTTGTATAGTGTAAAAGTAAAATAGAAGTAAAATTCTTCTCAACCTACTTCACCATAGATTTTTCCAGTCCTGTGAATCTCCTTTGAGATGAATAAAACTATATGAGACCCTTTACTCAACTCAATCCTTTAGCAGAATTCATTATTTGGGTTTTCTCATTTCCTCAGATAAGTTTAAAAGCAGAAATGGAAATGGCCATGAAGTTGCTGGAAAAAGACATTCACGACAAACAAGACACCATAGTATCGTTGAGAAGGCAGCACGATGATATAAAACAAATCAAATTAGAGATGTATAAAAATTTGCAGGTAAGCTATATCATTCTTTATACTATTACTAGTGATTGTTTCGCGTTTTGTGCAAACGTATTTGAGTTGATAGTTGCTCTTCTTGAAGGTCCATTCGATCTCAATCAAACACCTCGATTCGATATGAAGTCGACTTCTTTCGTTTTTCTAGATGTATTTGAGTTGACAATTGCTCTTCTTGAAGGTCCATTCGATCTCAATCGAACACCTCGATTCGATGTGAAGTCAACTTCTTTCGTTTTTCTCGATGTATTTTATTTTTCAATTGCTCTTCTTGAACGTCCATTCGATTTCAAATAAACACCTCGATTCGATTTGAAATGCAACTTTTTTTTCGAGTTTTTTGACGTATTTCAGTCGTCAATCGCTCTTCTTGAAGGTCCATTTGATTTCAAATAAAAACCTTGATTCGATTTATTGCCTAACCCCCTTGAACTGGGGCACACAGCAGCCATACATTACATAAAATTTTTTAAATTTTCTAAAATGTTGATTTTGCTTTCTCTAGTTATGTGCCGGGGGGGGGCCCCCTGTTCCATGACTCAAGTACAAGATAGATTTATGTTGCCTTTGCTGTTTTAGGGTGGAGGCTCCAACAGTAATAAAGAAACCACCATTTCAACATCCACTTCGAACACTGAACAGCTGAAACACGAATTGGAGTTGGAAAAGAAACGAACTGAAGATGTTCAGCGCGAATTGAATTTACAGGTTTGTATAGTGATTGACGTGAACCTTTTTGTAGCCTTCTCCACCTTAGCATTATCCACTTATTAAGGAAGGCACTACAATTCTCTTTTAGGTTAAATGAAGCAGGTGACAATAATTGTAGATTCACATTGCTACCCACAGGAGTTCGGACTTTGGAAACATGATTAACAATTTCACTCAAGTTTATCAATGGCAATTTCTGCATTCATCACTCATTAATTAATGTATTGGTAAACATTTTTGGCTCAAATCCTCATCAGAATCTCCTCTAATTTCCTCAGATAAGTTTAAAATCCGAATTGGAAATGGCCATGATGTTGCTGGAAAAAGACATTCACGACAAACAAGACACCATAGTATCATTAAGACGGCAGCTCGATGATATAAAACAGATCAACCTGGAAATGTACAGAAAGCTACAGGTAAGCAATATCGTTAGTAATACTATTATTAATGGTCGTTATATTTTGCAAGCTTGAACTTGTGAAGTACTGTTAAAAAGGGGAATGGCGTGTTATACTTTGAATAGAAATAATTCTTAAAGCCTAAATTATTTACATTTTAACGGTAATATAACAATTACATGGCTTTATGTAGGTGCTGATGTAACTCAGTCTCCCTGCTTGCCTATCCATCGAGTCCGATGATGATGCACGTGATATTGATGCTTGTTTCATGCTTGTCCACATTATGGCCCTTATCGTTAATTCGCTTCCTAGAGCTTTCTGTATTATATCATACACCCATCCAAACTGTTGGCTGCACTAAGTTGATTTTCAATTGTTGTGTTTCAATTGGGCGGTAACGTCTTCAGTAAATCTCATCCAGCTCTCCCGAATTTGTTTGTATCAGTAATTCATACCGGAATGACGCTGATACATGTATACGTTGCGTGAGTGTCAGCTTTCACCCTGAATTGGCTCATAGTATATTGGGAAACATCTTGTGAGTTAAGTAGAGCATTGTATTTTATTGATCCCTGAGGTTGTTTCTTCGACACGCTACATGTAATGTGTAGAACCGTATTGAAGAATTTGTGGAAGTGTTACCTAAGAGGTCACAAATTCACTCCTCATGCAAAAAAAAAAAAAAAATAATAATAATAATAATAATTTCCGCTTTCCATCTACCCGTTAATTGTATTCCTAATAACCTAGTAACGTATAATTACCATTTCGTGATATAGATATACATTTTTGATTATTCATCTGCGTCTGCTCAATACGCAGTTGATATCCGGGTTATGAGTACCTATGGCTGGACATTTTCAATCAGTTACAGATATGGTGGATTATTTGCTGAGACAAGTTTCCGGTTAGAAATATCAAAGTACTACAGAAATTATGGGACAAACTCAAGGGATCAATTCTACAGCCAATTTGCAACATAAAGTGTCTCTTAGATTTTTTTAATTACTCAACTAAAAAACCGACTTTTTTGACTTTCAAGAATTTTTCGTGCTTTCGACCTTGTCTCAGTAAAACTGCTTTAACTCCCTTAACTTAATATGTAAAATAAAAGTTGAGGATACCGTTGGAAAGAGCGTTAAATTTGCTATCTCCCTGACATAAAATCCGATTTCTTAAGACAGTACTTATTGATGAAAAAATTGGCAAAGTCCCACATTTGAAGATTTCTTAGGGCTAGTTTCACCAAACACTCTTAACCATGGTTAAAATGAATAATTGATTTATCAAACCAGATATTGATTTTCACCAGTGTAATCAACGATTTAAAAGATTTCATAAAACGTTGTTTCAATAAAACGACGATTTAGCATGGATAGCATCTATGTACGCTCGCCGAAATGGTGGGGTTGGGAGCGATAACGATTGATAACGCGTTCCCTACTTTTGGTTTATTTTATTGTTAATTGTTTGTTTTGAAAGTTCGTGGAAGAGGATCGATAGCCTCGATGGAAAAGAGTGGAATGAGTGATCGTCGCAACAGCGGAAGTGGGAGCCGAAATTTGAGACGAATGAGAAACAGAAGGTAGTGGACATAGTGCGGAACTACGAGTATTTTTACTACTCGTATTTCCATATTATAGAAAACAAACGAACTGATGGTTCAACTACACATAAAAAGAATTAAGCATGGATGCAGATCGGTACCTCGTCCTAAAATCGATTTCATCGAGGCCAACTTGCTTCATGGAAGTCAGTTCGGTATCTAAAGTTAGGCATTTTTGACGCTGAATCGAATGGTGACACTCCCATGCCTCCCTGATAAGGAAGATTCTCGTTTTTTAAAGAATTCTTTATTCTTAAAAAAGGATTAAGTTTTTTTTTAAGAATCAATAATTTATTAAAAATGAGACGCCAAAAGAATTTTTTAAAAATCCGTCCGTCCCCGGCACATTGCCCAGTTAAAACTCTGCAAATCCTTGACCCAAAGGTTTATTATATTGTTTGCGCAGATCACCCTTCTGACAAACGTTGGTTATGTAAGTTCGTTTGTCTAAGCGTTCAGAACTGACCACGCCCCATTTGGGGCACAGAACTCGTACAGTATCAACACTCCGCTGTTCTGTGTTCATCGGCGTTCATTACCGATCATAACCTGCAGGACGCTTATCAGTCCCCCTCCCCCCCACCATTAACATCTTACCCTTATCTATTCTCCCTTCAGTTCTCAGTTCAGATTCACATTCATTCCATGTTTTTTGTTTAATACTATTTAAATTATTAGCCGAACAAACCTAATAATTATTATCAATGTAGTTATGAAATTAGATTCCTAAACTTTGGTGAAAAACTCGACCGGGAAACTCAAATGCATCAAAATAGAGGAAAAGAATTGTTTAATTAATCGTAAAGGCCTAACACCATTGCGCAAACACGCAAAACAGTTACATCATCCTAGTTATCGCTGTTATCAGTGTAGATGTTTAATTACGAAAGAACAAATTAATTCGTATTGACTTTGAGGTGGAATTGAGCAATGAAGCAATGGTCAAATATGTAGTATTTGTACGAGTATTTAGACTTGAATATGTTACCATTGATATAAATACGGATGATCACAACGCTATTTAAATTTGCGATATTAGTAGCGATATGTTGGTCTCCATTGGCGTACGTTCACAGCTTTTGTGCGCTTACCCCGACTTGACACTGGCCGGTGCTGTGAAAAAAGAGTTGAGTAGAAGTTCTTGCCAAATTACGTTTCATACATCCAGAGGCTGAATATCTTAAACTGTAGGTACTTGTGAAAAAGATGAGAGTAATGAGGTCATTTACTCGGGTTCGGCATAGTTTTTGCTGTTTTTAAAAGTCGACTCTACATTTCAGTGTAGTAGATGTTAGTTACATGCGACTCACTAGTGAGTTAGTGGAGGTGTATAAAAATGCACTCATTTTTGGCATGTTCCGTTACCCCTAAATGCTCCCTGTGCACTGAGAGCTTTGTGGCGTTGTTGGACTGGCACCCCTGAAACCAACAGCCAATCAGCTCACGTCGATCTTTTGACATGCCCCTTCTTTTTTTTATAAATTATAGTTAATACGGGAGAAATAATCGAAATAATACGGGCTTGACGCAAAATCAGCGTCGCTGTACACTACCATGTTATGGTTTTCTTTAGTCTTGGTGTAGGTGAGACCAAGGGTTTTTGTAGCCTTAAGGTATTTCAGTATCCTTTTCCCAGCTTTCCACATCTTCTCCGTTGGTGTGTCGAGATATCTGCTTAAGAAAGAAACTGCGAACGTAATATCTGGTCGACTTATAAGTGACAGGTAGAGGAGACCACCAATCAATTCGCGGTAGGGGACTTCAACAATCGGGGCGTCGGCATCTTCACTGAATTTATGTTCCATCGGAGTTGCGCAGCTGGTAGTCTTGCAATCTGAGAGTTTGAACTTCTCTAGCATATTATCGATCGAATGTTGCTGAGTTATCTTCACAAAGTCGAGACCAAACTCCAAGTGAAATCCTAGAAACTCCTTCGGTTGTCCAGGGTTTTTTGCCGAAAACTCCTTCATCAGTCCGTCGATTATTTCTTCATCCTCTCCTGCTGTCCAGATATCATCCACGAAGATGAGCAGCCAAGCCTTCTCGCTGATGTAGAGACAAGCATCGTATTGTGACCTGGTCAGGTTGAGCCTCTTTGTGAATTTGTGGAAGGTTCTGTTCCAACATTTCGGGGACTGCCGCAAACCGTAAAGCGGTCGATTTAGTTTCATTACCTCGCCTGATCCGTCTGGAGCATAAATATAAACATCCACATCCAGATCAGACTGCAAAAATGCAGTGGGAACATCAAGTTGTGTGATTGACTTACCCATTGACAAGGCAAAGGACAGGAACGTTCTCACTGTTGGCATTCTGGCGACTGGGCTGTAAGTACTATCTGACATTTCCTCCTGGAAGCCCTTGGCTACTAAGCGTGCCTTTGCAGAACCATCCGCTTTTCGCTTGAAGATCCATTTGGTTTCGATTGGCCTCTTTGATGATGATATTGTGAATAAAAGGCAGTTTGATCGGGATCGTTTAATTCACTGGGCGGATTGTCGCTTTTCATCTTCATTTCCGCGTCGAGCAATTTATTTTTTACGAACGACATCGATAAATCGTCTTTCATTGTTTCAATGGCAGAGACAGTGGCGGAGTATTCTTCGGGAAGTGAGAAGAGAATATTGCAGATTTTCTCAGTCTCATCCATCTTGCTACCCATTGAAATCAACTCCGTGAAAATATTCTCCATTTTGTTGAAATGATCCTGGAGATCCTCATCGGCGCGACATTTCATATTTTTCAGTCTCTTCATGACCATGAAACAAGCGGAAGTACTTTTTCTTTCGAAGACCGCATCTAATTTTTTCAGCATATCTTTTGCAGATGTTTCATCTTTTATATATCCAATGTGTCGATCCGTGATGCTTTGGAGTATTATCGAACGGGCGATAGCATCGTGCTCTAAATACGTTTTTAATTTTGCCGATTCTGTGGGTATATCGTTCTCAACCACATCGATAACGTACTTTACCTTACGCTCCTCTAATATCGTCTTTACGCGAAATTTCCAATTTCCGTAATTTTCTGTGGATAACGTGGGGTACAAGTGCATTAGAGCTGCTGCGGTTGCAGAATTTGACGACGCCATTTTTCACCTGTTGACTATTGAGCCAGCCGAAACGACACAGATTTCACGAAGCACACAACACGACCGACAACTAACGAAATCACCGAATTTTTTTTCTCAACACCCGAATCTAATTTTAGGACGCGTAAACTGGGCATTCCATAACCTTTTATAAATTATAGTTAATACGGGAGAAACGGGTGAATCCAATGCGAGCTTTCATACGGAACTGATTTATTCACAGAGAGAGGGGAGGGACGACACGATACATTGAATCGATATTCGGACTATCGATATTATTTCAATACTTTTGACTTCAATTGGTTTAGAGTTTATTTTGCGTTGATTATTTTTATGACCAGTCAAACATATCAGACCTGTTTCTCCAATTGCAAACTGTTAATCAAATAAAATCAATCGATTACCTTGATGCGACCCTTGATGAATATCGCGAATATGGGACATCTCATGACCTCAGGAATTAGTCCACCAGATCTACCCTGCCGCTGAGGTGGCCTGCCATTTTAAATTTGTAATGTATGGCTACTGTGTTCCCCAGTTCAAGGGAGGCAAGGCAATATGCCCACCCAGAGAGATATCCGGTCTATGCTTCCACAGGAGGTAGAACAAAAAGATCGAGAACAGGGGCACAGCAACCATCACACTCTCACCTTCAAACAACACCTGTTATGCCAGGCTGTTGTTGATAGAAAAGGGGGGACTGAAAGTAGTACGGAGTTCCAATCCAGGAAGAACAACTGGAAAACTCCAAGGTATGGTTAACCTCCATCGTAATGGTACTACCGCAAATTACTACATTTGGATAATTGTACTTCTACAAGCATGGATATTGGCAGGGGTGTTATAGAAATATAGAAATTTGAATATAGAAGTTTACTCTTGAAATGTAGCAACATGGAAATCAGAATATAGAAGATTGGAGGAGTGAAAGAAATTTGAATTGCCAATATAAATGCTCATACGCGAAATGGGTTTGATCCCTACTATAGGAGTCCCTTCGGGGAAAGCTCCTCAAATATCAAAAAATAGTGGGGGAGGTACCGAGGCAAAGCCAGCACGTACCTACCAAACAAGCTCCGCTGCCATGTAATGTATGGCTGTTGTGTTCCCCTGTTCAAGGGAGGTTAGGCAATATGCCCACTCAGAGGGATATCCGGTCTATGCTTCCACAGAACCGTTTATCCCCAGAGCGGTCAAACAAAAAGATCGAGAACAGGGGCACAGCAACAATTACAAATTACTAACCAGATTCTTTGTTGCAACTGGTGTCTAAAGCACAACCTTCTATTCCATGTCTACTTTTTTTATACTTGGGAAAATTTCACCTTCCACCTATCTTGTCCGTTTTTTATCTTCTTGCTTGCGGTTTTGTTTTTCCTTTTATTTGCAGTTTTAGTTGTCCGGCTCAAATTGGTTTTATGTTGCCTTTTCTTCATAATTTTCTTGTCTACCCTTTACTTTCTATGTTGTGTCTGTTTACTCCAAATCCTGGTATTGGCGTTGCTTATCGTTCCATTTACCTTTTGTACAACCTTTTTTGAATTTAGAGCAATTTTTTCCTTTAACTACAATTCCTTTGGGTGATAGAATGTTTGATTTTTTTCTCTTTCTTGGGCTGTCAAGGAGTGTGAATCGGAATTGACTGAGAAGGGTGAGATGGTAACACGGCTTCAGAACAAGACAATGGAGATTGGGAAACTTCTCGACGGCCTCGTCAAATGTCAAGAGAAATCTAGAACGCCGCACTAATAACCGCACCGTTTCTGTTCCCTTGTTGAACGAACGTCAATTGTGTTGAATGTGATATGGACATCATGAGCTCTACTCGTATAGTTTCAATGCCTATTGAAGGACTGTGAACAAAAATACCTAGTATTTTTGTTATTTAACATTTCTAACGAAACGGATCGTTTTTGGTTTTTGCTACGTTTGGATCAGTTATCCAAAGTCATTAAATGACAAATTTTGTATCCAAAAATTCCACATTTTTCCCGGTCGTTTACATTTTATTTTCAAATCACCACAAATGAGACCGTTCAATTCGCCATAGAACTTCTGCACGGGCAGCTGGTCATTTATTTTCTTCAGTATTTCCTCGTAGCGGTTTTTGTTTGTAGCTTGTACAAATGGTTTGTCTGTAAAGCTCGTTTTTTGCCCATGGTGTAATCCCTCACTTTTTTTCACGTTTTCATTCCATTTTCTGTTGCCTTGTTAGCAAAGAGCTGTTGCCTACTATGAGTATTTTCTGTTTCAATCAATGACGGTTTGGTTCAATCATGTTTTGAATTGTCTTCTCCCTTTGTGTTTTATCATTATTTATCCAGATTTCCGAGGCTCGTTTTCCTATTTTATCTTGAGTTTAGGACCAAGTACAAATCGAATAGGTACATCGTAAGATATGGATGATGATGGATTTTTGTATGAAGCGTACCACTTGTATTTTTCTACTAGAAATTTTCTCACGCATAATATTATGAAATCGAAATTAACCCTTTCGCGCGCCTGTCTACCTCTTGACATACCCTCCTATGGCTCAAGCTTTTTCAATCTAACGTGCTCTGCTTACTATTCGCCTTCAATTGCGATCCGCTAACTAGACGTACATTTTTTCGTACAACTTTTATATTATTCGCTAGTTCAGTAAATGACTTGACGATTTGAGAAAGCAAACCAAACAATGTAATGCGAATTGTCGTGGATTTTCTCCCTTTATCTTCAATATTCACATTCAGTGGATCCCCCCTTCCTGAAACTCGGTGGTTTTCCTTTAATAGGTACCTGTTGAACCGTTTTAGCCAGCACTTAACGAACTCCAACTTCTTCGATGTTTCGTGGGGCACACTTGGATCAGTAAAGGCTGAGGATCAATCCAATTATATCACTTGGTGAAGGACACATGAGTGTTCGCAAGTACCTTGTCCTGCCATAAGTTCTGTTACAAACATTCGACGAACCGTGTAGCTCGATCGAGTACACTCGTGAGACGTGCCTTTGGAATAGGTGTTTATCTTAGATAAGGAGCTAGAAATCACCGCTCAGTTCTTGTTTATCATTTATATCGATGAGATGGAGAGTGAATGTGAACAAAATCGTCACGCTGTCATTGCCCTCCATTAGGCAGGTAAATCAAATTCTGAGATTTTCCAATCCCTGAAATCGTTGGGTATAAATCGAATGTTTGTGCTATTGGTCGTTTCACATCCATCCAGTCTGTCAAGGATAGGCCGCGATCGGATCGTCCTCGCTCAGTAAGGACGAAGAAAGCCATCAAAGTGGTCCAAAACAGAATTTGGAGAAATCCACTTCGAAAGCAGAAAACATGGCTGGGGAGATGAATATTTCTTCCCGATCCATGTCCCGGCTCATCAAACGTGACCTCAAAATTGGAGCCTATCGAAGAAGGGCAAAGACTCACAGTGGCTTTAAAAACAATCAGAACTGAAAGAGCCAAAGCACTGCTGAGCAGGTACGCTAACGACGGACATCTCAACATTTTGTTCACAGATGAAAAGATTTTCACAATCGAACAAAAACTCAACCGCCAAAACGACAGGATTTATGCCCGTATCCTCTCGAGAGGCTGGTGGGGAGTCTGTTTTGATGGCACCACAGAGCTCCATTTTTGTGAACAAGGAGTTGTAAACATGGGCCAGAAACTACCAGGAAGATATCCTTGAGCGAGTAGTGAAGCCCCTGAGTAACACACTGTTCGAGAGAAAACATTGGGTCTTCCAGCAGGACTCTGCTCCAGCCCACAAGGCTCGATCGACGCAGCAGTGGCTGGAGCTGAACGTTCCTGAGTTTATCGCCGCGTCAGATTGTCCCTCGGGAAACCCGGATCTGAACTCGTTGGACTACCAGCTTTGGCCCCATCTTGACCTGATGGCTTGTCACATAGGGCACCATAATTTGGAGAGCTTGAAGTCGTCTCTGGTGAAAGCTGTTCGCAATTTCCCTCCAGAAGTGCAGCGTGCTGCCATCGATGATTGGCCCCGTAGGTTACAAGCTTGTGTAAAGGCCAAAGGCGGACATTTTGAGTGACTCATCGTTTTTCCATCTTATAACAGTTTATAATGTCCAAATGAAATAACAAAACTTGAGCTTAAAGAATAATATTATGTTTCCATGCATTTTTCCTTGAAACAGAACTTATGGCAGGACTAGGTAGTCTTCAGCCAGTACCACAGATCGTGAAAGAGGTCAAAAGCGAGCCCGGGAGCTGTGATGTTTTTGATATGTGCACTGAATGGCCTTGGGGGTCGGAAGGGTTAAACAGAGTCAGGGGCGGTTATTTGAAACCCCCATCCAAAATTCAACGCTTCAAAAAAAATCTGTGTATTCAGAAAAATTGTATCTGGTTCACTAGTTCTGGGAGGTTAGCAGATAGAATTCTCTGCTCATGTCCCATTGATCCAAATATTAAGTTATAAGTACCAACTGCACGTTTCAAATAGTAGGTATCGTAATCTTAGTACCGTATTAAATTTTTTTTAAAGAGTAAATGAGGATTTGTGCCACACTTTACAAAGATTGGCTCACGGTGGTTGTGGTTGTACTATAGCTGACAATTCTAGAGTTTGGGTTTTCCACCCAAAAGCGTTATACTGTGATTTGTAGCTCACTAGTGTTGCACCGGTTCCCAGGAAAATGAATCCTCGCTAAAACACAAAACGGAGCTAATATCTAAGCTGGAAGCTAAGACCTGTGCAATGACTGACACGTTACAAATCATGGGAGACAAGTATGTACTAGTTCTATATTTTATATTCTGAATCGATTGTGTCCCGTAACTATGAGTGGACGCTTAAGAATTAAGAACCACTGCTGCTAAGTGTTTTGCTCTTGGAAAAAATGTTATTTGATAAATTAACCCAACTGAAATATCACCCTGTACCTAAATGTAAATCTGTAAAAGGTCGTCAACATCGCTTCGGGCGCCACCGTAGTGCTTTTCACAAACCAGACTTTTATCCAAGGAATTGATGTGAAGTAACTGCCATTGAATCGTGATGGTTATCGCTGCTGATCTTTATTTTAACGAAATGTTGTTGGCTGTCATGTACAGACCCTATTTTGAGTTGAATCAATTGAGTGACCACTCGACAGTTTTTTCAATTCATCATATTATGATGAATTGATCTTATTAAGTTAATAGAGAGTTCCAGGAGATGAGTCCGCTTCGATAGGACCAGCTGTTGAGGGCTAATCCTAGGGCGAGCAAGACCGAACGCTATACCGATATGCCCAAACATGCTCAGTTCTAGAGTGACGTTAATAACGTTATCTATCTAAGAGTGACGTTGAACAACGCTGCATTTTCCATTTTTTACACGTTCACCTTAACCAATGCTTGGAATTAGATTTTATACTTGACAACTCAGTCAACGCAGTTCTCAGTAAACTCGACAACTGGCGAACGAGCACTGAAGGCGGGTGCACATGGAGCGGAAAGTCTAGATTGCGTATTGCTCTGTGATTGGTCGAGGCCATGGAAGTGCACCCCCAACATTCGACGCTGACCAATCACAGAGCGATACGCAATCTGCAATCCGGACTTCCCGCTCCATGTGAACCCGCCTTTACATGGGTGGGAGACCCGCCTTTACCAATCAATGATATTCACATGTAAAGTTACTTTGTGAAAGGGCCAAACAGATCCTCACGATAAGGACGCCCTATCTTTAAGACCGATGAGTCTGGGTGAAGTAGATAAGACGGTGTTATCGATCGTTAAGGCGGTCCGATCTAAGCAGACTTATCTCCTTGGAACTCTCTACTATCTTGTTCGTTTATCCTATCAATTGTAGCTTCTGAAAATTGGACACAAATGGCATGGCACTAGAAACTTTGGTTCAAATTTTTGATTCTTCCAATGTCGACTCGACAAAATTTAAGATTCTTTCAAAAGTTTATTTTCCTGACATTTAGTAAGCAGTAACTAGTTGAAATATGAGATAGAAATGTTCTATATTTAGCTTTGCAATCAGCTTTCTGAAAGATCTCATATGAAATTAAAAAAAGAAAATTTAAACAAAGTAGGGGAATTAATCGCAGGCATATTTCCATAACTGAGTTACTTCTTGCTTGTGACTTGTGTTATCTATAAAATATATCTGCATTTGCGTTTCATAAAAATTTCTTAATTGGTTTATCCCAATATTCAACGTAAGGATTGTCACTTGATGCATTGTTTCAATGTTTATTGTAAGTTTGATGCAAGAGAAACAAAAACCGCTCATCATCACCACAGGCAGCCAAAATAAAGTGGTGTTATTTATTTGTGATGAGGTAATTTGTTCAAATGTGTACCTACTTAATTTAAGGATAATCTAACTTGGTACTGTGTTTTTGTCGGAGACCTCACCATGTATTCGCCAGTTTATACATGTAGAAATTATTAGGCGAGTGGCAGGGGTTCGCAAAGGTAATATTAGAGTGAAACCTGATGCATCTTTAGGCGAATTAGTCGAGGCTTAACGTTGTTACTTTTCTTTATATGAAGTGAAAGCTTGCTTCACCTCGAATGAGGAAATTTATGTTGTATAAAATTTATCAAATGTATCTATAATACACACAAAAAACAAAATTGTGTCGAAAATTGTTCAAAGATCATTTACCTCATTAATCCATGTTCAAGACAAGAGAACAGATGATTTGATAATTACAGCCTCATTGCAGCAACTACCCATCTGCATTAAAAGACTTCTGTAAAGAGAAAAAGCCTCACCAAATTTAGGGAGACCGTTTTCAAGTGTTGGGCTGTTCTTCGTCTTAACCTTTCTCTTTAGTCCAGGCGTTTGGTCCCAAAAGGGGGTTCAACTTACATCAGCAGCGGGATCGCTATCATTTTCTGATGTTGTTTAGGACCATAAAATAGTTGTTACGCTTAACCCGGTAATGATGAAATTCAATTGCTAAATGGTAATGATACGCCTTTGAGACGTATAGAACGTGAAATGAGATAGCATTTTGCTGTATTGAACTAGCGGCCATTCATGGTACTTTGTTTACGAGACAAGGGTAGAAATAAATAGTTAGGCCTATTTTTAACGGTTTTTTACATACATTTAAATTTTAGGAACAATGAAAAATACGAATTTATTTTCTTTATGAGATCCAGATTTCCATTTACTAGAGAACTATATTCGCGAGGGGAGTTAACACGAACATGGTAATTGCATGCCTACGAGGCTTAAGGAAAGACTCCCAACAATGGTAATTAGACGTCTATGAGTCTTAAAAAAATAATCCTGTCAATGGTAATGATACGTTTAGGCGTCGTGGGAAAATTTACGTTAGATGGCAATGTACGTCTCAGAAGCTCCCAACACTTTAGGAAAATGACTCACCTTCAACGACTTGAACTGCGTCTGCAACACTACTGCCATGTCCAATTGGTGCTGCTGCAGGCAATCCAGGAGGGCGGGAGCGCTAGTTAGATCGAACGATATCTGGTAGCTGTTTTATGATCTGTATGCGCCTGAGAGGCGTATAACTACCAGTGTAAGGTTAATCCAAGTTTCCGTCATATGCCAACCCCACAATGATCCTCAAAGCTTTTCATACCTCCAGGTATACTTTAAAAAAGGATGAAGCATACGTTTTTGGAAAACGCATAGTTTTGGACTTATATTGAAAACCCCCCAAAAAAAGGGCGAACATTTCGCGGTTTTTCGAGTACTGCAAAGTTAGCAGAGGTCTTTCGAAGCTGCAAGCTTTCATAATATGTTTATTATAGGTACACTACTTGTAGTAGTCCTAACAATATATTATAAAATCAGAACTAGCCGTTAGTTTGCGATTTCTTGTGATTTATATGGCTAAGCTATGAATTCAGAGGCGAGACGGAATGCGATGTTGCCGCTCAGAACACGATCTCCCTCCCTACCGTCACCATTGCCAAGGTAAACAGCTCACGGGTTGGTAATCTATGAAACCCCGAAAACGGCTGTCTCTAAGAGTCGCCTAGTTCACCCTTCTCGCCAAAGAGACCACCTTAGCAGACCACTAATCCGATGCATCTTTTCAAAATTGCGGAAATTGGTCAAAATTGCTCCCATTGCCTTTTAGATTGATTCTCCCTCTGTGATTAGCAAAAATATTTTTTAAAATTCTCCCTAATTTAAAAAAAAATGTTTGCTGAATTTTAAATTTGATATTTTTCTCAATTTTAATTTACAAAGAATTTGAGCACGTACATATGAGGGCAAATCTATAACATGAATTTAGGAATTTTTTGGAGAATGACAAATTAACAAAATCCAAGATAATTGGAAGAAACTGAAAATTCACCGGGTTTCTGGGACGGTGGACGTAGACTGTAGACGTAGAATACCGGGAGATTTGGATCGCGCTCCCCCAATTTGGCCCTTTGCGACTTCATTCTGTATATGTCAACTGTCAAAGTGCTAAATGCCAATCAAAATCCACGCATATATTGCCGGCATACTCAAAGACCTTCCTGACGTGAGTTTCAAGTCTGACTAAAACGAAACTATAGATATTTCAAAAACTACTTCTGATGCATAACATGAGTTTTATTGCGTTTTGAAAATAAAATAAATTAACCTAACGCGTCCTGTATTTTCCACTTATTAATTCAATCGGCATTCAGATATTTTGTTGCCTCCCATTTGTAATTCTTCAGGTAAGTTCCTTGTTTGAATGTCTGAAACTGCCTCGTTTTAGGCAAAAAGAAGTAGAGAGGGACATAACAGAAGCTGAGCAAGCCTTGAAGAAGGTTTCCGCAACATCCGATGCACTGAGGGAGGAACGGGATTTGAGGAAGACTTTGGAAAACGCGATCCAGATAGACAAAAACCGAATCAACGATCTGCAAGCGGAAGTTAACCAGCTGCGCACTTTGGCAAAGGTAGGTGAATCGTTTGTGACTTTTCGACTGATTAGCATTTCGAAACTGAAAACGGCGTGATTCATGGTTCTGCTGAATTGCACTCGTATCTTGAGCTGTTCGGAAGCAGTGATTCAAGGGTATTTCCAAACTTTGAAGCCGTTTACGAATTTGGTCGTCACAAGTGCTCTTCCAAGCAACAGTTTATTTACTGATACAAAATCATTTAACACAGGAAAAACTCCATCTCATCCTTATCAACAAATTGAGCCAAATCTCGATTCTCTATTTTGAATGTACAAACCTTTGAAAGACAGATCTCATCAATTTTTATTAAAATGTCAGATACATACGAAAGCATACATAAATATTTTTTATATGGGTCATTTTTCATTATTGAATTGGATTAGATTGTAACAGGGAGTCAGGATGGGACCGGACCCCACTCGCCGGACCAAAACCCGGGCTTATCCAGCTCGGATCGTTGCCCCATAAACATGGCAACGACCTACTTTCGCTGCTAGACTGATGAGATCCCCTACCAGGTTATAAACAAAGACAATATCGTCGAGGTGAGATCGTTCCTCTCCTATATGTGTGCTCAACGGATCTCCCGTATTTGTGCCCGTGTATTCACCAATGCTGTGCTGATGTTGGCGAAGCACTCACGCTTAGTCAGCATCCCCAGCAGGATTCTCATTTTTCTCCTTGGCAGTTCTAATGCTTCTGAGCTCCTTCTGCAAGTTCCTGCCATTGCCAACTTCTCGAATCTTTTTGCGGGGATCTCTTCTCAATGCGTTTCCCTCACCCATTCTCCCAAGCAGGATTTAACCCTAGACTAGCTCTGGCCCTATGAATGCTGGGTTTTGCCAAACCACCTGCTAGCTCTCTGCCCTCCTCCCCGGTGAGTCCTGGTCCCCCATGAGAGTGACTTTGTTCTCCGCTCCCAGGCAGTTCAGAGCATCCCAGCCTTGCTTCCCCAATATTGACGTGGTTTATCCCAAGATTTAACCCTAGACTAGCTCTCGCCCTATGAATGCCGGGTTTAGCCAAACCACCTGCTAGCTCTCTGCCCTCCTCCCCGGTGAGTCCCGGTTTCCCCATGAGAGTGACTTGGTTCTCCGCTCCCAGGCAGTTCGGAGCATCCGAGCCTTGCTTCACCAGTATTGACGTGGTTTGGGCCGCTGCAAAGGCCTTCAGTATGCCTGATTGTACGAGGATATGAGTACCTTCTCATTATCCTTCTATTAATCTCCGCCACACACTTTCTGATTGCAAAGAATTTTCCGTGCAGTAGACGAAGACTGATCTTCATTTGTCGGTTTTCATAGTGACATCCACCTACTTGGTCTGGGATTAGAATTAAACTCTAACTACAACCTACCAGTATTTGAATGAGAGGAGTCACACTGGATATTATTCTGTGGTGCGCTGGCTAAAACGTTTGGGAAGCCCCATTCAATGCAATATATTAGACCAAATCTAATGAAATGTTGACCTTTCTCTTTTATAATGATTTTACTTTTCTATTTTCTCAGCATGCTTTGTTATTTGATTTAGAATTATGTTATACTACAAGAGGAAAAGTACTTGGTGGACGAAAAGTGCCGAGAACAAGAAGATACTTTGGAGGAACTGGGTAGACATCTGAGCGACTCCAAGCTCAAGATTTCCGAACTGACCGAAGGATTCAACCAAACGATGACGGAATCGTCCAGCGGATTCAATTGGGCATCTGATAAAGCGGTTGTTGACTGCAAATCCTGTACGAGAGATTTCAATCTGAGGAGGAGAAAGGTTGGTAAATGTCTTCTCAAAATACTGTCCTAATTCGTTGTTAGGGATTCAGCCATTGGAGTGCCAATATCTGCAACTCACCTAGAAACTGTAAAGTCAATTCCAGCATCCAACTGACCGAACACCAAGCAGCATTCTAATATCCATAAAGAACTGTAGGTACCTAATTGAGGATAAATAGTTGGCTTCAGCATTTCTTAAATAAGTTTTGAATTGAAAATGTATCCTAAACATAGTTACTATGTGCTGAATATTCTACCCAAATATGGAAGCTATTGCAATACCCTCTTTTGAAAATTCGCTAAGATAGGATAACCAGTGTGAATGTGATAAGGTCAGAAAAACTGAATAATTATACAGCTTCATGGTTATATATAATAAAATGAATAGTGTTATGATCTTGATGACTAGTGGAAGTATATGGATGCGTTGAATGACCAAATACTAGTCGGTGGTGTGAAGGTTTTTTATTCCACGACGTTTCTGCCCAGGAACTGGGCCCTATTCATGTGGATATATTATGAGATGAGGTAAATGTCACATCGGGGATTTGAAAAGGGGATAGAACCCTCACACCACCGACTAGTATTTGGTCATTCAACGCATCCATAAAATGAATATATTCATTTTAAAACATTTGGTTTCAGTGGTTTTTTTTAGTCAAATTCTTTCAACTCTAACAAAAATCGTTCCTTTCTTCACCCTGCTATTGGTATATAATAAAACAACACATCCAGGAGGCCATAGCATTTTCCAGTGCAATGGCCAATTGAGATTCTTGTCACCTGAAAGATTTCTCATCTTCAAGAACACTGAGCAGGCAATCTCGATTCTGTATTTCACATTGTTCGTTTGACTCTTTCATTTATAAAGTTGTTTTACATAGATAGATAGATAGTTTTATTTGTAGATAGTTTTATTAGCCCGAGGGCAGTTACAAGGTGGTGAATACATAATAAATAAATTGGTTACTTCCAAAAGACAAAAATGTCAACTCAAAGAATTTGTTACAATAAGTACAGGTTCTGTCCAGCTCTCATTAAAAACTGCACCATCGCTCACAGCAAACATCCTCAAACGCAGCACACTTAAAAAGGCCAGTTCACTGGAGGGGGACGCCAAGGAACACGCGTCGACAAGTTCTTCTAATGTCAGCTCGGCCCGTCCCAGGAACCCTCCGCGCTCAGCTCGGAAAACAGCGCACTCCCCAATCATGTGCTGGATCGTGTAAGGAGAATCAAGATTGCACACTTGGCAAGCCTAACCGTTGGAGAAGGAGTTGGTCATACCGCCTAGCGCTATGCGGCTGAAACGGTCCCCTGCTGCTCGAACTTGGGCTTAACAAAGAGTGGGACATCTTGGTTTAGGTACGCATTTACCATGGCAGAAGTCCGGGTTTTCTTGGCAGGCGGTTATATCTTGATCAACCAGCCGCTTCCCTATCCTTCTCTCTGAGGGCCCTCTCCACAAACCTATTCCTCAGTTCTTTCAAGCTTCCAGCGTACGGCACCATGCAGGATCCGCAGTTTGCTCTGACAAAAAAGACTCTATTTGTAGTACCCAATTATACCTGCGATCAGTGGAGTGAGCTCTATCCGTCGATTGAGGCAGATCCTGGGGAGCCTCTGTTCTCCCATCTTCATCAGCCTGGACCACCAACCAAACATGCTTTTGGCCACTTTGACCTCCATGCTGGTGAGACCAAGCTCTGTCCGCACTAAGCAATCTGATGTCGACCTTCCCAGACCCAGTAATGGTTTGAAGGCTCTCACTTGGGCCCGTTCCACGCTATCAGTCGTACCAAATCCCCACGTTTCGCTGGCATAAAGGGCTGTTGAGGCAATTGCGGAGTTGAAAAGGGTTTTACAGGTATCTGGTGCACTTACCCTGGATCGGAAGACAACTGACCACGTTACCTTATATGCGGCAACACCCTTTTGGGTGGCTAGTTTTGCATGGGCTGGATAAAGTGGTTTTGAAATCATAAATAAAAGGACTCACTAAATCGAAGTGAGGACCCTGCCATTTCATATTCCCTCAATTCCTAAATTTCTGTTGCATTCGCTGTCGCTAAGTTGGAGATTGCGCGCGGACCACAGTTTCTTCATTGATTACCGGTACATTAGGTGTAGGTTCCATCCACGAAGAACAAGGTTTGAACACTAGTGCAGTTACTGTATTGAGATTTTCTACTCGCACACTGTCGTTGTACCTTGCTATCCTCTCTCTCTCCTCCCTCTCTTTCTTGAGCCTTTCAAGCTCTAACAGTTTCCTCTGGTAGAATGATTTGGGTTCCAGCGGTTTCATTATTTTCTTTTTTGTTAGTTTGTCAGGATAACCTCTTGAGATGATTTTACGATATCCCACATACAAAATACAAATTATTAGCAACAGCAAAGGCAAAGATGCAAGGCACAAGTAGATCGAATAGGCAGCAGAAGTTCTTGGTGAAACCACATATCTTCCTCCGGATCGGAAAATTTCACACTTGAAGGTTTTCCCTGGTTTGACGAACTCCTTAAAATAAGTACAATTCACATTTATGCCACAGTTGAAAACACCAGCGACTAAAGGATATGTCTTGTTGTTGGTGGTGGCCGTGTACTCCAAACATGTGACGTCTTCGGCAGTGCAGCTGTCATAACAAGAACTGAAGTCGCAAGGTAGTTTATGCCTGGTACTTGTCGCCTGTACCTCGCAGTCCACTGGATCCGTCGAGGTGAAGTAATAAACCCCCAGCGGGTACAAAAACAGGTTGATTGTCACACCGAAAACGACCAAACTCACGACAGTGAAGGCTGAGCAAAACCTGATTTCGAAATCCGAGAACCAGTTTGACAGTTCCATTGCTGTGCGGCATCTGAGTTTTCATTGCGAGGTAAATCTTGATAACTCGGAGGGACCGCTCGAATGAATCAGGTCAATTGGTCTCAAGCGACGTGCTTTGGGAATAAGTAATGCACTCTAGAGATGAGTATTATTTATTTAGCCCCCAATTAAACTGATTTGTGTAATGAAGAAAAGCCGGCCAGAAATCGAGGAATGTTCTCGTATTCATTTTTCAATTTTTTACAGCTGTTTCTGGATAATACTCTTGTTTACACTCATGGGAGAAGACAGGACATAGTACCGCAGCATAGTGGACAAAACCTATAACCCCTTCAAAATGTGTGGAAATGCGTTTGTGATGGTATTTGGGGTGGTATACGACGAATTTGGTGCAGAATGAGATGAAAAAAACAGTCATACAGCATGACTTAAAGAGCGAATTTTCAATACCATTTTACCAATTTTATAACTATGATAATTTTTATGATAGGTGGGACGGTCTTATAAGACATTTTGCACAGATTGCGAATATACCATATTTTTCTATACTTAGGATAGTAATTCTCACTAAAAAATTGAAAAAAAAACCTCTTTGAAGTGATTTTGACACTTAATTTTCTGAATTTGACCCCTGTAAGATACTGGATACTGGATACCTGTTTGCAAACGTGAAGAATGGCTCCTGTTAGTTCAATCAAAATTCATTGAGCAATTAGTGAGGAAAACGGCAAAAAGATGAAAACTACCTGTTAAAACTCATTTCCATTTATTTTTTTAAAATAATATTTTGCTAACAAAATTATACATGGACTGAATACCTTCAACAGAGGATCCAACTGCAACGAAGTCGCGACTCCTCAAAAATTCGAAAAGGTCTCTCCTTTTCATTGGGACCTTAAAACACTATAAATCGTAGTTGAAAAATACTGAAAATAATTTTTTTTAGAACACTCGACACTTCACTTCGGGTTTTTCACGCACCAAATGATGGTAACCGTTCAGAGGCTCAGTTTCGACTAAGTTAGCGGTTTTGCCCACTGTGCGCCGTGAGCGCTGGCAATAATTTAGACTCGACTACTAATGAGGGGAAAGTACTCAGTACGTTCAGGATAACTGCAAAGTATAATATTATTACTCATACGCTAGTTAGGCTCTTACTCAAGGGGCATTTTTTCTAAATGTTCATGATTGTGTTTACAACCTCAAACCCATCCAAAACGGTCCTATGACTTGGAATCTAGAGGATTTACGTACTGGTTAGATCATCTTCGATGTTTTTAGTGTCTCAACGGTGCCTTAATATCACATTCTTGGCTTTGTTTCCATTACCGAACCTACCTCTAATATATCCTCAATATTTACTTTGGTACCTAGTACAGTACTAGGTGGAGAGGAGTTAATTTTTAAGCAATTAACTTTACACAGATTCCTCCTCCTTTACACAGATTCCTCCTCCTACCACACAGTGATCATCGCTTCTCTCCCCCCCCCCCCCCCCCCCCCCCGATCCACTATTAACACTAACACATTGCTGAATTCGGCCTTTACATTCGTCGACAATAATTTATTATGAGAAGTATTACCTACTCGGGATGCAACATTGGAACCAAATAATCGATTATAACATCAAATGATTAAGCTAATAATCGATGTGAGGGATTAATCGAAAGCAAATAATCGATCTTTTAAACTACTTATTTCATAAAATCAGTCCAATAAGATTCAAAACAACCATATTATTTTTAAATAAATTATTAAGCTATAATCATATGGAATTACCCCTCTTCTTGGAGCACAGTTCCTTGCTAAGTGGGGAAGTTGGCCTAAGTACCTCGCTAGGTAGGTTCTCATATCTATCTGTTGGTACAGCTGCAGTTCGTGATTTGTCCTTAATTCTTTATTATGTAGACTTACTTTAAATACGTAGTTTACTTATTAATATACCTAGCTTAGGTATCTCTTAATTTGTTGTTGATTTATTCCTGTTTTTTAATTTAATACATTTTAATTGTGATTAATTCATAACATAGATGCTTGAAAACAGGTTTGCGCATTCGGCATGTCCCTTAGTAGGTAATTAGAAAACTGAAGACATATTTCTTGTATTTATCTCGACGGATAGAAGGTACGGTTAAGCTGTTGGGCAAGTGTCTCAGCAGAATTGGCAGGCTAAAATATAAATGACGTGAGGTACATTTTGAACGGCTGGGCGGGACCGGGTTTATACACTCAGTGGTCATACGAATATAATCATATATAATCATCATGTTGACGACTTTCGATACAAACCAGCGGGTGGTCTTAAAATATTCTAAACAATAAACTCTATCTAAATGTGAACTGAAAACTGTACCGTTTCCATTTGAATTCGTTTTGAACTCCTTTCTATTGACCAGTTCGTTTTGAACAGATTCGAGGATTGTACCTCAATTGTTAATAAACGGTTTTTTTTTTGTTTTTTGTTTCAGCACCATTGTCGTCACTGCGGAGAAATATTCTGTAACTCCTGTTCGGACAACTTTCTTCCGATCCCTCCGTCAACTAAACCCGTCCGCCTTTGTGACCAGTGCCACATATTAATCCTGGCCAAGTGCACTGTTGTAAATGATTGATGAACTTCAAGCTGAAGGCACCTTCAAATCCTTCACCTTCGCGTACCGTGAATGAGCTCATTCACAATTATATGCTTATTGTCACTGTGTAGGCAACCGTATTCAACTTCCACCTGAGAGGTGTTCTATGAATTGCAATATTTTTATATTAACTTATTTGCGATGTATGATTCTACTCCGTATTGAGATGTAACGGGGTATTAATTGATCTTATATATTTTTATGAGCTAAAGCGATCAAAGTGACATTTCAACCTTTTGCCATGTTATTGTTAATTTTGGACGATGCTGTTATTGAATTGTTATATGATGAAATGAAAGTTGTTACTCTTTAAGGTGATCCATTACCAAATAGAATAATAACCATGTGTAGTTCCCTACGTAAGTGGAGGCAATTTATTTCCTGCTACTGATTTTTTATGATTACGTTATTTTTGTTAACAGAAATGTTTATTATGCATGTCACAAATGATTATACTATTACGGTTCAGGGGTTTACCCAAACGTTTTGGTAAACTTGAAACAATATTATTTTTGTTCTTGATGATGGTCTAATAAATGTGCATTACTTGAGGCTCAATACGACAAGATTACTCACCTATTACCTACAAGTTCAATAAGTTCAACCCCCAACAAACACTCCGTGTAAAAATCATTCTATAGGTGCCGGAAAAAGTTATGATATCCACTTTATTTTTTCAATTCAATTTATTAACATAATACGCATAGTACATAAAGAAAAGTATTGGATACTTGAAGTAAAATTATTCACGAGTACAAATTTATGTAGGTAGGTAAATAACAAAAACATTTGGCAATTTCTGATCTCCAAAATTACAAATCAATAGTACATAAAACTTACATTATTGATCAAAAAATCAAGTCCTAGAGAAAAGACTAATTCACAACAGCACGATTTTATTTTATTTATTTTTATTTTTTTTTAGCATAGGTATTTTAGGGGACTTGAGTAACATTTCATATCGAGGGTCTCACGGCAACTTCCCACATCGTCATTTGGGCGACTTTTCAGCAGAGCCAAAAAACCATCTGCCAATGACTATCTTTACTGAGTAATTCAGTAAAATAAATCGAGAGATTTAGTTACCTAACTTATACTTAGTTAGATCGATCCGCCGGGGGAAGACGCTTCGAATGTTATGCATAACTCTTTTTGGCCAAAAGTGACGATGTGGGAAGTTGGGATATATCGACGGTGAAGACGGTAACCCTCGTATCTCCAAAATCCCAACTTTTCAGGAGAGCAAAAAAACTGTTTTTTGATCCCTATGACGCCTTGGCGAACTAGGCATCTCTTCTCTTGATTTTCACGCTTTTAACGCACTTCTTTACCGCTGCAAGCGCTAAAATCGCAAAATTTAGGGATACGAGGTTTCTCGTCTTCACCGTCGATATGAGGTCTACATGTAAAATTAACTTCCTTTTAGAAGAAAAAAAGAAATTTTGGATCGGACGAATAGTTTTGGAGCTGTAGCCAAAAGAGACCGACAGTTAGTTCGTTCGTTTTTGAGAAAACCTTTTCGTTCTAGAAGCACCATTCTGGCCTTGAATTGAAGCGTACCTATTAAATTCTGACTAGAAACATGACCATAAGATCAAATTTGCACTTTTGGGAAAAAATGGGCTGTTTTGCAGAGCTCTATCTTGGGTTTCACCAGGTATACGGAGTTTTATTTCCGCTGAAATTGTAGGAATTTCAATACTTTAAAAATGGAACGAATGACTTTTTTCGCCAAGAGGTTGCATAAAGTATTTCTACTTTTTTGGCCAACATCTGAAACTAGTGCAATCATTTCGCAGGAAATCTCCATTTCTTCCAGGATTTCTTTGCTACCCCACCTTTTTCTTGCCTAATATTCCTTCTACCTCTGTTACTGTTTTATTTTCATTTACCCCCCTTTCCTTCTCCCTGTCCTTTCTTTTCCTTCTCCTTTGACTTTCCTTCTATTTTACCGTGAAATTTTGCCCCCGCCTGAACCCCTGGGGAGGGGGGGGGGGGAATAAACCCGTTGCCCTTCTAAATAGAATAATCGATGTTCATCCCGACTTCTTGTGTGCACATTGTTTCTCCTCTCGTTTAATGTTTGGTTTAGTTTCATTTTTCATACATTCAGTTTCATTGCATTCATCCGTTCGGTGTGTAGGAAGGTCGACTAGTGAGCAGTATTGCCTAGGGATGGGTATCGATATGATCGATATTTTCCCTCAAAATCTCGATATTTTGTTATTGATATTTAACGATTCCGATATATCGGATATCGATATTTTTGATATGATATATCGGTTTCTTTCAAAGCCTTTGACTATCTGCCTTGTCACCCGAAATTTTTCAATTCATAATAATATTAGGTGCATTACCAATAACCTGCTCAGAAAAAAATTAATAAAAAATAGAAACTTTACTCCATGGTTCCATTACTCCTATGCCGACTCAAGGATTCCAAATCGATAGTTATACTATACTTACCAATGGAAGAAGAAGAATGTGTCATTAATAATCATGTTCCACTTCTTCCATGTTCGCACTGCCTACACACAATAATTGTTATAATTATTATAGACTGGAAAAACGAAAAAGGTTTGTTGGCCGGTCATGGAAGAAGGAATCCTTCTTCCATGTTGGCCGGTATTACTCTCAGGGAGCAAAGGAATCCAAAGGGATATATCGATATTTTTGCAGCCGATATATCGGCATATCGATATGGATGCAACAATTATATCGATACCCTAAATATCGATACATTTTGTTTCGATACCCATCCCTGGCCCTTTTGTCCGGTAGGCTTCGTTGAAAAAACCCGATAGATTCCGGTTGAGCTAGGACACTCGGGAGATTTCCCGGTGTTTTTTAAAAGGTATTCTTGGCCACGCCCACTAATATTCTCAATTAATTAAAATTAAAACCACTTAAAACCTAAAAACCTGAGCTGCACAAAAACTTAGTTTTCAACGATTTCGTGATTGCTCTATTAAAAAAGAGAGAGAAAAAGATACTTACTCGTAAGTTATCGTTTTTAAAAACAGCTTTGGGGGACTCGAAAATTTTGGTTACTGGGTACAATCATTGGGTAAAGGGTAAATTATACACACCAGTAACCAACAGAACATGCTTTATAAAATATAATAATTATATTTTATAAAGCATGTTCTGTTGGTTATAATTATTATGGAAAATCAAATTACGATTCAAGCCACAAGAACCCACAAAATGCATTTGCAGTAGATCATATCATAGGTCATAAGTGTTTTCTAACATTCAAATCAGTCGGCTAGTTTCTGAATGTTATCATTTCAACGGAGCTTAGCTTAGGACGTTTTTCGTTTAACTTGACTTTCTAACGTGTGTTTAGATATAAATATTGCCACTGCGCATTTTTTTGCGAGTGATTCGCAAAAATCATAACACCTCTTTTGGTCTTGAAGGAATCTTTTTGTGTCTGCCAGAGTTTCGTATGATAATTTATTGCGGATCTTGGTTTTATTGAGGTTGGCTATGGGGTAAAATACCTACCTACTCAAATTGTCCACGAGCTGAAGTGTGAGTGGAAATGCGAGGTTGTCACTTGTTTTGTTTGCAAGATGAACAAACAACAGGCGAATGGAATGAAAAATTATTGATCTCCATCAGACCTATTGGGCTCCAAGTTTATTTTTTGTCGAAAATGTCAAAGCCCAGTAGATTTGAAGCTCAAACCGGGAGACCGGGAGTTGAAGTAGAAAACCGGTAGATCTATTGGAATTCCGGTAGAATAGCAACACTGCTAGTGAGGATGATCTGCTTCCCAAGAACAACTCGAGTCCGTCGTGGAGTCGAGAGTCCCTTTCCCTTATCAATGTTATCAGTGGGTAAATTATTGGGAGGTTATTCGTAGTTCTTCGTGGTTATTTGTAGTTGTGGTGCTTAATTTAATTCCAGTTATTTTACTGAAACCCATTTATAGATGTAGAGTACTGCCTTTAAAAAAAGAAATCGAATTTAAAATTTTGAGATAATACCACGGAAAACATGCTTCGAGGAAGGATATGTTTGATGTAAGTATCGTTCCTTTATGGCTATTCGTACATGTACAGGTATCTCTACGTACAAGCGTATCATTCATCTGCTTTTCGAGGGTTCACGGCAACTTTCCACATCGTCATTTTTGGCCAAAATGAGTTATGCATACCTACCATTCGAAGCGTCTTCTCCCAGCGGATCGACCTACCTAACTAAGTATTCGCGTTTTTGTTGTTGTTATCATCTCCAAGTGGAAGATCGTTGCAGCCAACATCACTCCTACCGTACTACTTGTGTAGTCTGTACAAATGACACTCTTGACTTCGGTGATCCAAGTTGTATCCTTCCGACTAAAAACTATCGCTTGTTGTTGTAGGATACAAACTTTTCGACCGATGTCGTCGTACGCTCCGGAGTATCGAGACCCCATCCACAGCATAGAGACTTTAGAGGAACTTAAAAAGAGCGGCGAAGGAAAGAAGATAGCTCACGTCCCAATCAAAGCGGCCAGAAGTGAAGTTTCGACGTCTCCTCTTCATGACCCTCTTCTCGAGTAAGCTCTTAATTTCGATAATTCAAATATCTGCGCAGGTTCTCTAATTGTCGATATCGCAATGATCAACTAGCCCCTGGAATTCGAGGGAGACGGTCCACAAATGTTTCCCACATCAACTTCCCCAGTACATTCCCCTGGCAAACACGCGAAAGTCTATTGATTCTTCAATAACGAACCATTGGAATCGACCACGAAAACCACAATTTCAACCCTCCCTCAAAATTGTTGGTTTACGTTTCAAGATAGGGTAAACGTACCAGTGGCTGACATGTTAAGGAATTTTTTTTGAATTTCAAGGCTGACCAGTTTATTATTGGTCCAATCGATGCGATCTTGAATTTTTCTGGTAAAACAACTTTTCAACTTGCTATCTAGCGCTTGGCATTTTAAAAAATCCGTGGACTTCATAATATTATGAAATAAACATATTATGTTAAATAAACATATTATGTTTTAGCATGGAACATGCTTTAGCCTTGGACTAACTAGCCGAAAAATGTCACGCGGAATGTGTCACGAAAAATGGGTGACGAAATTAGCATGGAACATGCTTTAGCCTTGGACTAACTAGCCGAAAAATGTCACGCGGAATGTGTCACGAAAAATGGGTGACGAAATTTTAGCATGGAACATTTTTTTTTTTTTTCGATCCAACTTTTTTGTGTCATTAGTTGACACCCCAGTAGGTGACAGGGAGACGCTCCAATAGGTGACGTGAAGTGGGCGAAACTCGAAACATGGCTATAAGAGCGAATGTTCGAAGAAATAACTGGTAAAATCTCTCCATTGGAAAACATGATTTCCATGAAGAACATCTCAAGTATAAACGAAGTTTCTTCATCTTCAAAGTGCTCCAGATTGAGAACGGAATGAGATACTGCAATTCTGATTTCACCATCGTTTTCAGCGTTGAAAAAAAAACCCTTAAAAATGAGGTGTCGCTTGTGAGACTGTTTCATTTCGGGAAATTATGGGGATATAATATATCCCCATTATATACACTCATTCTCTTTCGAAAGTCATCAAGGGCTCTTTGCATATCTTCTGGATCATACTTGAACATCTTGGTAGCCGATTAATATTCGGAAAATATTCGAGAAAATAAAAAAAGTATGGAAAATTAATATGGAAAATATTCGAGAAAATAAAAAAAGGAGGGTAGCTGATGTTCCAGTAGCTGACATGACATGTCAACATGACATTGTGTTGATCCAGTACCTGACACCCCCTGTCAGGCTTTGAAAAATGAAATCTGCGTCGAAAATCACGTTTATTGGTATAGCGGGTGCAGCTACCAACAATGATAAAATAAGAAATAAGAAGGTTTGAAGAAAACTGTCGGATGTACCTACCAGTTTCTACAGGGTCCGTCAACTACTGGATAAATGCCGATTTCATGTCTGATGCCTGACATCCGTTAAATCCTCCAAGTAAATTGAGAACTCTATGCTATAAATATTTATATTTAATATTTTCAATTTACACTATGAAGCTGTAATTTGGTGTGTAGCCTCCTTAGGACTTTAACTTGACGCTGCCCAGGCCCCGGATCAGCTGAGTGGCTCCTACAGCTAATTTCTATACAAATAATATTTTGTCAGTGCAGTTTACTTTTTCCCCCGACTTGAATCATCTATCACTATAAGCAAATTACTTACTTTCTCCATTACTGCCAAAAAACAGACATATCCATGATCAGATGTTTTTCCTGGTAAGGGAGAAATAATTAATTTACTTCTTTTTTTATCTTAAATGGAGTTTTACTATTTTATTTTGGTTTTCCAATCATGTTCCTAACATAAATTTTGGTTCACTTACCATTTATTTTGTCTACACCTCAGCAATTACAGATCAGCAAAGATAATAGATAATATTATGTGTCCCTATTAGCTTTAGGATACACTCAGCTGATCCGGGGCATGGGCAAGGGTGCTGCAAATTTTCGGACATTGGTTTATTATCTCCTACACGTTTAGCATATAAATTAATTTATATGCTAAACGTGTAGGAGATAATGGACCCTTGTCCAAGATTTGCAGCATTCTTCATGTACATCTAAATCATGAGGAGATATTCCGTTGTCCGGCTACATCTGCTTTGTTTTTGGTTGCTAATCAAAATGTTTAAAAGCTGCACTGATTTTCTCGCCTTGAGATGTGTTGCGTAGTTTTGTTTGTATTGGACTAGTTGTTGTTGAACCATTCAAGCATCGTAGGGGGCTTACAAAGCTCTAATGGCAGGTGCTTGGGAAGATTCAACTTCCTAGGAGCTGCCGTATGCTCAGTCGCCCGATAAGCAAGTAGAGGACTCAAGGGAGCCTGACACCCCAATCGCGTTGGTGGATCCAACCACCTATTTCTCAGGTGCACGCCCCATTTTGACTATCAAAAACCCGAAATTCCTGGATTAATATATTTATATATTTGGTGTTTTTCAGGAAATTTATCAACTATGTGATGAGGTGTGGTGAAAAGGAACTGGCCAGATACAATGTGAACAAGGTATGACTTATTCGAGTTATTAGGCCACATCAATAAAAATATACCAGTTGGACAAATAAAATCACGACATTCGCCACACAACTCACAATCCTGTACTATTTTTGCCACTTTCACTGGTTTAGGAGTTACAATTTAATATTTCGTCGAACGAAGCTGCTCTAGAAGAAATTCAAATGCCATAATTTATAATATTAGGTACTCGATGAAACCCCAGGCTTGTGTGCATTAAGTTGCACAAGGAAGTGCATTAAGGTTATGAAAAACTGTGGTATCTCTGGTTTATCTTTGCACTCTTTCAAATAACGTTCCTTATTTAGTAAATTTCTTTTTCACAGACGCTCGAAACCATCAAACGGATACAAGTTGAGAAGTACAACAATGCTAAAACGGAAGAAGCTAAATCTTCCATTAACGTGAATGCCAAAAGTATCTTTTACCAGGCCATTGAAAACTGCAAGCCCCTCCTTCAGTTGAAACCTATCAAAAGAGGCGGCGCTACATATCAGGTGAGAATATTTTGGTTGGTTCAGAGATCGTGGTGTAAATCTCAACTTTCTCAACCTGATGGGTAGAGTTTTCTCAACCTGACGGGTAGAGTTTTTGGTAGCCTTTACCAACTAAAGAATATAGCTAGCGGTTTCCCTCAACACGTGAAAGCGCAACTCGTGCAATCACTAATTTTCCCCGTTTTTGACTACGCGAAGTTAGCTTACTGTGACCTATCAAATTTTTCTCTTTTAAAGAGAAAAAAGTAATATTGCAACGTGTACAAAATGCTGCTCTGAGGTTTATTTTCAATTTAAAATACGACGATCACGTAACCCCATATTACAAAAAGCTTAAATGGTTAAAAATAGAAGAACGACTACGACTCTCCATAGCTACTCTAATGTTCAAACATGTAAAATTTGGTAAGCCGCCGTATCTCGCCGAACAACTTGTTCGACGGGATGCGGTGCATACGAAAAATACCCGTAATGCCGACAAATTAATTGAAATACCTAAATGCAATACATCTTTCTACGCCGGGGCATTTATAGTTCAAGGAATAAAATTCTTTAATGAGCACCAACATCACTTCAACACAAACCATTCACTGAAAACGTTTAAAATTGCTATTACCGACATGCTACTGCAAAAATACAGCTAAAAATAAAATAAAAAACCTAGGATACTTTTGGAACCAGATTAAAATATAACTAGTGTAATTATAATTTTAGAAAAGAAGAATCATTATGTAATTTATTTTAAGTATGTACCTGACTTGTAAGAAAAATTACCATTTAGTTTCTGTGCAGTGTGGAAGAGAGGGCTAATATAGCCCTAACATTTGTACAGATTGTAAATAAACGAGTCAATCAATCAATCAATCAACCTTGAGTGTAGAATAATTGGAGCCTATGTAGGATCCATTTTGGAGCCTATGTAGAAGTCTTATCATATTGGGCAAGAGTATTTTCCTCTTGTGAAATGCCTAATTGAGCAATCGTGGGGTTCAACAATACGTAGTCATCACCAAATCAGTGTGAAAAAAACCAAGGAACTTTCATTCAAGAGAAGAGCTGTGTGGTTGGCCAAAATTAACAGAAATTTAGGCCTGGAAAGAAGATAGATAGACGTAACGTCCGAATTTGCCAGCGACATTTCATCAATTTTAATTGAATTTTGGTTTGTGAATCTTTTACTTCTTCCACAATCGCCTCGGTTCTTCGTATGTGGTTCTATCAAAAATGAAACAGTCTGACAAGTCACACTCATTTAAAGGTTTGTGACGCTGAACACGATGGTGAAATCAGAATTGCGGTGGTGAGATCAGGCATCAAGTAAGGCAATTATGAAAGGCCATTCGAATTGTCGTCTTGACCCTAAGTCAAGATTTAGAAGCTTGGTTCCATAAGTTGGTATTTCTGAGTCATTCGCAGCATATAATTTGTAAGTTGAAGGCTCTTCCTTTGTTTGCTTCTTGGCAGGGAGAACAGTAACGTCTGCTCCACTATCTACCAAGATTTGGAGTTTGGTTTTTAGGTCTCTTAGGTATAAACGGAAACTACGACCATCCTTTTCATTGACAGCACTCAGAATCGTTACTGATGATGTCTGCTGGAATTTCCGAACATTGACAAGGAGGTACGCACTTGCCTTGATGAGGATCCCTGGTGCTGCTTAAGCTCCTGAATACTCTTTTTCAATTCGTCGATTTGAATGGCAAGGGCTTGAAAATCTAGGGTTGACAGCAGATTGAGATGCGTTAAGTTTGCTTACTGCATAAACTGTTTCAGGGTCCCTAGCTTCACATATTCTATCAGCTAGCTCTGCTAATTTGAGTTCCTTCTGCTATCATGAGCATTGATCGAACGTTTTCTGGCAGTTTTTCCTGCCATAACGTTTTGAAAACCGTTTCGCTGAAATTTGCTCCAGCCAAAGCTCGCATCTTCCTCAGCAATTGGCTAGGTTTGAGAGTACCTAACTGCAAACTACTGGTAAGATGTAGGCGATGTTTTGCTTGCGAGTATTTGTCGGTGTGTGTAGAAGTGACAAGATCGTATGTTTTTAACGTAAATTATGTCCATTTGGACCAGAAGATAGTCAAATTTTGTCTGTTCGGAAGAGATGCGCTTCAATTTGAACCGGGTCTCGACTTGGGTGTTGGACACTTGACACCCAGTAAGATGAAAAAGACCCACTTGACACCCACACTCATGTGTTCGTGAGGACACTTGACACCGGCTCATCTTAACCCATGAGGACACTTGACACCCATCACTTCACTAGCGGAAAAAAACCCAAAAATGAAAACTTGGAAAAAATATTGACTGAGTGCGAAAAAATCCTGCAGTTTCCTCGTACAACAAGGACTTCCACAATACTCATCCTGACCTGTACTCATTTTTTGACGAGTTGCTCGCAGTGTAAGCCGATACTTACACGAAGCTGGACTCAATGGACCACGAGCCAAGGGCAATAGTGCTAAAAAACGGGGATGGGTCCAGAAAGGGATTGACAAAGTAAATGACGGGGAGGTGACTTTGTGGACGCTCGTCATAGTTGTTTCCTTTAAATTGCGCCCTCACCCACCCAACTGACATACGGATTGCTTTGACTGGACTTGTTTGATCTGTTTTTTATTTTTAGTTACACCTAGTACATCTGACGATTCGCCACTTTGGTGAAGAAATGGGAGACCTCAGCCAACCACGCGGTGTCTCCTGGGTAACGCTAAGGCTTTGACTTTCGTCATTGGGTGTCAATTGTTCTCAAGGGCTTGGAGTCAGGGGTGTCAAGTGTCTTCGCAGGACTTTTTCCGTCCTTGGTGTCAAATGTCCTACGCCTACTACCTACCTGCCTAATGGGCAGATTCTGTGGCACTGGCAGAACCCCGGATAAACCATCGCATTTTGCCTCCCTCGATAGTCGATATGGAGAGTCAAAGTAGTATCCTTTGCGAGGGACAGGCAGGATTCCGGAGGGGGTATTCCACCTTCGATAATTTGTTCACCCTGACTAATATTGTCCAAATCCGGATCGCTCAACGGAAAAAGACCTATTGCTTCTTTGTGGACCTAAAGGCCGCCTTCGACAGTATGCAGAGACATGCGCTAATTTACAAGCTTCTTACACTGGGCGTGTCGTCGAAGTTCGTGGCGGCAGTCTCCCAGCTCTACACAGATACTATAGCGAGGATCTTGGTGTCTGGACACGTCTCGGACTCGTTTAGTACCTCTTCGGGGGTCAAGCAGGGCTGCCCTCTCAGCCCCACTCTGTTTGCAATGTTTTTGAACGACCTTGAGGAAACTCTCGAGAGTGGTGTGTCGATTGGGGGCAAACGGATCAACGCACTGATGTTTGCTGATGATGTGGTGTTGATTGCGGATTCGCCTGTGGCCTTGCAGGGTATGATTGGCCGGCTGGAGGAGTACGTGAGGCGGTGGAATTTAGAGATCAACTTGTCCAAGTCTAACATTGTGGTGTTCAAGAAGAATGGGGGCAAACTGGCAAGGAACGAGAAATGGTCACTGGGAGGTCAACCGATCCACGTGGTTAAGGCGTACAGGTATTTGGGAGTCTCTCTTTCTTACAATCTGCGACTGGAAAACCATCTGGATGAGAAAGCTAGGGTGGCTCGTGCTGCAGTCAACTCGGTTTGGCACTATTTGTTTTTGGCATCAGATATTCCAGCTGAGGTCAAGATGCGTGTTTTTACTTCGGTAATAATGGCAACGGTTGGGTATGGTGCTCAGTATTGGGGCTGTGAGAGGTTCGAGGCAGTAGAGAAGGTTAAGAGGTTATTTTTGAAAAAACTGCTTCGGATACCAAGGAATTCGCCCAACTACATCGTCTACAATGAGACCAAACAGGAGCCTGTTTTCCTCCATACCTTACAGATAAATGGAAACTACATACGGAAAGTTCTACAGCAGCCGGATGGCCGCTATACCCGAGCGACAGCACTGGAAGTGATTAGGCGGAATATAGGCTGGGCGAAAGTTTGGAGTGAAATGATCTCGGAGACATCGCCGTTACTACCAACTGCTGCTTTCTTCGACCCGACGCACTTTGGAAAATTGATGGCGAGCGTCTTGGACAGACAAAGGGCCGTCTTCCTACAATCTCTCAGGGAAAGAGCGGAGAACGCCCAGTACCACCTGCTCTACAAGCAGCTCGACTGGAGCGTGAGCTATCTAGAGAACAAATGCCCTTACGACTCCACGATCATAGCTAGGTGCCGGGGCGAGCTGCTGAATGTGAACTGGCAGCCATGGTTGCGAAGCCGCAGTAGTTATCTGTGTTCACAGTGAATGAAACGGTGGAACATTTCGTGGCGGTGTGTCCGATTCTGGCATACGCTAGGTTGGGGTGCTTCGGGCGACTGACCCTATCAAGACAGGAATTCTTGGACGCTCTGAATGGTCCGGACTGGTCTGCGCTCTGCAGATACGTCAGAAATGCGTGGCGGTACAGGGAGTACCTTGTGTCGGAATTTAATTATAGTTAAAGTGGATAATTGAAAAATAATAACAACCAATAAATATCATAAAATGAAAAATACCTTGAATTTAAAGAGAAATTAAACAAATGAAATATTTAGAAACTTGCCAGGTTCCTTCCTCAACCTTTGTTGTTCATATTATGGATCAGGTTAAATATTTATTAACGGGACTCCTGCTGACGAGCCTTGAAGGCTCAAAGCACTCCATGTTTAGTTATTATGTTCATTATGTACCTACATACCTGTTTGTAAATAGTTATTAGAAACTGTATTGTTTATGCTTCGAAACAATAAACATGTTATTCATTCATTCATTCACCTACCTGCCTAATGGGCAGATTCTGTGGCACTGGCAGAACCCCGGATAAACCATCGCATTTTGCCTCCCTCGATAGTCGATATGGAGAGTCAAAACCGGTTCCTACGCATTTATCACATCCCAGTAGTGGGGTCTCCGTTTGTTTTCTCAGAAGATGTTTGTGTTCCATGACTTGGCCGGAATATTGTTGAAGATCTTCAACTTCCTGGATTTTTGTTGAGGGGTTTCGCTATTATCTACAATTCATACGCTCAGTAAATATCAGTTTCACCTCTGATTTTAGTTAAGTGTTTTCCTCAATCCCTCTCATTAGTGGAAGAATTTTTTTTCTCTCTCTCCCCCCTCCTCATAGTCCACTATTTGGAAGTTTCACTGCAATGGTGTTTGTTCCATGACTCAAAGTTCAAATTTCAACGTTGACTTTCAGGTACCTGTTTCCATAACAGCAAATAGAGCACAATTCGTGGCGATGAATTGGCTCATTGAACAAGGGAAGGCTGAGCCCCGAACGACCAGGTTTTATGTCAAGCTGGCCAACGAACTCATCAATGCTTCTGAAGGAACGGTATGTCACTTTTCCGCACCATTTTTACAATACACATTTCGTTTCCACAACACCCAATTTGAGGGTTTTGATCATGCAATATGGGCTCTAGTAGGTACCTACAAGTTATAAATCGACATTTTTCGTAGAAGAGCCAGAGCCAGTCTTGGGTGTTGCCAAATGTTTGGCTAAAAGTTAGTGAGGGAAAGGCATAGGAGGTCTGCCCTGTGAAACAGAACCGCCTCATCTGTAAATCATAACATTGGGGAAATTTGCCTCAAAACTTTCTCAATTGAAACGTCCTCCGCAGTCATTCATGTAAATACGTATAATTACTAAATCGATTTTCTCGTTAATGGAATCGATTCTTCGCAGTTGAGGCGTTTTTCCAATTTTACGCTCTATTTTTGGGGTTTTTTTGTTAAGGAGAAAGGCCTCATCTCGCCGAAAGGTTCTTAAATTTCACAAAAACAACTATTTGTTGATGTATCTTGATTTTTGAAGGAGAAACACCTCAACCCCGGGAAACCCCGAAGGTTGTTATTAGGGATGGCGATCGATAGTCGGTAGTGTCGAAATATCGATACTTGAGTAACCAATAGTTTCTGACGATATTTTGTTTTATCCCATAGGTATACCTATATGAAATATACAGTATACCTGTATAGTATACCTGTTTGAAATATATTGATATACATATCAAACATCTCAAACATTTTTGCGTCAAATGGAAAAATCTTAGTTTTAGGTGAATTAGTGGAGCTTTCTACTAGTTCCATGGACTTCCATGAGTAAATTTCACTAAATGTGTCCATCATGGACTCATTGCGTCCGCCTGGACAGGAAAATGGAAAGAACCCTTTGTGTGCAGATTTTGATAAGGGTTAGTGTAGGTGTCTGTGTCGTAATTTATGTTTAATTTGTCTGTGTCGTAAACAAACTTTTGTTAAAATAGGTATGAAAACTATAGTCGAAAACTCATTGCCCGGAAATTGACAATACAGTTAGGCTTAGGTACCTATTTACATACGAGTTTTTTTACTCGTAGTTTTTTAATTGAATGTTTTTTCAACCGATATTTTAGTAAATATCGATATTTTTGATCGACACTATCGGTTACAAAAAGTATCGATACTGAGCTATACGATAAATATCGTCATCGATACCTTACCTCCGATACTATCGAAATATCGATATGTTGGCTACCGATGGCCATCCCTTGTTGTTATGTTTAAAACGACCTCAACCCCAAACAGCTGAGTAAATATTTGATCGAGAAGCGCCTTTCGAGACCCGATTAAACACCTCAACCAAAATCTGAAGCAGTTTGGAGCAAAACTTTTGAAGGAGAATCGCCTCAATTCAATATTAACTAGGATGAGGCGTTTCACCTTCAAATTTTATCAAAATAAACAATGATGTTATAAGGCGTTTGGACCAGAAGATGAGGCGTTTCTCAATCAAAACGCGTACATGAGGCATTTCTCCTTCAAGAGCAGGTCAGATAAATGGGGGTCATTCGAAAACCCCATTTTTTTAAACATTGGAGATGAGGCGTTCTTCCATCACAAGGCAGAGGTCTTGACAAGAGATTCCCGCACAAAGATTCAAGGACTTGACATGGCAGAAGGAAGGACCTCAGAAGCATTAAAGCTGCTTAGGAGGAATATACGACTCAGTGTGGGGAGGCTGACTGGACATGGAATACCGGGAATTGTGTAATTATCTGCACAGAATGGGAATACACATGAGAGATCCACCATGCAGACTTTTTGTAGAGGAGCACGAAACTGCACCTCTTCTCCTTTATGAGTGCCCACCACTTGAGGCTCTACAGTACAGAATTTTTGGATCCCTGATAATCGAGGAAATCGTCTTGGTTAACAACTTGGTACGAAGGACCATCGGTATAGTGGGGGAAATATACTGAGCTCAAGGTCTATAGGCTAGTTTACAGGGCAACGCTCCACACAGGTATTGGTGTGGTGGATCCCCATTCACCAGTCCCATCCTGAGTCCCTGCTACAGTTACAGTCAAAGTGTGTCAAAGGAGGAACTACCTCTAATAAGATTTGGGGTGGTGGAATCTTAGCCGGAAGACTGGCTATTTTTTTAAGACTCTGAAGTGAAGTTGACGTTTGTATGACGGGGGATATTTGGAGGACGGAGGATCCATGCATCACGTCTCGATGTGGGAAACCTCCTTTCAGGGTTATCAGATAAAGACCGATGACTTGTGTTTTGATATAATAAAATAGGTCAGTGATTCGACAAAGCGTTGTTGCTTATTACCCCAACTCGTTACATTTATGGCTGCGTGGATGGGATTTCGCTAGATTTTTAGTGGAGTGTAGTCTCCTCGTAGAAGCTGATTTAAAGCTGAAAGCGAAGAATTGTACCGGCGAAATCATTAGTCCGTACCTGCCTAGTTGGGGCCGGTACACGTGTCCCGGATTTGCTAAAAATCCTCCGAATCAACCGGATGCCGTACGCTTCGTGGGAAAGTTGCGGGAATATTCCTCAACGAGTAGTTAGTTGGCCCATAGCCAAGTCCGTATGGAGGACTTCTTCGAAGCCAACAACATCGATGCGGATGGTCGGAGAAGGGACTTGTTCCTGAATTCTCACGCAGATGATGCCTACCAGTTGATAACGGACAAATTTCAACAGATTGGAACAGACAACATAACAAATTGGTTCCCGACAAAACACAGACAACAACCTACGTAGACCTAGTTGGGTTGTTTGATTTATTATAATCATTTCAAACAGGGTGAGTCAGTTTTAGCTCGTCGATACAAATTCTACAACCCTGTTCGGGAATCGCATGAAACTGTGAATCACTGGTCAGCCAGAGTGCGTTCCTGGGGACTGCCAATTCGGAGCGAACCTTGAAGATTTTATTAAAGATCGATTTGTTATGGGTATGGGAAAGCTATCAGAGATCGATCGATTGTTCGAGGAAGATCCTACTAAGGTCTGCCTTTCGAAATTGACTATCTAAGCTATTACCAAATAAATGTTTACGTGAATCTCAATTTAAGTGCCCACCAAATCAAGCAAGAGCCCGTTTCACACATTAAACAGCGACAGTCGAAAAACAACACACAACAAAAGGCTTGTACAATGTGTGGATATAATTCTCACTATTCTACAAATTGTCGCTTCAAAAATTATAAATGTTCTGTACGCAATGCTCAAGGACATCTAGCGAGAGTGTGTTGAGAACAATGTAAAGGTCAGTCTAAAACACCACAGACAAAAAGGCCAAATAAAAAGACCTCTGAAAAGACAAATTTTGTACAAGAACAAGAATTACGATGTCAAGACGAGGGTCCGGCCGATGATAGTGATTGTGTGTGATAGCTATGAAAACCTATTCAACATTGGCATGAGGGTTTCTAAAGGCTCTGGATATAAGATCGATCTTCAATTAGGACCAAAGTTGATTACTTTTGACGTCGAGACATCGGGTGTTTCAGCTCCATTATCCCCACCTCAATGTACAAAGCAAAGTTTGAGGATATTCGTTTAAGCCCGTGCGCAAAAACATTTGTGACGTATTTTCAGGGGCGAGCTAATCCCTTGGGGCGTGGCGAAATTGAAATTGAGAATAAAAACAGAAAATATGGGCCACTTGAATTTTATGTGGCAGATTCCAAGGGACCTCCCTTAGTTGGGCGCTCTTGATTTGAGGTCCTAGGATTTCGGATTTTGGATCCGTTCTACACAGCCCATCTTTTATGCAGAAGTTACCAAGGCCGACCAAGGGTATCTAGCTGACCTCATCAGGGGTCAGCTAGCCTGAGGTCTTCATCGACAAACCGAAGGTGAAACAGACAAATTATGGCGGGAAAGGAATCTGTCCTGTGGAGGGGAGAAGTTCTTCCCTCTCGTCCCCATCAGGACTGCCAATCTCAAAACATCATTGCCATCGACTTCTTCTTCCTTGTAGTGTTGGCAGCCCTGGTGGCTTCCTATGCCGTCATGGATTCCTTCCTTGCGACTTGAGCGTTTCTCGCGGTGACTTGTTTCTCATCAACGTCAGAATCCCCGCATCCATTTGAATAATACGGGTAGTGATTGGCAATAATCGAATATCGAGTATTCGAATGGTTTCAACAATCGAATGATCATTCGAATGATTTCAGTCAGATGCGAAAAGAAACCCACCGCCATTTTGAATCAAATGTAATAAGAATGGAAAATGCTGGAACAGATCGGTACAATAAGCTGGAACTAAAGGAAATTGGAAACTGTTTCTAGAAATATTTTAGAAGAAGTTCACCGGTTTATGTTTTTCAATACCGCGAGTTTCGCTGTTTAATGAATGCAAAAGTATTCGAATGAAAAACGACCAATCGGCGTTCTGATAGGCATCAGAACGAAAATCTTCGCGAAAATACCGCCAGTTTCGGTACGATACGAATGAAAAAGTATTCGAATACTTTGAAATCTTGCATTCGGATATCCGAATGATTTAAATAATCGAATGCCGCACTCGATTCTGCATTCGAATGGCCCGTCACTAAATACGGAAGTAGTGGTCAAGTAACCGACATGTGCTTGCACTTGAGACTTAATATTATGCCGCACTTTGTATTACGTATCACTGAAACAATTCCTCATCAACTTATTCATGTTCAATCTTTCGGATTTTTCTTCTGCTTCTTTGTTTTTTAAATCTGTTTTTCATTTCAGGGAAGAGTCGTCAAACGTAAACAAGAACTTCATAAACAGTGCGAAGCAAACAGAGCATACGCTCATTACAGATGGGGATAACCTGTTCACATGTAAATTCCCTCAAAAATGTAAATATTTAATTAGTTAGGTTGAGTTGCATTGAATAAAACATCCTGTGCCTGAAAACTTGGCTTGTGATTTGTCCCATGAAGAAAGGAAATTCGGCGCCAGGTATAAATGGGAGTTGAGGTTAAAAGTTCATAAAATAGTTGAATAACCAAATCTATTCAGAAACTAAATGAATAAACAAATTGGATCAGTTGTAGTAAACATCCACTCCTTCTAACATTAGCTCCTTCCAAGGAATGAATCATATTTAAATGAACTAGTCTCAGTTCGACTTCCGATCAGTCAACATCTCAGTGAGTGAGGGGCTACGAAGGGTAAATACAGACCCGACGCGTTTGTTTAAATAAACGTTTTCCTCAGGACGCCGAAGTGTCAATATCGAAGAGCCTGCGGATAAGCGGCTAAAGAATTCGGATGAAGAATTCGAAGTCTGTAGGGCAGGGGTCGGCAACCTGCGGCCCGCATGAGGCCTGCCTGGCTAATGTTTGCGGCCTGCAAAGAATTTGAACATTTTGAAGACAAAAATTAGATTTAAAAAAAATTATTTCCTTCTAAAAATAATTCATTAACCCTTTGGGGATCTCTGGTACAAAGCATGTACCACTTAGGTAGGAGCGTGATTTGTTGGGTTGATTTCATTTCAACAGCTTCTGCTCTCTTCCTAAAGAGTCAGGAAAATCCTAGTTCCATCCACCTGCCGCAAGATTTCGCTGTAGAGCACTTTCCTGTCATAAGTGGTACACACGTCTGTACCAGTGATCCCCCTTTCTTATCAACCAGTGATATTTCAGTCTCCTGTGAAACTCTGCAAATTCTTGACACAACGGTTCATTATCTTCTTTGTACAGATCACCCTTCTGTCTAGATCACTAGGTCTAAAGGCCTAATCCTAAATGTTAGATTAATTATTATTATCAATTATCACTAATTATTAACAATTTTATCAAGTACCTAGTGAAAATTATTATAATTTATTGTTAGGTATTAATAATTTGGGTGTGTGTGGTTTAGGTTGACCGTCAGTAAGAATGATGTTGAGGGATGTCGAGGGTCGGTCAAGTTGTTGCTACCTCTGCCATAATGAGTGTGTGTGGTTTAGGTTGACCGTCAGTAAGAATGATGTTGAGGGATGTCGAGGGTCGGTCAAATGAAAATTGATTTATGTGCCAACGTTTCGAAGAATATATTTCTTCATCTTCAGGGCAGGTTATGAAATGGATATTCTTTCTTAACCTGCCCTGAAGATGAAGAAATATATTCTTCGAAACGTTGGGACATAAATCAATTTTCATTTGACCGACCCTCGACATCCCTCAACATCATTCTTACTGACGGTCAACCTAAACCACACACACAATTTGTATATTATACTAATTTATATTATGACAAATATGTATGACATTAAGTGGCAATGTGTTGTGATAAAGTGTATTTTGCATTTATGTAACTATGTCGTCTCGGCGGCATCCCCTGTTACAGGTTCTTTCACCATTACATGCAATATTATCTTTCACCATTACAATACATACAGTATTATCTGAATGAATGAATAAGTAAATGCAGTATTTATTCATTCATTAATTCATTCAGATAATACTAAATGCTTAGGGATAGTACTCCAAAGTGACTTGTCTTGGAATATTCAAACCGCCAGCACCATCGGAAAAGTTCACTCCCTGCTCGGTAGGTATAATATAGTATATTATATTATGCTTTAAAGAACCTACTGTACTGCAAGTGTGTAGCTATTAAGGCATTAATTATTCCATATTTCACGTACGGTGCATGGGTAACTTGCGACTTCAACTACACGTGCCGTCTAAAAATGAAAAGAGCAATAAATAGCTCAAGTAGGTACATTTTGAATCTTAAGCCTGATGATCGTATCTATGACAAATTTAAAACCTGCAGATTCTGAAAAAAGACGATTTCCTGCATTATTCCATTGTGAATACCATGTTTAAAATCATTTCAACTGGGCATCCAACCTATCATCTATACTCGTATTACCTGAATGTATAGACACAATAATAAACTGTGCCATGTGCAGAAGTGACGTTTTATTTTAAAGAAGCATTATGCATTACGAGCTGTCGGTCCCTGACGGCAGAACTCGGGGTGTGTCCATATACCTCTGTTACCAGTCCCGGACGGGCAGAACTCCATGGATCCATCTGCCACTCTGTCGCTTTACGGATTATACCTCTTACATGTCCCTTTACAAACCCTTATAATCTTAAATACGTACCTACCAAAAATAATATTCATCTGTCTCACGGGAAGGAAGAATTTAAAATTTTTATATTTCGGCTTCTCTATATACCCCCACCCCTATGCATCGGATCCGGAAGGGAACCCCCCTATGTCCTTCCCCGATCACGGAAACATTTAAATACGGGAGAAGGGTTCGATCCATTGAGCCGTTTTTGCGTGATTGAAGGACAGACAAACAGACAGACACCAAATTCAAAATCGGCATGGTTCGACTCCATTTCACGCGAAACGAATGACAGTAGTGAAATTTTCGAAAATACCCAAGAAACACGAAAATCGTCTCTAAATGTAGTTACCTATATAGATTTTATGCATTTACTCTTAACTTTTCCTTTTTGCTTAGGTACCTAATCTAAGAGAAAAAAAAAAAGAAAAAATCCACTTATGTTTGCAACAATAAGAAATTCGACGCCTGTACCCATCCTTACAGAAATTGTAGGTACATCTGGTTAGGCCTCGTCGCCACGTCCACAGGAGCGAATGCTCGGAGTTTTTTGTTCGGTTTGTGGTCGGTTCGCGCTCGTGCTCGCCAGTGTGGACGCGGGTGGACACTTGTGACCAAACCTCGCCAGATGGATAAATAAAGTTGTTAATCAATCAATCAATCCCTGCTCCTCACAATCCCTCGCAACATCTGCTTCATTGTGGGTGAATGTAGGTGTATGTGAGGGTGGGTGAGGAGGAGGTAAGTTGGACGGTGTGGGTGGTTGATGAGGGGGAGGTGGGGGAAGAGGGAGTTGTCATTACGCTCTCTCTCCCTGCCCCTCACCACCCCACTGCCGCAACTACTCAAATTAAAATCGTGAGTGAATGTAAATGTGGAAGTGGGTGAGAGAGAGGAAAGCGGGCGGATGTGGGTGGTTGTTGAGGGGAGGTGGGAGTTCTCTCTTAATCATTTCGCTCTCTCCCCCTCTCCACCACCCGCCGCAACTACTCAAATTTAAATTGAGAGTGAATGTAAATGTGGGGGTGTATGAAAGAGGAAACCGGGCGGATGTGGGTGGTTATGGGGGGGAGGTAAAACGAGGCCTTCACGACTCCCCTCCCTGTTCGCCGCTCCCACCGCAGTTCCACGAACATTACGAATCCAACGTAATCTTGAAGATTTTCCAAAGAGCGCTACAACCCGGTTTTACCTTAAAAATCATTAAAAGAACCAACTTTAAATTAAATTTGAGGAAAAGAGTTTAAATATAAAACTTGAATGTATTCTACATTTTACGATCTCAAAGTGTTTCGATAGTGAACCATTGGAATAGCCCAAGATGAAAGTTAACCTCTCCCCCCCCCCCGTACACTCCAAAAAAATTTGAGGGCTCACGTTTCAAGATACGTAGATTCAGAAAATCGAATTAAAAACACAACGGTTTATTATCTTCTTTATGCAGATCACCCTTCTGTCTAGATTACTGAATGCCAGATTAATTATTATTACGAATTATTAATTATTAATTATTAATAATTTTATGTGGTAGTGAAAATTATCAATAATAATAATAATTATTATTATTATGATTGATTAGCTCGACGTCTGAAACCATGGCATGGTTTCATTGTGCTGTTTGAATCAGCTGGGCCAGTTTGAAAATGGACCCGACAGGCTGCCTCTCGATTCATTCTCATGTTGACGATTTTCGATCTGCTCCAACTTTGAGCCCTCATTGTGAACGAACGGCTGGTCGTACAAAGCTGTGGATGGTCTTAAAAAATTCTAAAAAATAAACTCCATCTAAATATGAAATAAGTACTCCGTTTCATTTGAATTTTTCGAGTTTTGAAATTTTCAAAATTCGTTTTGGACCCCTTCCCCTTGACCTAGGATCATTGTCCTCGCAGATAAGATTCACCCTCTGGAAGGGATCAGTGCCTGATGTCCACCTGAACGGTAATGGCATCCCCATAGTATCAGAAGTAAAATACCTAGGCTTATTGCTAGACCGCCGGCTGACGTGGAAGCCGCATGTTAAAAGAATGACACAGGAGATGAAACGGCGGGTTCACATACTATAAAAACCCGGTTTTATGTCATAAAATATTCGGTAAAAACCTCCGAAATGTGTGTTAGCCAAGGCTGTAGCCCCCCCCCCCCCCATTGGGTCTAAACTTACACTGGATAAAACGGGAAATTTCTGAGAATATAAAAAATGTAACATGTAATTTATAGGAATTTGAAAAAAAAAAAAAACAAACAGATAACCTCAGGAATACAGACGCGATCCAATGTTTGAACCTAGTGTATATTTCATGTAGGGAACCTAAGGAAACAAAATGTAATTTATTTAAAATAATTGCTAACCCTGAGACGATTATAATACTGCAAGAGCAGAGGCGCCATTTCGCACGAGAGACGGCAAAGATACGTGGAACGGGCGGGAGGGCGAATTTTATTCAAGGATACTCGGTGTGGCCACATGCAGTGGAATTGTAGGAATAGGTCTAAATAAATCACACGGCATTGATCTGGCTGTTGGACAATTTCTAGATGACAATGAAAAACTCTGCAAATTCTTGACACAACGGTTCATTATCTTCTTTGTACAGATCACCCTTCTGTCTAGATCGCTAGGTCTAAATGTCTAGATCCTAAATGTTAGATTAATTATTATTATCAATTATCACTAATTATTAACAATTTTATCAAGTACCTAGTGAAAATTATTATAATTTATTGTTAGGTATTGATAATCCGTATTTATTATTAATAATAATTATTATTAATTATGATTAATTAATACGATATAATTCTGGGTTTTTTAATACTACGTCGGTAATAATTTTTCTATAAAAGAAGTACCTACCAACAAACATTCGAAATTACCTTCATTTCCGTAGCACGAAACGCACCTCAGAACAACAAACTCGACATCACTTAAGCCATATGATGTTCCAAAGAGCTTGTTAGTATGAAAATGGACCTGTATTTCAACAGTTTGATTCACGATCGTGTTGTGAGGCACAATCTTTGAGCCGTCATTGTGAACGAACGGCTGGTCGTACAAAGCTGCGGATGGTCTTAAAAAATTCTACGGAACAAACTCTATCTAAATATGAAATAAAAAACATACCGTTCTATATGAATTTTTCGAGATATGAGATTTTCAAATTTTCAAAATTCGTTTTGAACCCCTTCCCCTTGACCTAGGGTTATGAAAAGTTTCGAGGACCATTGTGGGGTTGGTCTTACGTCATACGCTCGTGCGTCATAGGCTCTGACGCACTAGTTGGTCTCCTGCCAGCCGCCTTACGTCATACGCTCGTGCGTCATAGGCTCTGACGTACTTGTTGGCCACCTGCCAGCCGTCTTACGTCATACGCTCGTGCGTCATAGGCTCTGACGTACTAGTTAGCCTCCTGCCAGCCGTCTTACGTCATACGCTCGTGCGTCATAGGCTATGACGCACTAGTTGGCCTCCTGCCAGCCGACTTACGTCATACGCTCGTGCCTCATAGGCTCTGACGTACTTGTTGGCCTCCTGCCAGCCGTCTTACGTCATACGCTCGTGCGTCATAGGCTCTGACGTACTTGTTGGCCTCCTGCCAGCCGTCTTACGTCATACGTGTAGTGGATTATACAGCAAGTGTTACTAGGGTGATCTATTTGTATGGTTTCTATCATCTGCATCACACAGACGTTAGGTTAATGATAATATTTCCATTACAAAAATAATGAATGCCCAAGGAAATATAGTGCAGGGTGAAAGAGAAATTGCGGATAGTCTCAATGAGTTTTTCTCGGAGGTTGGTTCTGTGACCGGGAATAATATTTCTGTCCCTGATGGTTATGAACATGAACTTTTGAATAACAGGTTGCCTAAGAATGATTTTGTTACCGGTTCGATCTTTATGAAACCAGTTACAACCGATGAACTGTTTAAATATTTAAAACAGGTTAAGGAACAATCTTCCTTTCAAATGGGGATTGTTACAAATAGAATAATGGTTAAAATGGCGGAATATATTGTTGATCCACTTTGTCATATTTTTAATTTATGTTTTTTGACGGGTAAATATCCCGAAATTTTTAAAGATTCCATAGTTGTCCCCTTGTTTAAAAACGGTGATAGAACTAACATGGGCAATTACAGGCCAATATCCTTGACTTTGGCCTTGTCCAAAATCCTGGAGAAACGTATCAAATCCAGATTATTGGATTTTATTCAAAAACATGAAATTATTTCTAAAAATCAGTATGGTTTCCAAGAGTGCATTAGTACGGAACATGCGTTGTTCAATTTGAATCACTTAGTGTCTGAGAAACTCAATCAAAATAATTATGTACTAGGAATATTTTTGGATATAAGTAAAGCTTTTGATTCGGTTAATCATTCTTTGTTGTTCGATAAACTGTGTAAAGTCGGCGTGCGTGGTGTTGCTCTTGAGTTGATAAAATCATACCTGTTTGGACGTAAGCAACGTACTAGAGTTGGTTATGTGTTGAGTGAGCAGAGGGAGGTAGTTTGTGGGGTACCGCAGGGTACCGTACTTGGACCCCTTTTGTTTCTTCTCTACACTAATGAACTAATGGAAATGAAAACAGAGGGTAATATTTTCGGGTTCGCCGATGATACAGCGATGATTTTTTGGGGCAGGGATTACGGTGATTTACTGCGTAGGGCCAGTTTTGACCTGAGTATGGTTAAGCAGTGGTTGGACAGAAATAGGCTTTGCCTAAATGTGTCAAAGACTTCGATTCTAAAATTTTCAATATCTAATGTTCCCACCCCCAGTGCTGAAAAAGTGAGACTTCACGATTACTTATGTCCCATGCAAGATATCAAGTGTAACTGCGACTTTTTACCATTTTCTGACACCTGTAAGTATCTGGGTGTGTGGTTTGATAATAATTTAAAGTTTAACCACCATATTAGTTCACTGATTACTCGTTTGAGAAAACTACTCTATGTATTCAAAGTTGTTCGTGATTTTTTACCAAGGTATTTGCTGCGATCGGTTTACATGGCGTTGGCTGGTTCCATTATTAATTATGGTATTGTGGTGTGGGGTGGGACTTGTACAACTCACTTGAAACCTCTGCAAGCTGTCCAAAATGCTTTGATTAAAGTGATATTATGTAAACCTATGCGGTATCCTACTGTGCTACTTTATAAAAACTTTAATGTATTGAAGATTAAGCAGTGTTTTCTGCTATCCTCTTGTTTGAGAGTATTTAAATCGGGTTTATGTAGTGCACTTGTTTCAAATTTGCCACATTCTAGAACTGCTAGCAACAGCAACGTAAGGTTACCTTTGACTAGAACTGAATTTTATAATCGGAGCTCTTTTGTGCAGGCCATTAAATTCTTTTACTATAATAATGTTAACCCTATGGATTTTACCAGTGTGAAACATTTTAAGAAGTTTTTATTATCAAAATGTATTTTTTTCTCTCAATAGCTTATTCTGTGAACTTTGACTTTCTTCCTTTCTGAATTGATGTCATTGTACAGTGCTCTACCGGCTGGATGATTTTTAGGCTCTGCCAGTTTACACAAGTTCCTTTGAACTTTTTAACTCGCAGGCGTATGTTTATTTTACAAGTGAAGACACGAGTGGAAGAAGGTGCTATGTAACATTTTTTCGATAATTCATGTGGTAGCGCGTAGCGCAGATAATCATCAAAATATTAGGTTCATTGTCATCAGTGCATGATTGACAACACCTTAGCAACAACTAGGAGAAGAAAAGAAGAGAAAAATTCCGAACCAAACAAAATAGGCAAGTATGCAAACTCAATTTTCTTGACATTTTACTTTTGTTACATAGCACCTTCATCCACTTGTGTCTTCAACACCGGTTTGATGGTCTCAGCGAACAAACCTTTAGTGTTTGTATTTCTTTTCTTATATATTTTTTTCATATGCCAATAAATAAATAAATAAAAATAACAGTTCAACAATAAAATATTGATTCGCGATTCTACACTCATCTTGTTCAGGTAACTTATTTCGGAGTAGTTACAGTGGCGACGAATGATAGTAGGGGTAGGCGACGAATGAACGTAGTATAGTAGGGTTTTCTGTGCGAATGATGGTGAAGACGGCGCGAAAGACTAAAAGAGTGGAAGGGGGAGATGGTAGTGATGTGGAACAAGACGTAAGTTACAAACATCGTACGCGCGGAGAACTAAGTAAGTTCAAGTTCGAGCGGTTTGATCCAGAAAATGAAAATTGGGTGTATTACATTAAACGTTTTGAAATTGAGTTGGCGAAGCAGAAGATATCGTCGTCCCGCAAGAAAAGTGACACAACTCGAAAAATTTCGATTTTTGTTTTATTTCACAAATAGGATTGGTTTAGTCATGTCTTGCAACAGGAAAAGTGTCACAAACGTAGTTGCACCGAAAACCGCTAGAGTGAGCGATGTGTCACTTTGCCGCCATCGAAAACGGAACGTGATAGGTCTTCAACAACGACACATCTCAGTGCACTGATGATCTCCACAAGGGGTACGTCGTCATTCTAAAGGAATTTACGCAGACGTTCGTACATTTGGAATCGTATTTGGATCAAAATGAAATAGTAGCACACGAAGCTGAAAAAAAGGAAATCTTTATTTTGGCTCCCCTGAAAAATTTAGTTTTTTCGAGTTGTGTCACTTTTCTTGCGGGACGACGATATATGACCAGAAGGAGCGGGCTACATTGATTCTCTCAACGGTGGGACCGGGCCCATTCCGAGTGCTTGTCGATACGTTTCTGCCGGAGGAGGTAGAAACTATAGAATATAAGGAGCTGAAAGACGTATTGGCATCTTTTTACGGTAAAAACACCTCGGTGTTTGCGGAGCGACGATCGTACACCTTGAGATGGAGAAGAGAAATGAAAATTGAAATGAAAATTAATTTATTTCTTCTACAAATCTAATCTAATGAAATATAATGAAATGTAATGAAATATAATCTCCCAATATGGGCAACAAGCCCGCGCTAGGGAGATGAGTTGGTTAGGCTTAGTTGGTACCTTATTCTATTGAAAAATTAAAAACAAAACATTACATTAAAATTTAATGCAAATATGCATGAACAACACCCCCGCCCCAAGCACCAACCAGTCCCGCAATCCGCCAACCCAAGCAACAACGAGGAAACTCCTCATTTAATGAAAAATCCCCCCATCACCGCCCGAGCCAACGGACCACGAAACCAGCCAATCCCCAAGACAAAAACGCCACCCACACACATTTACGGACATTGCCGACTTAGAACAATTAGAACTCCGCTGGACAGGAAATATTTCTTTAAAACCGTACAACAGTTCATTGATTTCTCCAACAATGTGATTTTCAATGATCTAGGTAGCTTATTAAACGACAAAATGCCTTGATAACAATAACAGTTTTGCGCTGCTGTCGTGCGAAATAATGGGAGGGAAATGGATTTGCTGTCTTTGTATCGTGTAGCTATATTATGTTGCGGATGAATAAACAGGTGTTCTTTTAATATTTGTTTTACATTATTCATTTCTAGTAATTGATTAAAATTCAAGATTTGCAAGGATTTAAAAATTGGTTCTGTGTGCGCTGCAAATTCGCTTCCACTAACAATTCTAATCAAAATCTTTTGGGTAGTGATCAGAGGGTTGAGTGTAGAGTTATATGCTCCACCCCAAGCCGGGAGACCGTAAAGAAGTACAGATTGCATCAATGCATAATAAAGCAATTTCATTAATTTCAATTTTAATATTCTTTTTAAGCGGGAAAATATAAAGATAAGTTTGCGAAGCCTTTTATTTACGCAGCCTATATTGGTACACCACTTCATATCACTATCAAAATAGATGCCCAAGTACTTGGTTTTATCGGATCTTGCTACCAGTGGACAGTTTAAACAAGTTTGCAAATCACATTTTGGTTCATGTAGACTTAGTGTTAGATCTGACGGAGGACGTGATATAGATGACAAAGCGAAAGGAAGCCACACTGTTTTTTTCAAATTTAAGGTTAATTGATTTTTAATCAGCCAAGAGTTGAGTACATGGAACCCCCTTTCAGCAAGTTGAGCGGTTCTAGTCCAATCACCTGAGGAAAAATATATTACTGAGTCGTCTGCAAACAACAATATCTTACCCCCAGTTGGCAGGTAGCCGATTTCGTTTACGTACAAAATAAAAAATATTGGTCCCAGTACGGTGCCTTGTGGTATTCCAAATTCACCCAACGTTCTGAAGGAACCCTGGACTCCATTTACCTTGACACACTGCGTCCTTTTGTGCAAGTAACTCCGAACCCAATTTAGGGATCTAGAGTTAATTCCTAAACTATCCATTTTTTCCAGCAATTTGTTATGCGAAATGGTGTCAAAGGCTTTCATCAGATCGATAAATATTGCTAATGGTTTTTGCCCACTGTCCAAATCTTGCATTATTAAAGTATTCAATTGACATGACGCATCTTGAGTACTTCTGCCTGTTCGAAAACCATACTGGTAGTCATAAATTAGGTTTTTAGATTCCAGGTATCGTATCAATTGGTGCTTGAAGCATTTTTCAAAGATTTTCGCAATATTACTCACCAAGGAAATAGGCCTATAATTGCTTACATCGCACTTGTCCCCCGCCTTAAACAACGGCAGTACTACAGCCTTTTTTAGACAGTCAGGAAAGACACCGAGTTCAAAACTAGTATTTATTAGATAACACAGTGGTTTCGCAATCTGATCCCTACATTTCTTTAGAACCTCAACGTTGATATTGTCCCACCCTGGTGAAGACCCTCCTTTAAGTTCCGAAATAACTTTTCTGACCTCAGGTTCAGTTACAGAGCATAACTCAAAAAATGTACTGTGTTTTTTCGCTGACAACTGTTCCTTCTGGTTTTCGCAGGAAACTGAATAAGTAATGTCCACTTTTGGCAAATTACGAGCTAAATTTTTACCCACGTTACTAAAGAACTCATTGAAGACATCTGCACACCTTGTGGGATTGTCATTAGCGTTTACTACCTCCCGGTCGTCAGTGATGAAGCGAATTAAATTGTTCTTTTTGGGTACTTGTATAATATCATTCACTATCTGCCAGACCTTCTTACTATTCCCCTCTACCTTGTTGATTTTATCCTTATAGAAGTTTTCCTTAGCCAGTCGAATAATTTTTTTCAATTTTCTCTGATAATTGTCAAAAAACATTCTAAATTGAGTATTAAAAGGTTGTTTTTTACAAATATTGTAAAATTTTTCTTTACGGCGGATTGAGACCAGCAAACCTTGCGTTATCCAAGGCTTCAGTGGCTTATTTTTATGACTATTTTTACGAGCATTATCACTAGAAGCCCTGGATAAACATGTCTGCAACGTAGAAATGAGTAAGTTAGTACAAGTATTTACATCCTTATTATAAAAGATAACATTCCATTCTGTCTCAGCCAGCAAATCAATCAATATGTCGTAATCAATCTTCTTTCCTGGAATGAACTTTGTAGTTTCTTCATTTTTTTCGGACAGTTAATTTTTAACATTATAGCATAATGATCAGTAATGTTTGTTTTAAGAGGAGACAGTATCCCAGTACATTTTGGAATTGAAATGTTTAGCTCGAGAATGTGAATTCGGACGGAATCTGGAAGAACGGTTACAGGAACAGTTGGTTTTGGGGATAAACAATACAGACTGGCAAGAAGAACTTATTAAAGCCCATTCAAGTGTTGAGAAAAGTTTCAAGGAGGTGGAAAAAACAGCATTGCTGTTAGAAAAAGCCACAACTGAGCAGAAGAAGCTCAGGGAACTGGATCCAGGAGCTACTAATAGAGTACACGATCCTAGGGCCAGAGGTAACCCAGGAAAAGCTGCGAGGCCTCGGCCAATGCAGAGTGGGTGGTCGTCTGAAAAACAAGTACGAAAATGCCAGCGATGTGGATTGCTCCACGATAGTGAAAGAAAGTGCCCAGCAAAAGATGAATTGTGCTACAAATGCGAGAAATTAGGGCATTATTCAAGAATGTGTAGGAAAGGATATTCACCAAAAGGTTTGACTAGGAGGGTAAAAGAAGTAACCAAAAATGAGAAGGTGCGAGACTCGTCGGAAAGCAGTAGAGGAACTGTAAGTAGTCAGGTCAGACGAATAGGTAGAAAAGGGAGTGAGGCACTCCTTGATGTCTGCATAAATGGCGTACTGATAGAGATGCTTTATGATCCTGGTGCGGCCCAGACGGTAATAAGCAAATCGACATGGAAAAAAATTGGGTCCCCTGTGTTGTGCCCGGGTGCGGATCTGAAAGGATATACGAATTTTACGATAAAGACACTGGGGAGAGCGCAGGTGGAAGTCAACGCCTTTTTTCAGACGAGGCAGTTGAAACTCTGTGTGGTGGATGCCGATGAATCACCTCTTTTTGGGTTTGATTGGGCAATGGCTTTCAAGATTCCCGTGCCAGAATTTGTACCGTGACGGACGATGGCGGTAAAGAAAAGAAGAGTGATCAGAGTGTTATTGACAGAATAATTAAGAATCACCCAGTTGTGTTCTCAGACGGATTGGGAACCGTAAGAAACCTGAAGTTGAAGATAAGGCTAAGGGAAGGCGCTGTACCAAAGGCATTTCCAGCTCGAAGGGTGCCAATCGCATTGCGGGGAGAAATAGAAACTGAATTGAAACGATTGGAAAAAGAAGGGATTATTGAGAAAGTGGATGTGGGGACCAGTCCTGTAGAATGGGTATCTCCGATTGTAGTAGCGGTTAAACCCACCGGGAAGGTTCGCATTTGTGGTGATTTCAAGGTAACCTTGAATCCATACGTTGAGTCAAATCTGCACCAACTGCCAAGTTTTGAAGAGGTAATGTCACGGATTGGGGGGGGGGGGGGGGTGAGATGTTTTCAGTCATTGATTTGAAAGACGCGTATTTGCAGATTGAAGTTGATGAGGACACGAGAAGATTTTTGAATATTTCAACTCACAAGGGCATATACCGGTATTGTCGTATGCCATTTGGAGTAAATTTAGCACCGGCAATCTTTCAGAGCACAATTGATGGAGTATTGGAGGGGTTGAAAGGAGTAGCGTGTTATCTGGACGATGTAATCATTACAGGAAGAAACGGAAAAGAGCACGTGCATCATATCGAACAAGTTTTGGAACGATTGGAGGCGACAGGGTTGCGTGTGAATCCACAAAGAGTATTGGAGGGGTTGAAAGGAGTAGCGTGTTATCTGGACGATGTAATCATTACAGGAAGAAACGGAAAAGAGCACGTGCATCATATCGAACAAGTTTTGGAACGATTGGAGGCGACAGGGTTGCGTGTGAATCCACAAAAATGTCGATGGTTCCAAAGTTCTGTGGAGTATTTGGGCCACCAAATTGATAGTCTGGGGATCCATCCGACAAGAAAACACGTGGAAGCCATCCTGAAGATGCCAGCACCAACTAATCGGAAACAGCTAAAGTCGTTCCTGGGAACGATAAACTACTACTCAAGGTTTGTGCCACATCTCCAATCAAAATGTGCGGTGTTGCATGCGTTGAACAAGAAAGGAACCAGATGGGAATGGAACGAAAAGCAAGAGAAAGTATTTAGACATGTGAGGAGCATTTTGTCGGCGGATGACACATTGATACATTACAACCCAGTTTGGCCCTTAGTTGTCATGGCAGATGCCAGTGAAGATGGATTAGGAGCTGTGTTGCTGCACGAGGTGGAAAACGGTCTGGAGAAACCAGTGGCGTTTGCTTCGAGACTTTATAATCAGAGTGAGAGAAATTACTCTACCATTGATAGGGAAGCGCTGGCAATAGTTTTCGCAATGAATAGGTTCAGCCAGTATCTGATGGGTAGAAGTTTTACGCTTAGAACAGATCATAAGCCATTAACCCACATATTTGGAGAAGGAAAGGAGCTCCCAAAAGTAGCTGCAAATCGGCTAGCAAGATGGGCAGTGTACTTGGGTTCGTTCCAGTACCGGCTGGAGTATGTTAAAGGAGAGAAAAATGTTATTGCGGACACATTATCTCGTCTACCAGTGAATTTGAGTGAGGGTAGATCTATGGAGGAACAATTAGGGGAGCCAAGTGCAAACCAATTGTTGCACCTCCGTTTGAATGATGCACCGGTTTCCCAGAAGCGGCTTAAAAACGAGATAGGAAGAGATGATGTTTTAAAAGTGATTGTGGAGTATGTAAGGCAAGGTTGGCCACCTAAGAAACTGTTAGATGAACGGTTTTTCGTCTTTTGGGAGAAGAGAGAAGAGCTCTCAGTGGAAGAAGACGTGTTATTGTGGAGTGGTAAGTTGGTGATTCCTAGCGGATTCAGAGTTACAGTCTTAGCGTCATTACACGAAGGCCATCCAGGAGAGGGAGCCATGAAGTCCATTGCAAAGCTACAAGTGTGGTGGCCTCGCATCGATCAGGATATTGAAAGGTATGTGAAACAATGTTCCAGCTGTCAGAAAAACAGACCAAAAAGACCGGAGTCTCCCATATATTTTTGGAATGTCCCGCACGAAGCATGGAGCAGAGTCCACATAGACTTTGCTGGGCCATTCGAAGGGAAAATGTGGCTGATACTTGTGGACGCTACCACGAAGTGGTTGGAAGTGGTGCCAATGGGGTCGACGACAACCAACAAGACAATACAAATTTTGAGAGGGATTTTCACTCGGTTCGGCATACCAAAGTGTATTGTGTCGGACAATGGACCCCAATTCACATCGAGTGAATTTAAAATGTTTTGTACTGATAACAACGTCCGGCATATAACATCGACGCCTTATCATCCCAGGACGAACGGACAAGCAGAACAGGCGGTTAGAACATTTAAGGAACGACTTCGGGCAGCGAAAAACGACAGAGGTGATGTAGACTTGAAGGTGCAGAAATTTCTCTTGTCCTACAGAAATGCAGTCCACGCCACTACAGGGCGGTCTCCGGCGCAAATGTTGTTGGGGAGGCAAATTAGGACGCGGTTAGATCTCGTCAAACCGGATTTGCAAGCAAAATTGGACAGAGCCCACTGGAAGCAAACAGGCAAAGAAGAAGAGTTCCGTGAGTTTTCGGTGGGGGATGAGGTGTGGGTGGAAACAACAAGGGACAAAGAATGGCAGGAAGGGACGATACTGGAGAGGAAAGGAATGCTGTCGTACCTGGTGAAAATCAATGGAAAAACAGAGAGGCGTCATGCTGATCAGTTGCGCGGGAAAGCTGAAGGGGGAGATATGTAGTGGATTATACAGCAAGTGTTCCTATCATACCATATTGTACTATACCAAATCATACATACAATAATATGCCATACCATATTCATACCATGTCATACAAACCGAGTGAATATTGAAATGTCATCCATTTCTGACCTATATTTACAATTTCAAGTATCTAGCTCATCATCAAAATTTAATTTGTTTAAACAAATAGGTATTATTTAAACAATTTTACAGACAAGAAACCGAGTGAATATGGCATTGTGATCCAGTTCTGACCTATTTTTAAAATTCCAAGTCAATAGCTCAGCATCAAAATTTAATTTGTATTATTACAAAAAGGTATTATTTAAACAATTTTACAGATGACAAACCGAGTGAATATTGCAATGTGGTCTATCCCCGACTGACGGTTAAAATTTCTAGACTGTAGTTTACCTGGAAGATGAAAAAAGGCAGTTTTATTCTGGGCGGCTACCCGGGACCCACCTAACGGCCGTTTTCGACGCGAAGTTTAGTGTTTTTCCTAAACCTTTGCGCGCTCACTGTGAACGTACGGCTGGTCGCACAAAAATCCAATTGGTCTTAAAAGATTCGTAATTTTTCAGGTCATTCAAAAGCGAACTAAATCTTTGTACAGATCACCCTTCTGTCTAGATCACTAGGTCTAAATGTCTAGATCCTAAATGTTAGATTAATTATTATTATCAATTTTATCAAGTACCTAGTGAAAATTATTATAATTTATTGTTAGGTATTGATAATCCGTATTTATTATTAATAATAATTATTATTAATTATGATTAATTAATACGATATAATTCTGGGGTTTTTGATACTACGTCGGTAATAATTTTTTTATGAAAGAAGTACCTACCAACAAACATTCGAAATTACCTTCATTTCCGTAGCACGAAACGCACCTCAGAACAATAAACTCGACATCACTTAAGCCATATGATGTTCCAAAGAGCTTGTTAGTATGAAAATGGACCTGTATTTCAATAGTTTGATTCACGATCATGTTGTGAGACACAATCTTTGAGCCGTCATTGTGAACGAACGACTGGTCGTACAAAGCTGCGGATGGTCTTAAAAAATTCTACGGAACAAACTCTATGTAAATATGAAATAAAAAACATACCGTTTGATGGGGGTTTTTCGAGATATGGAATTTTCAAAATTTCAAAATTCGTTTTGAACCCCTTCCCCTTGACTTAGGGTTATGAAAAGTTTCGAGGATCATTGTGGGGCTGGTCCAAACCCAGAAACCAAATTTCGTAATTTTAACTCAACGCTAACTGGGCAAAGTGGCGCGGACGGCGTACGGCGGACGGACGGATTTTTTTTTTTATTCGATTTTCTGAATCTACGTGTCTTGAAACGTAAACCAACAAATTTTGAGGGGGGGTTAAAATTTTTTTTTCTTTGGGCGATTCCAATGGTTCATTATCGAAGATAATAAACCAAAACTATAATTTTTGACTCAAACTTGTAAACTTTCATACGAAAATAGTTTCCCAACTACATTAGAAGGCAAACAAAATCGGAAATTCAGAAGAGAATGGTTGGAGCAACACGACTGGCTTGTATATAGCGAGTGCTTGTCTGGAGGACTTTGTAAAATATGCGTTCTCTTCGCTCCTGCTGAAGCAGGGATAGGAGATGGTGGTGAACTAACGGTAAACAATTAAAAACTGTCATTGGTTGTGAAATAGCGAAAAAGATCCGGAAAGTAGCCTGTTTTATGCTTGTCGTCATTTTGAAGTTTGAGTCATAATTACAAAATTTACAATGTCGAAAAATTGGTAAAATCTAATTTCTTGCATTAGGTATCTATAAAATATCTAATATTGTCGGTAAAGTACTCTAAGGGGGGTTTAGGGTAGTTTTTAGGGGGTGGGGGGTGGGAGGAATTACCCATAAATTCATTAAATGAAACAGTCAGAAGTCAGAATTGCTATTATCTTATTCCTTTCTCAAACAGTGAGCACTTTGAAGATGAAGAAACGTGGTTGTTACTTCAGATCATCATGTTCTTTAATTTGAGTAGCGTTTTATGTTCGTATTCATTATGATAGGTCTTTGGTGCTGACAACGGTTAGGAAAACCCCTTTGTTACAAACACAATACCACAGTCTCCATCTTGGCAGCAACCTATTGCTACAGGGTAGAAAACTTGGAAAGAAGCCGGAACGCTCGTCCCAGGAAACGCACTTGCCTTTGTTTCCCAGGCGACGTCTCTCCTCAAAGAACCCGACAATTTCTCTAACGTTAATTTCAACAATATTGCGCGAGCTATTAATAGGGGCTCGGGGAAATAGTTATGAATCTCATTCCAACAGGAAAATGACGGAACACTGTGGTAAACATTTCGAAACAGTTCACTTTAGAGAGTTTCCGCTTCTGAAACTAAAGCCCTTCCCGTTGTGATGGACATTTCAAAGGGTCGGATCTAATTGAGCGTTAACGGCAGACAAAAGGGCCCGTAGGGTGAACGTGGGAATGCAAATTCGTCCTTTTTCTTCTGAATATTCTGAATTATATGCCTTAAAATAATTGAAAGAATCGATAGCACGAGCTATCCCTCTGAAACACCGGCGTTCGACGCTGGTAATGAACGAATTTTAAATACGAATGTAAGTTGTTACGTTTCATTCCCCTTTCAATTTAGAGACATTTTGCTTAATGAAAGAAAAAAAAATTTTTCTCATTGTTCCTTTGGAGTTGAGAAAAAGCAATTTGAATGGTCAGTAGGTATTTTCAGTATGATTACTACGAGTAGGTTGTCAAATGTCGAGGTGTGTTAACTCAAGTATCGACGTAAGTATTACGTAGCGATATATGTATCACACATCTAGAAGATACCAGGTATTAGCGTAGCTATACGAGTAGCTACAATAAAGTGTGAGAGTGGGTATTTTTTATCTGAGATAAAAGTTCCACACATGCAGCATGTGCGAATTGGCGATTCTTGAAGTGAACTAGAAACTAGTTTATTGACCGTAAATGCAGGACAACGGAATCAAAGATGCATGGTGGCACCTTTTCTCACTATGGCATCTATAATTAACTTTGAAAGTCGTATCAGCATCGGAACTAGTTTTTTTCGAAAAGCAAATATGTTCCCTTTTGGTAGATTACTCCTCAAGTGGGCTAATTGGACACGCATTTTGATCTTACGATCCATACGCGAGTCGTACGACCACCGCTGGTCAGATGGTCGTACGATGGAATCCCAATGACGACATGGGTTAAATCTCGTCCGATCTCGGCCCAATTCATGGTGTTGTAACAAAAGAAACAAGCGATAAAAGGTCCCAGCGACAAAAACTCCCTACTGACAGTGGTTAAGGGGGGGGGGGTTAGTGTTGAGACAAATAAACGCAGCGACAAGAGCTCCCAACAGTGAGCGGCAGCGGGGGAGGGGGGGGGATAGTGATGACACGAAAGAACAAAGCGACCAAAACTCCCAACTGACAGAGGCGGGGGGGGATGGTGTCATGACAACAGAACAAAGCGACAAAAGCTCCCAACTAACAGTTGTGGAGGGGGGGGGGATAGTGATGAGACGAAAGAACAAAGCGACCAAAACTCCCAACTGACAGAGGCGGGGGGGGATGGTGTCATGACAACAGAACAAAGCGACAAAAGCTTCCAACTAACAGTTGTGGAGGGGGGGGGGGGGATAGTGATGAGACGAAAGAACAAAGCGACCAAAACTCCCAACTAACAGTGGCGGGGGGGGGGATGGTGTCATGACAACAGAACAAAGCGACAAAAGCTCCCAACTAACAGTTGTGGGGGGGAGGGGGGATAGTGTTGCCACAAAAGACCAAAGCGACAAAAGCTCCCAAGTGAAGGTGGCGGGAGGGGGGATAGTGTCATGACGACAGAACACAGCGACAAAAGCTCCCAACTAACAGTTGTGGGGGGGAGGGGGGATAGTGTTGCGACAAAAGACCAAAGCCACACAAGGTCCAAACTCTCATTGGAGGTGGTGGTGGGGGGCAGTGTCGCAACAACAGAACACAGCGACAAGAGCTTCATGGTTACTTCGGCCAGAAACTGTCGTTTTCCCTTGAATTTCCGCTTTTCACTTAGTTACGATGATCATCAGCTGAGTCGACCTCCACTAAAGCGCTTGATTACCTTATTGTCTCTAACCCTAACATGCATATTTAATCTTCCCATTTCAGTTGCTACCGAATGTTGTACATGTATCCCAGACTAAACCTAACGCACATTTCCAGATGCCCTTCATACATTTTATTATATAGTTAGTAGATATACAACCCGTTGCCAACTGATATTAGGAACCCTAGCAATTTAACCCGCTCTGCTTACAATAGGTTTGTATTTATCTGTATCATTAATTTGGGGTCAACAAACGCCATTTTCGAAGAAAAGGAAGCTATTGTTCTCGATTTTCAACACTCGAATTTCCGAAAAATATTTATACCAAAATCCGTCTCAGACCATCCTGAATTCACTGCTAGAACACATAAAAATCATAAGTACATATAAAATGTACAGAAAATCCTGTACATTTCAAGTCGCTAGGTCTAAATGACGAGAAAATGAAAAAAAAAAAGTTTCACAGGCACTGGAAAAATATAAACTGGTGTACTCGCGGGTGGGAGTTTTTCTCACAACTCAGCTTTAACCAAAACCAAATTTGACTTTTCGAAAGCGTAGCGGTCACTGACATTGACTGTCGTTTGTCCACTGACTGTCGTTTGCAGTGGCGGCTCGTCCATAAGGCCACCTTCGCCCTCGCCCCACCCAAAAATTTGCAAAGGAAAACAGAAAAAACATAGAACAAGGAGAAAAAAATCTTACCTACGACTGCCCACCTCCACTACTACCCACTTCCACTGAGCTCTTGCAGGCGGGCGGCTATTTCGTCTGACTGCGATAGCAGTACACTGTGTCACAGTGACTGTGATAAAAGTCGTGTCCTCAACGCATTTTGTTTCTATTTATCGATTAAAAAAGTCGATTATCGGATCGACCAGAAGTGCCCTAGTGCCAATGTTGAAGGGATAGGCGCTTCCTGGGGTGGCGAAAATATCGAATCAACTTGAACGCCGAAAACAATCGATCGTTGAATCGTTCCTTGTCAAGGAAGAAGGGAGTTTCATTCTTCCATGGTTCCTTCTTTTCATCCATGTTCGATAAGAATGATATCAAAACGTTGCCTGACGTTATATACTCATCGTAGTATACTCATCGTACTTATGACGTTCGTATTTACTCATCATAGTAAAAGTGAATTATTGTCTCCATAATATTAATCAACTAAACATTGAAATTTAATATCTCACGTGCAACGCGTGAACGCTTTGCTAGTCGTCAAGACTGAAGTGGATCACTATTCGCCCAAGGGAATCTCATTTGTTGATTTCTACATTCTGTAAGTTAATAACAGTTAATAACAGTAATATACATAATATTATTATGTAGCTCAGCCAACCGTTGAGAATACTGATTTATTTGTTATCCCTGAATATATGGCCTCAGGGGGCATGCTCTGGGGAGTAAGGAGTGGGCTGTCACAAATTAATAGTTTTCGTTTTGTTGATCATGAATTTGTTAATGTATTGGAATATAAAGTAGCCAGTAAGAATATAATTTTTGTACCATGTTATTTAAATTGCAACAAGTGGGAGGAGGATTATGATATTCTGTATAATTTTTTCAGGGAGCATTATGATGAAGATTGCGATTATATTATGTTAGGTGATATGAATGGACGAAAAGCTCCTTTCGGCAAATCAACCCAATTCCAGTAGAAGAAATAGGTGAAGTGCAAAGTAGTCAACCAAATTTAAATAACTATTACCCCGACAATTTCAATTTCGAATTCGATCTATCCAAAATAAGAATGGACCATATGAATGAGGAAGAGAAGCATCTCATCACTAAACTAGTTACAGAATTCTCGGACGTCTTTCATATGGACAACCAACCCTTAACATTCACGCATAACGTCAAACATCAAATTCGTACCACAGACGAAATTCCAGTTTATGCAAAAAACTACAGATTCCCCGAGATCTATCGTCAAGAAGTTGACCGACAGATCGAGGAGATGCTGGAGCAAGGGATAGTCGAACACAGCGACAGCCCATGGAACGCCCCAATATGGGTCGTGCCCAAAAAAGCCGATGCCAGTGGTACCCCAAAATTCCGAATTGTTATTGATTACAGAAAACTAAACCTTAAAACTCATCCAGACCGATACCCCCTGCCACAAATTTCTGAACTATTAGATAAATTGAGGAGATGCCAGTATTTCAGCATAATCGATCTCAAATCTGGTTTCCACCAGATCGAAATGCACGAAGACAGCATCGCTAAAACAGCCTTCAGCACCCCAAATTATCACCTCCAATTCGAGCGTCTCCCATTTGGCTTAATTAATAGTCCTAGTACCTTCCAACGTCTCATGGATAACATACTTAGAGGAATCGCAAATGAATACTGCTGTGTGTATCTAGACGACATAATCGTCTTTAGTACATCTCTAGCGGAACATACCTATGCATCGCCTCAGAGAAGTATTCACTAGACTACGAAAGGCTAACCTCAAAATTCAAATCGATAAAACGGAATTCCTTAGGCAAGAAATTGCATATCTTGGACATGTTATCACCCCTGAGGGAGTTAAACCTAATCCCGACAAAATTAAAGCTATAATGAACTACCCCGTTCCCAAAACAACCACCGAGATAAAATCATTTCTCGGCCTGTTAGGGTATTACCGTCGTTTTATCAAGGACTTTGCAAAATAAACCAAGCCCCTCACCCGATGTCTAAAGAAAGGCAGCAAAATCGACCCTGCAAACCGAGAATATTTAAACTGTTTCAACATCTGTAAAAATATCCTTACAAACGAGCCAATATTACAATATCCCGATTTCACCAAGCAATTCCAATTAACTACAGACGCTAGCAGTTTTGCTATTGGGGCAGTGTTAAGTCAAACCAAAAATGGCGCTGACCTTCCCATAGCATATGCCAGCAGAACCCTGTGCGATTCTGAACGTCGACTTTCTACCATAGAAAGGGAATTGCTTGCAGTCATATAGGGAATTGCCCAACATTTCCGTCCGTATCTGTTTGGCAGAAAATTCAAAATTATTTCCGACCACAGGCCGTTGCAATGGTTATTTTCAATCAAAGAACCCAGCTCCAAACTTTTTAAATGGAAAACCAAACTAGCAGCATATGATTTCGATATTGAATACAAAAAAGGGTCAATACCAACGCTGATGCCCTCTCTCGCATCGAACTCCTAAACAACAATGAAGAAACCCCAATCCAAATAGAAGAAGCAGATGAAGCTGTCGATAGTTATTTTAATGCCCTAACTCCAAATACCCTCCAAAAATTAATAGACGAAGCAATACCTTTGGAAACTCCTGAATCCCTAGTAGTCAACTTCGACTCCGAGGCAGAAACGGAATCGAATGATCTCCAATCAAATCCCTCCAGTACTGTACATTCAAACGCCCTAGGACAAAGCATAGTAGCCATCCCAATTAAAGAAGAACCAGTAAATACTTGCGTTCACCAAATCATAATTAAAGTAGTCAAAATTCCGGTCGACAAACCAATAAAAATAGAAAAAATATTTGGAACCAAAACTAGAATCATTGCCTCCCTTTCCAAGCAAAATCTCGAGCAAGATATAATTAACCTAGTTAAAGAGTACGTCTTCCCAAAGATTAAATACGGAATCTTTTTCGAAGATGATATTTACGAACAGTTCGTAAATATCATGACGAAAAATTTTACCTTCTCCGAAATAAGCATGACAAAATATACTAAAAGACTAGAGGATGTATTCAAAGAAAACAAACAGTCGAGTCTAATCCAAAACTATCACGAAGGAGTTAACAACCACCGTGGAATTGAAGAAACCTACCAACAATTAAAACGTATATACTACTGGCCGAACATGAAGGAAGCAATTCAGAAAGTGATTAACAAATGCGACATTTGCACAAGATGCAAGTATGATCGCGCCCCATTCAAAGTAAAATATAACATTACTCCAACCACATCCAAACCGTTAGAGACACTCCATATCGACAAAATAACATTAGAAAATTTAAAATTCCTTACAGTTGTCGACACTTTCAGTCGATTTGCCCAAGCATACCCGCTAAACTCATCCAACGCCATCGAAATCGTCGAAGCCTTAATTAAACATTTCTCCCATCACGGAACACCAAATAATATAGTCATGGACAACGGTCCAGAATTCCAAAATACAATAATCAGAGAATTTATGGCACTTCATAATATTAACCTTCACTTCATATCATCCCAACATCCAGATTCAAACGCCCCCGTAGAACGTTTCCATTCTACACTGATAGAACACCTGAGAATTCTTAACGAAAGACCGGAGTACAAAAATGACCCTATCCAATCTAAAACACGACACGCCATACTTGCATATAATAATTCAATTCACTCGTCGTCAAAATTTACCCCTTTTGAAATACTTTATGGACACCTCAAACGTGACAGCCCTCTCGAAACAAACTTGGATCAAATTCTCACCACGAATTATGTAAACCAACATAAGGAAAAAATGAAAACATTGTACGAACTCCTAAAAGAAAAATTCCATATCGATAAAGTAAAAGTCATTGAAAATCGAAACAAAACCCGAGAAGACCCTCCAGAAATCCCAAAGGAAATCTTTGTAAAAACAATCCAAAAACAATCAAAAACAAAGCCACGATACAACAAAGAAATAATCAACACTGTGGACCCTAATCTAAAAACAGCTAAAATTATCCCTCGACACCACAACACCAAAGAAAAAATTCATTTTGAAAATATCAAAAGACCAAAGAAATTCACCGACGTAGTCGAAAACGCATGGAACGAAAAATTGGATAAAACAGAAATACTAAACCAACAATTTGGAATTAAAATCACCCGTCAAGACTTGTTAACCCTTAAAGACCGTCAGTGGTTAAATGATAATGTTGTCAACTTCTACATGGAACTAATCGATCAGAAAACCCAAGAAGATAATAAATTCCCAAAAACTCACTGCTTCAACAGTTTCCTATACGTATCTCTGACACACGGAGGTTACGATCGAGTAAAAAACTATACTCGACGAACAGATCTATTTTCCAAGGACCTGATAATCATTCCCATTTTCAAATCATCCCATTGGCGGCTTGTAACCATTAACCTACTCACTAAAGAAATATTTTATCTAGACTCCTTGAACCAAGACGGAACAGATACCTATATTAGAAACATGTAAAAATTACCTAACAGAAGAACACGTGACGAAAAAAGGCCTCCCCATTGACTTCACGAACTGGAAAATAAAATCCATCTCAGTTCCACAACAAACCAACAGCGATGACTGTGGAGTTTTCATGTGTTTTTTCGCAAAAGCACTAGGAACCAAAAAACCACTTCAAATTAATACCGATAAAATTCACGATATTCGCAAAACCATGTGTTTCGAAATTCTCAACTCGAAACTAATATAAAATATAATCAATTTCAGAATACCCCTTCTGATGCTCGTCTCCGTTGCACTCGGAGCCGAAATAAAAAACGTGACCAACAATCAAGGAATATTACCGATACTACTGGGACCAGCGAAACTGATCACTTCCCAACACACCCTGATCCACCACTACAAAATAGATTTACTAATCGACGAATTTCACCAACCGACTTTACAATACGAAAAACTATTGGAAAAAACCAAATTAAACAACTATCAAATCAAAGAAACAGACGAATACTGTAAACTAATCGAATACAGCATTAATATCATCAAAGAAAAGATTGCTCACATCAACATCAACGAAATTAGACAAAAAAGGGGATTAGTCGATGGCTTAGGCAGTGTTATCAAACTCATAACTGGTAATCTAGACGCCTATGATGGCAAACGTTACGAAACCCTATTTTCCCGAATTAAAAACAACGAATTGAGCATCCAAGATCAATTGGATTCCCAATTTACCATAGTCTCCACATTGACGGAAAACTTCAACGCCACTATCCAAGACATTCGGTTTAACAATTATCAAATTAAAAGCAAACTAGCCGAAGTAGACGACTTTATCAAAACTAGTTCAAATAAATCAGTCGCCGACTCGATAAAAGAAGTACTTAATCACCAACAGTTACTACTTAACCTTTTGTTAACTATTTTCCAAGATATTGAGAACTCAATAACTTTCTGCAAACTAGGAACGTTACATCCGAGTATAATCGGTACCCACCAATTATACGAGGAACTGTTGAAACTTTCTAACGTTTACAACTCTAAATTACCTTTAGAAATTAAATACGAAAATATCTTGGAAATAGAATCGAAAATTCAAGTTACTTGTGCTATTCACGATAAAGAAATTGTATACTTCCTGAACATTCCGCTTTCGGATAATCACGAATATTATTTGTATCACCTGCGGTCAATACCGACGTACAAAGACGATCAATACGTGTCAATCTTCCCTAACGTAAACTATTTGATGAAATCTAAGTCTAACTCTAGTGTAGTAACCCTGTCCGGTAATTGTCAAAAAGGTACCATAATGACTTGTCCAAAAACTTTAATCTCAAATCAAGATGCCAAATGTGAAAAAGAAATACTTGCCTCAGGAACGACAGAAGAATGTAAATATGTAACAGTTAACTTTGAAGATAATTGGATAGAATCAATTCCCGAATCCAACCAACACCTCGCAATCTTCCCGTTTGGAGACAAAATAGAAATAATTAACAAACATAACTTTGAAACATTGGAACTTAAAGGCATTTACTTAATTTCTGAACTTGATAGTGAAGTGTATTTTAAAGACCAACCGTTACACTCCGAAAGTGAAACAGTAGGCCAACCTAAACTGCTCACTAATTTGAACTTTCAAATTAAAGATTCGCAAATGTCCGATGTTTCGTTAACACTTAAGGAACTCAATCTAAAGGAAGTAAAATTAAATCATGTCTCACGGCTTGAACCATTAAACATTAACAATTATTTAACCCCTAGCCTTTGGACGATAATTATGTACCTTGCCGTAATCTTCCTAATTTCTTATACGATGACTAAATATTACCGCCATTTATGGTAACCGTACAATTTACGGTGACTCGGGGCGATTTTGTTTTCGTTTATAAACGAAAACAAAATCGCCCCGAGTCACCGTAAATTGTACGGTTACCATCGTCACTTCCATCAACCGTTGTTACTAACTATCATAACTAATGTTACTAATAACTAAGGTTACTAGCTATCATAACTAATCTTTCATGTTTATACTATCATTATACTCTCTTTATTGTCATGATTGTAATCTTTCATGTTTTACATTATCGTTGTACTCATTTATTATTGTACTCTAATTAACATCTTATTATCTTAATTCAAAGCCGTTGGACGAGCTATAACATATAGATTAACTATGTCTCTACTCTTGTACAGTACCCATTATTCACTTTTATGTCACTAGTACCACATGTATGTTAAATTCATAATTTCCCTCATAAAATTTCGTCTAAGGGGGGACGAGTTACATGTTCATATAATGTCTATTATGCAGAATAATATTCCCACGCGCATAGTTAGCTTAATCAGCAGTTGTAAAACCTATAAAGGGAGCCTGCGAGCCCCAGCTCTTCAGTTCTCGTCCAGCCTTCATCTAACACAGTCTGTACAACAGGGAATATGTCATATTCCCTGTTTATCCAAATAAACCTTTTTTTAAAAAGTGATTCCGTTAATTACGATACGAAACTTGGATGAATGATTAGCAAGCCCTACTCACCAGTTATATATACACTTTAGGTTCTCCTATGTGGAGCCAATCAAGTTGCTTCATTGACGAGCTTGGTGTTCATTGGCTCCCTGAAAGACTAATCTATGAGGTTAGTAAATTGACCGGTAGTTGCGCTGTGTACACTTTTCAAGATGGCTCAACCAATAGGAAACGAGGACGGCAGTATATATACCGGGCTGCCTTGCCTCTAAAATCATTCAACAGTCTACTCTTCAACCATCAACATCTCTGGACGAGGCCCTGAGAAGCTAGAAGACCTTTGGATGGTTAAGGTAAGTTAGTAATTAGTATTAGTAATTAGGGTTAGGCTGAGGTTGGGGTCGGCTAGATTTCGGATCCTTTTCTGGAGGAATACCATCAACGTAATATTAAAATATATCGAAAAACTGATCCCGCCTTCAAATCTTGTTGTTTTGAGCCTAAATTCATTCCATAGTATCACATAGCTATTAAAAACCAGGTTTGAACCCTTTTTTGTTGTCTCTCACTGTAAATCTGTTTATAATCGTAATAAAATGTACACTTTCCGAATTACAACTGTATTCCTGACTCATCCTTGCATAAGTCTCTGTAATATTTTGAGTTGTTACTGTTTTGCTGAAAATGTTTTGAGATAGAGCCACTCTTGATGATCTAGATGCTGTGATCACTACTGCACTGTGATCACTTCATTTTTAATTGAAACTTTCTTTTAAATCCACTCGTACCTGATGAATGGGTGAAACATACTTAGTGTAAATCGTGAAAAATTCGTTTATTTGAATAAAAAATATCCTCTGCATGAAATTAGATATAAAAATCACAATAGGTAGTCAAATTTCTACTTCGAAAGTAGTAGAGGTCTCACAGTGTCATTAGAAAATTAAGCTGTACAATCATTATCAGAAACGTGAGTAATTTCTATTCCCTGTTCCATTGCAATAAGTAGGTTTACCTACTATTTTAGAATTAATTTGATCTCATGGTCTAAAGGAGTTCCTTGTACAATTATTAATACTTAATAGTACTTAGTATTTTCAAGTGGTGTCGTTATTTTATTTTTATTTTTCGAATATTTTCGAATACCATAGTCGCCTGATGGGCAATATTATGTCAATAAAACATTGATTGATTGAATATTTTTGTTTGAAATGCTCGAGTTCCTATATTTTATAGTTGTATAATAATCCATTTTTTAGCCTCCCGTTTCTGTTCTTCATTTTAGTTGTCAAGATGATTCAAATTCCGTATTGTACGTACGTACAATAAGTCAATTCCTTGAGAAAATTACTATTCAAAACAATAATTATTTTATAGAAGTATACCTATTAGTAGGAAGGTATACCTATTAGTAGGATGGTTCATTTTTCGAAAAAGGAACCTTTTCTTCTAATTATGGAAAAGACTGATAACTAGGTACCGAATTTATACATAAATATAACATTTACAAATGTTATATTTATGTATAAATTCGGTACCTAGTTATCAGTCTTTTCCATAATTAGAAGAAAAGGTTCCTTTTTCGAAAAATGAACCATCCTACTAATAGGTATACCTTCCTACTAATAGGTATACTTCTATAAAATAATTATTGTTTTGAATAGTAATTTTCTCAAGGAATTGACTTATTGTACGTACGTACAATACGGAATTTGAATCATCTTGACAACTAAAATGAAGAACAGAAACGGGAGGCTAAAAAATGGATTATTATACAACTATAAAATATAGGAACTCGAGCATTTCAAACAAAAATATTCAATCAATCAATGTTTTATTGACATAATATTGCCCATCAGGCGACTATGGTATTCGAAAATATTCGAAAAATAAAAATAAAATAACGACACCACTTGAAAATACTAAGTACTATTAAGTATTAATAATTGTACAAGGAACTCCTTTAGACCATGAGATCAAATTAATTCTAAAATTATAGTTCATGCCAAATTTTGGCAGGAACAAAAACATTGTAGTTTAACTACAGAAGTTGAGCACTCTGACAAGAATCATGGGGGTAACAGCTTGTTCTGGGGAGAAAAATATCTCACAGGTCCAAAATATTTTTATAAAAACAATTGTAGTAATACCCTGGAATGATTTTTCTCTGGACTAAATCTTTAATATCTCTCTTTTTATTATCAGCTAAGGGAATTTTTCCCGAGTATGCATTCGCAATTTGACCTCTTCCTCTGTTCTGCTTCGACTGGAACTTTCCGGATCGAGTCATCTTGGTTCGTTGGGTGACAATTTTCTTGTATTCTCCTTTTTTTCGACGCGTGAATCAACGTGACGTACTGATCCGGAATGTAAATTGGTGATGCACGCAAATGCCTTTTAATCTGTTTTTCTATAACACTATACATAGTGTTACATGTACGTTATCGCCTTCATTTTGCGAGTGTCCACGAATCAGAAATTTGTGAGTGATACTTTTGAACTTGAGTCTGAACTTTCAGCACGAAGTTCATGGTTGGGACTGAAGTTTTGGTCATCGTCAATATTCTGATCTTCCCCTCTGGTACTTGATGGAACGATTCCATGGTTAGTCTTTTTGATACGAAGCAAGGTTGGGTTTTCATTGTCGACTATCACTGGATATTGTTGAAGTCCCCTCCAACGAGTCAAAGCCTGTATTGGTTATTATTTCATGTACGATTTCTTCATCAGCACTGTGATTGGGCTCAGTGTATACTACTTTATATAATTTGATAAAGTTTGAAACAGTTGAAAGAGCGTAACGTCAAATGTTCACAGTTTCGGTGTTTTCTTCCTTCTTCCATGCATCACTACTGTACAAGAGTTTACACGGAGTGGACGTTCTATCTCATGGAACATGGATACTCACGTTAAACAAGGCAACTAAATTGGAGATTATCATCATCAAGTGTTATAGTATCCACACGTGGAAGGCGGTAGTATAGTAGAGTTTTCTGTGCTGAGTATACCCTCCGTACTGATAAAAATGTTCATTTGAAAACGTGAAATTTACGACTCTGCTGAAGACTGGGAAATTTGAAGGGAATGTAAGTCACCAGGTTCATTACAAATAAATTAAGTACTGAGGTAATCTGTGTTGAGCTATTGTGCTTGTTGCAATTAGTTACTACAGGTTCATTATTAAATTAATTTTTCAATAATGGGCCATATTTGCTTTTTCTTCACTAAATGAAGCAGTAATAATTACTGCTTTATCATGAAGCAATTCTTGCTTTATTAGCTATGAATAAATGAAGTGGATATTCGCAGCATTTTGTGCCGATAAGTGTGAAATGGATATGGTCGGTACTAATCACTTGATTGGGGGTTGTTTTTATTCCGCAACCCCGTCCACTTGATCTTTCTATATGTCTAAACCGTCCACTATATTATGACCAACTAATCTATGTGGTACTAATCAGTTGACTTGAGCGAATATTATGAACCATGAATAAATTCAACGAAGTAAGTAAAAGGTACGGTGGTAGGGTCACAGTTTTCTTGAGATTGGGGCCTTTGAAATAAATTTATTGCCAAATAATCGTAGTTTTTATTTATATTTTCAACAACAAACAACGATTGAACATCGTATTTTCAACAACAAACTTTGAAAGACTGCATTATAATATTAAACGGTTTCAGTCTTACAGTAAACTTAACTTATCATTTAATATCAAAAATCTCATATGAAATGAGACCCAAATAAAATGTTTTCTTTCGTACTTAGACGACAAAGGAATGATTTTCCAATAAGCGAAACATAAATTGGCTTCAAACGTCTTATCAAACAAACAGCAAATGATAAGACTTATTTTCAAATAAAAAGATAAGCAATCAAAATAATATTATGAACTTCTCACATAATCGACAAATAAATCAACTTCTTGGCTTGGGCCTAAATAAATAGGTACTAACGCGTTGAAAGCACTGTACACAGACTTTTTTGAACACTCGAGGCAGACTGGTTTCACACATTTATACCCGGTCTTTCTGTCTCTTTTTGGAAGGCAAAGATAACAGCGCTTATTTTTTTCTAGTCTGTCTATAAGTTGAGGAATACAGGTGGTAAGTCTGTCAATAATCTTGAGGAATACAGGGGATAAATCGTCTCCCAGTGCTTTATGAATCCAAAATTTTACATCCTTGTTGATTCGTGTATTCCCGAGTCTGTCTCCCAAATCAGGCTGTTTAAGCTATTGGGCGACTTTCGCTGTGAAAGTGGCTCTAGACTCAAATTTACTGGACTAAACGAACATAGTGGCCACAGTTTTTGAGTCGAGTATAAGCTACATTTTAAATCCAGACAATCTACTCCGTCCTTGGTGTCATTGTAGATGAGATTCATTTCTGATTTGCCACTTGCATCGTGAGTACCTTTCGATTCACTCATTGACTACACGTAAATTGACGCATGGGTATGTCATACCCACTGATTCGAGTGAGAGGTGGGTACACCATACCCAACGACTTCTAGGATTCATTACCTTGTTTGGAAGAGCCAAGACGGGTGACAACAAGTATCACGTCAAAAACACACTGATGGGGAAACAAACACACGCAAAATGATGAAATATTTATGCGGGTGCCTGATACCCACGTGTCGCGCTATGGGTTAAATTTCCGACGTCCCCTCTAGCTGTTGCCACAGCAAAAGAGCAAACTATGTACTGCTCTCCCACTGCGATCAGAGTGATCGGTTGCACGCATGTACGTATTGAAAAACCGCGACTGCGTGGGGACGAATATGTTAACCGAAAGTGACCTCTTTATCAAGTTTGGGGTCTGCCTCCTGTTTTTCCCATCTTCCAATTTAAGTTACCAACTTGATCTGGATTACTAACTCGTGTCTTTCAGTTCCAGGGTATTGTCTCTGCGAGTGAGACAACATGAGTAATTTCAATGCCAACCTGAAAGAGCTTTTAAACAGTTTGGAGGCACCGGCACGAGTTGCGAAACATAGAAAAGTAAGATCTTACTTTGGCTACAAACGAATTGATTGGGATTTTCATGGCCTGCAAATGCGTGCTATTTGACGCTTTTTAAAATGTAATAATCATAACCTGCTTACTATAGTATGGGCACTGGTGGGATTTTATTTTGAGGTGAGAATAGGTGCAATTGTGATCTTGTCCAATTATCAGTTTAAGATTTTGAGAGCGACATGAAATGGGAAAGACAAATAGAAATTGTGGGAAAATCGTTACGCCCACAATAATTGTTATGCGAATGCTGCACCACTCCATGGTTCGATGGAGTCGATCATATTGTACGGCTTAGCTTGGGAGGTACTTACTCAGCTTCGATTAAACCTATCTTCGTTACATCAAATCCTGGTGTAAACTTTTGAACACTCCTCCGGGCCTAACCCTCTAGGGCAGGGAATATCAATCAATCAATGTTTTATTGACATAATATTGCCCATCAGGCGACTATGGTGCAAGCGTGTAAGGTGTAAGGGAATATGTAATATAACCCAACCAGATTTTAGTTACAATAATTGTTGATAATAATGTTAATACATACAATATAACTAAAACGTCCTTAATGGGATTTGTGGAACTGCATCCCATTCGAAATTTCTACCCATTTTGGTTCAAATTTCGCTCCACCAACCATTAGTGTGTTAACTGAAACTAATTCCAATATAAGTGTAAAATAATGAAACAATACCTAAAATAAGAGCAAAACGTAGGCCTAACCTAGTGATTGGGGAGGAATGAGTCAGATTTAGTTTAATACATTTGGAGTTGTTGAATTTCGAAGTCAAATATTAGAAGATTGGCTTCTCATCAAATGATTACGAAATGACTTCAACATATGTACCTAGGAGGATGAGGATTTCGTCCCTTGAGATCCCAAAAGGTCTAACTCAGTTTTCCCTACTTTTTAGGAGAGACAAAAAACAGATTTTGAAACATTTGAAACAATTCTTCACAGTTGCCCTCAAAGACAAGCAATGCAATTTAAGTCCAATATTCCTGAAAATGGTGCCGTTGTTTCATTCTTGAATTTCTTATATATTTCGAAATGCTCGATACCACTTGGGCTCCAGGTTCGTCATGTTGACATGGGCTTAGCCAGACTAAGTTTCATACTGGGGCAATAGGTTTGATCTTTGGGGCAACTGCTACTTCTACTGCTACGCCCAGGGATAGGTTCCTGGATAGAATGTCGGAATGGCACGTGGATGCTTCCCTCTTTGGAGTGAGCGCCTGTACACAGCCTTATTATCACTAACCTTATCAAGCAAGATCTAACCCGAATGACTCAAAGGCCTTCTTCCTTGTGTGCCAAGCTCGATACCACTTGGGCTCCAGGTTCGTCATGTTGACCTGCATTCACTAAAGGAGAAACCTCACCTACCACAAAACCCAATGCTGTTGGAAACATTTCATTTAATTAAACGTATCCGATATTTATATTCTACCAAAATATTTTGCAGGATCAGTTGACACAACTCTTTGACTTCTTGGAATTACCAGGGTACGTTCAACAGTTGAATACCAATGGCTCATCGAGAGGGACAGTTGTAACCTGGGATCGCTTGTTTGCTGCGGTTCATCGAATGATAATTGATGAGGTACTTGGATGATTAGGTTTTTATGAGTGCGCTGTAGATTTCTATAGTATATAGCCTAAGACACTTGAATTACACTTTACGTAGGACTCAAACTCTGTTGTGGTCGGAGTAATTTGAGATAACCTCAAATTTCAATCTGCTGATAAGCTCACCCCTTTATTTACAAGTCGCTCCAATGTTTCCTGATGTTCTACAGACTGCTATACGCTGCTTAGAAGAACTTGAAAAGAGAGGGAAGGATTATGGACCGCATCACCAAGCGTTTATGAAATCATGTTCTGCTTTGGCTTTAGTCGCTGGAAGAGCTAATTCTGGTTAGTGGAACTTTGAGTGCAATACATTCGACCTCAATCTTTCAAAAACTAATCTCTGTTTTGATATTTGAAGTATCCAATTAATATATTAATATTTGTCCCAGGTACTGCCAATCTTGCTTGCCATGATACAATATCGTGCTGTTTGGAGGCTTTCGAGCAACCTCGTCTGAGAGAAATCCTCTCTGAAACGTACATGGGCATCTTATCCAGCTCAGTTCTATGTAATAGAGAATACTGGGGGAATATTGAAAAGGATACTTGGTCGGGTAAGTTTGGCTCTTATCAAGTTATCTTATCAACACCTCTGAAGAAAATCGCTCTCACAGTAGCTTAGAAAATGAATTTTTGGCGAATTTTCGTATATCTTTCTTAAAGCAATTTGGAATCATTAATCCGCTTTTCGCGTGTGTAATACGTTGAATTGGTTATGGTACCAGCGGTGCTGCGTGACAAAAAAAAAATGCAATTTTTTTAAAAGTGCATTTTGGAATCGACTGGTAATCGACTTTTTTTCAATTTAAATCAATTCATCCTGTTGAAGCTATCTCAAGTGCTTTTGATGTTTTGACACCATCAGCAGGCCATTCTCTTGTCAGCCTGTTCAATAGATTTTCAACTGCTTGGTAAAGAGCCACATTTGGTGGTTTTTGGTGCAGCTGAGGATTTTAGCTCAATTAGGTAGGTGGAATTGAAAAACCCAGAATTATATTGGTACATTTATTTGTAATTAATTCATCATTTCGGCTTCCCTATAAACCCCCATCCCTATGCATCGGATCCGGAAGTGAACCCCCCCCATGTCCTTCCCCGATCACGGAAACATTTTAATAAGGGAGAAGGGTTCGATCCATTGAGCCGTTTTTGCGTGATTGAAGGACAGACAGACAGACACCAAATTCAAAATCAGCATGGTTCGACTCCATTTCACGCGAAACGAATAACTGTAGTGAAATTTTTCGAAAATACCCAAGGAACACGAAAATCGTCTTTAAATTTAGTTATATAGATTTCGTGATTTAGATTATGGTGATCTGCTCAAAGAACATAATAACCCGTTGTGTCAAGAATTGCAGAGTTTTTAATTCGATTTTCTGAATCTACGTATCTTGAAACGTAAACCAACAAATTTTGAGGGGGGTTTGAAACATTTTTGGTTTATTATCTTCGATAATGAACCATTGGAATCGCCCAAAGAAAAAATTTTTTTAACCCCCCCTCAAAATTTGTTGGTTTACGTTTCAAGATACGTAGATTCAGAAAATCGAATAAAAAAAACTCTAAAATTCTTGACACAACGGTTCATTATCTTCTTTGTACAGATCACCCTTCTGTCTAGATCACTAGGTCTGAATGTCTATATCCTAAATGTTAGATTAATTATTATTATCAATTATCACTAATTATTAACAATTTTATCAAGTACCTACCTAGTGAAAATTATTATAATTTATTGTTAGATATTAATATTTCGTATTTATTATTAATAATAATTATTATTAATTATGATCAATTAATACGATATAATTCTGGGGTTTTTAATACTACGTCGGTATTAATTTTTCTATAAAAGAAGTACCTACCAACAAACATTCGAAATTACCTTCATTTCCGTAGCACGAAACGCACCTCAGAACAACAAACTCGACATCACTTAAGCCATATGATGTTCCAAAGAGCTTGTTAGTATGAAAATGGACCTGTATTTCAACAGTTTGAGTCACGATCGTGTTGTGAGGCACAATCTTTGAGCCGTCATTGTGAACGAACGGCTGGTCCTACAAAGCTGCCGATGGTCTTAAAAAATTCTACGGAACAAACTCTATCTAAATATGAAATAAAAAACATACCGTTCTATATGAATGTTTCGAGATATGAGATTTTCAAATTTTCAAAATTTGTTTTGAACCCCTTCCCCTTGACCAAGGGTTCTGAAAAGTTTCGAGGACCATTGTGGGGTTGGTCGAAACCCATAAAAAAAATTTCGTAATTTTAACTCAACGCTAACTGGGCAAAGTGGCGCGGACGGCGTACGGCGGACGGACGGATTTTTTTTTATTCGATTTTCTGAATCTACGTATCTTGAAACGTAAACCAACAAATTTTGAGGGGGGGTTAAAATTTTTTTTTCTTTGGGCGATTCCAATGGTTCATTATCGAAGATAATAAACCAAAAATCCGTCCGTACGCCGTACGCCGTCCGTGGCACTTTGCCCAGTTAGCGTTGAGCTAAAATTACGAAATTTGGTTTCTGGGTTTGGACCAGCCCCACAATGATCCTCGAAACTTTTCATAACCCTAGGTCAAGGGGAAGGGGTTCAAAACGAAATTTAAAATTTCGACGATGTCATATCTCAAAATATTCCACTGAACCGTGTAATTTTTAGTTCACTTTTGAATGACCTGATAAATTACGAATCTTTTAAGACCAATTGGATTTTTGTGCGACCAGCCGTTCGTTCACAGTTAGCGCGCAAAGGTTTAGGAAAAACACTAAACTTTCGCGTCGAAAACGGTCGTCATGTGGGTCAACCGCCAGACGCCCAGAATAAAACTACCTTTTTTCATCTTCCCGGTAAACTACAGTCTAGAAATTTTAACCGTGAGTCGGGGATAGACCACATTGCAATATTCACTCGGTTTCTCATCTGTAAAATTGTTTAAATAATACCTTTTTGTAATAATACAAATTAAATTTTGATGATGAGCTATTGACTTGAAATTTTAAAAATAGTTCAGAACTGGATCACAATGCAATATTCACTCGGTTTCTAGTCTGTAAAATTGTTTAAATAATACCTATTTGTTTAAACAAATTAAATTTTGATGATGAGCTAGATACTTGAAATTGTAAATATAGGTCAGAAATGGATGACATTTCAATATTCACTCGGTTTGTATGACATGGTATGAATATGGTATGGCATATTATTGTATGACATACAATAATATGCCATACCATATTCATACCATGTCATACATTGTATGATTTGGTATAGTACAATATGGTATGATAGGAAAGAAATTCGTATGGTATGGTATGAGTACGGTGAGAATATGGTATGGTGCCGATTTGCAACACAGTCTGGTATAGACAGAAGGGTGATCTGCACAAGGAAGATAATAAACCGTTGTGTCAAGAATTTGCAGAGTTTTTCTTTGGTCGATTCCAATGGTTCATTATCGAAGAAAGACGAACCCACCTCGCTTTTGAAACGAGGCCAGTACAATAATGTTTGAGATTTCTACGGCTAAAGTTTCACAATTATTGTGAAACTTTCGCCGTAAAAACCTCAAAAAGATTATGGGACTTACAACAGAAATTTGATGAGAGCGCCTAAGACAAACAAGCTAGAATTCGCATGGTTGTCTCAAACTTGATTGGCTCCCACACAGCCCCTATATCCCATTTTACTCTACAACCTACAACCTTCAAATGTTAATCTTCTATATGTTTCTATAATCATTTACTTTGGTATTCTATCTTTTTAGACCTACTAAATGCATCGCTGGTGTTGTTCAATGAAGCTAAAGTTGGAAAACCCAAAGTGGTCATTCTCTCCTGCATCAACCTGATATGTTTTCACGGTTCAAGGCTCTCTGGATTCACCAAACAACTCGAAAAAATGTAATTTTAATTCACCATTTAGTTTCCCGCATTTACTTGAATTACAATTTTCAACTTTTCAAAATTAATTAACATATTAATTTGCTGCAGGTTGGCATTTGCCTCTAAATTAATCAGTGAAACTCTGACAGAGCTGTACATTCTTCAATCAGGCGCTCTACAGCTTTGTTTCACACTCTGCCACCAGGTGAGTTGACTAAGTGATTTCTTGGTTTTCCTTATCTCATTTTGAGCCGTGCGTGGGACATTAGACACTCACGATTGTATTTTTTCCCCCAGTTGAAAAAGGAATTCCGCTATGCCGTTTGCAAGTTTGGTGAGCAAATTATGCCAAATTTGATTGCTATGTATGAGGCGGGATGTGGCGACATTGTGAAAAAAAAGGTAATCATTCAACTGTGTGGTTATTTGTTAAGAAACTTAGTTTTAGTTGTAGTGTTTTATCGAGTAACTGTGGAAAAGTGCAATCTAGTGGTGAGTTGCTTCTTGTTTCTCATTACAGTCCTAGCGACTGAGGTCAAGAGGGGAACTGCTTACAGATTCATAAACTACGTCAGATTTCCTATACGAATCGATAATAACCCAAAATGCCGATTTTCGACCATGACTTCTTTTTTGGTTTATTATCTTCGATAATGAACCATTGGAATCGCCCAAAGAAAAAATTTTTTTAACCCCCCCTCAAAATTTGTTGGTTTACGTTTCCAGATACGTAGATTCAGAAAATCGAATAAAAAAAACTCTGCAAATTCTTGACACAACGGTTCATTATCTTCTTTGTACAGATCACCCTTCTGTCTAGATCACTAGGTCTAAATGTCTAGATCCTAAATGTTAGATTAATTATTATTGTCAATTATCACTAATTATTAACAATTTTATCAAGTACCTACTGAAAGTTATTATAATTTATTGTTAGGTATTGATAATTCGTATTTATTATTAATAATAATTATTATTAATTATGATTAATTAATACGATATAATTCTGGGGTTTTTAATACTACGTCGGTAATAATTTTTCTATAAAAGAAGTACCTACCAACAAACATTCGAAATTACCTTCATTTCCGTAGCACGAAACGCACCTCAGAACAACAAACTCGACATCACTTAAGCCATATGATGTTCCAAAGAGCTTGTTAGTATGAAAATGGACCTGTTTTTCAACAGTTTGATTCACGATCGGGTTGTGAGGCACAATCTTTGAGCCGTCATTGTGAACGAACGGCTGGTCGTACAAAGCTGCGGATGGTCTTAAAAAATTCTACGGAACAAACTCTATTTAAATATGAAATAAAAAAACATACCGTTTGATGGGCATTTTTCGAGATATGGAATTTTCAAAATTTCAAAATTCGTTTTGAACCCCTTCCCCTTGACCTAGGGTTATGAAAAGTTTCGTGGATCATTGTGGGGCTGGTCCAAACCCAGAAACCAAATTTCGTAATTTTAACTCAACGCTAACTGGGCAAAGTGCCTCGGACGGCGGACGGCGTACGGCGGACGGACGGATTTTTTTTTATTCGATTTTCTGAATCTACGTATCTTGAAACGTAAACCAACAAATTTTGAGGGGGGGTTAAAATTTTTTTTTCTTTGGGCGATTCCAATGGTTCATTATCGAAGATAATAAACCAAAAACTCTGCAAATTCTTGACACAACGGTTCATTATCTTCTTTGTACAGATCACCCTTCAGTCTAGATCACTAGGTCTAAATGTCTAGATCCTAAATGTTAGATTAATTATTATTATCGATTATCACTAATTATTAACAATTTTACCTATCAAGTACCTACCTAGTGAAAATTATTATAATTTATTGTTAGGTATTAATAATTTGTATTTATTATTAATTATGATTAATTAATACGATTTAATTCTGGGGTTTTTAATACTACGTCGGTAATAATTTTTCTATAAAAGAAGTACCTACCAACAAACATTCGAAATTACCTTCATTTCCGTAGCACGAAACGCACCTCAGAACAACAAACTCGAGATCACTTAAGCCATATGATGTTCCAAAGAGCTTGTTAGTATGAAAATGGACCTGTATTTCAACAGTTTGATACACGATCGTGTTGTGAGGCACAATCTATGAGCCCTCATTGTGAACGAACGGCTGGTCGTACAAAGCTGCGGATGGTCTTAAAAAATTCTACGGAACAAACTCTATCTAAATATGAAATAAAAAACATACCGTTCTATATGAATTTTTCGAGATATGAGATTTTCAAATTTTCAAAATTCGTTTTGAACCCCTTCCCCTTGACCTAGGGTTATGAAAAGTTTCGAGGACCATTGTGGGGTTGGTCGAAACCCATAAAAAAAATTTCGTAATTTTAACTCAACGCTAACTGGGCAAAGTGGCGCGGACGGCGGACGGCGTACGGCGGACGGCGTACGGCGGACGGACGGATTTTTTTTTATTCGATTTTCTGAATCTACGTATCTTGAAACGTAAACCAACAAATTTTGAGGGGGGGTTAAAAATTTTTTTTCTTTGGGCGATTCCAATGGTTCATTATCGAAGATAATAAACCAAAATCCGTCCGTCCGCCGTACGCCGTCCGCCGTCCGCGCCACTTTGCCCAGTTAGCGTTGAGTTAAAATTACGAAATTTTTTTTATGGGTTTCGACCAACCCCACAATGGTCCTCGAAACTTTTCATAACCCTAGGTCAAGGGGAAGGGGTTCAAAACGAATTTTGAAATTTTGAAAATTTCATATCTCGAAAAATTCATATAGAACGGTATGTTTTTTATTTCATATTTCGATAGAGTTTGTTCCGTAGAATTTTTTAAGACCATCCGCAGCTTTGTACGACCAGCCGTTCGTTCACAATGAGGGCTCAAAGATTGTGCCTCACAACCCGATCGTGAATCAAACTGTTGAAATACAGGTCCATTTTCATACTAACAAGCTCTTTGGAACA
>OY986050.1:620850-756945 GCA_963920205.1 Stenodema calcarata | reverse complement strand
CTAACCATCCCTAACCATCCCTAACCATCCCTAACCATCCCTAACCATCCCTAACCATCCCTAACCATCCCTAACCATCCCTAACCATCCCTAACCATCCCTAAAGAACCATCCCTAACCATCCCTAACCATCCCTAACCATCCCTAACCATCCCTAACCATCCCTAACCATCCCTAACCATCCCTAACCATCCCTAACCATCCCTAACCATCCCTAACCATCCCTAACCATCCCTAACCATCCCTAACCATCCCTAACCATCCCTAACCATCCCTAACCATCCCTAACCATCCCTAACCATCCCTAACCATCCCTAACCATCCCTAACCATCCCTAACCATCCCTAACCATCCCTAACCATCCCTAACCATCCCTAACCATCCCTAACCATCCCTAACCATCCCTAACCATCCCTAACCATCCCTAACCATCCCTAACCATCCCTAACCATCCCTAACCATCCCTAACCATCCCTAACCATCCCTAACCATCCCTAACCATCCCTAACCATCCCTAACCATCCCTAACCATCCCTAACCATCCCTAACCATCCCTAACCATCCCTAACCATCCCTAACCATCCCTAACCATCCCTAACCATCCCTAACCATCCCTAACCATCCCTAACCATCCCTAACCATCCCTAACCATCCCTAACCATCCCTAACCATCCCTAACCATCCCTAACCATCCCTAACCATCCCTAACCATCCCTAACCATCCCTAACCATCCCTAACCATCCCTAACCATCCCTAACCATCCCTAACCATCCCTAACCATCCCTAACCATCCCTAACCATCCCTAACCATCCCTAACCATCCCTAACCATCCCTAACCATCCCTAACCATCCCTAACCATCCCTAACCATCCCTAACCATCCCTAACCATCCCTAACCATCCCTAACCATCCCTAACCATCCCTAACCATCCCTAACCATCCCTAACCATCCCTAACCATCCCTAACCATCCCTAACCATCCCTAACCATCCCTAACCATCCCTAACCATCCCTAACCATCCCTAACCATCCCTAACCATCCCTAACCATCCCTAACCATCCCTAACCATCCCTAACCATCCCTAACCATCCCTAACCATCCCTAACCATCCCTAACCATCTCGTCTAACCATCCCTAACCATCTCGTCTAACCATCCCTAACCATCTCGTCTAACCATCCCTAACCATCTCGTCTAACCATCCCTAACCATCTCGTCTAACCATCCCTAACCATCTCGTCTAACCATCCCTAACCATCTCGTCTAACCATCCCTAACCATCTCGTCTAACCATCCCTAACCATCTCGTCTAACCATCCCTAACCATCTCGTCTAACCATCCCTAACCATCTCGTCTAACCATCCCTAACCATCTCGTCTAACCATCCCTAACCATCTCGTCTAACCATCCCTAACCATCTCGTCTAACCATCCCTAACCATCTCGTCTAACCATCCCTAACCATCTCGTCTAACCATCCCTAACCATCTCGTCTAACCATCCCTAACCATCTCGTCTAACCATCCCTAACCATCTCGTCTAACCATCCCTAACCATCTCGTCTAACCATCCCTAACCATCTCGTCTAACCATCCCTAACCATCTCGTCTAACCATCCCTAACCATCTCGTCTAACCATCCCTAACCATCTCGTCTAACCATCCCTAACCATCTCGTCTAACCATCCCTAACCATCTCGTCTAACCATCCCTAACCATCTCGTCTAACCATCCCTAACCATCTCGTCTAACCATCCCTAACCATCTCGTCTAACCATCCCTAACCATCTCGTCTAACCATCCCTAACCATCTCGTCTAACCATCCCTAACCATCTCGTCTAACCATCCCTAACCATCTCGTCTAACCATCCCTAACCATCTCGTCTAACCATCCCTAACCATCTCGTCTAACCATCCCTAACCATCTCGTCTAACCATCCCTAACCATCTCGTCTAACCATCCCTAACCATCTCGTCTAACCATCCCTAACCATCTCGTCTAACCATCCCTAACCATCTCGTCTAACCATCCCTAACCATCTCGTCTAACCATCCCTAACCATCTCGTCTAACCATCCCTAACCATCTCGTCTAACCATCCCTAACCATCTCGTCTAACCATCCCTAACCATCTCGTCTAACCATCCCTAACCATCTCGTCTAACCATCCCTAACCATCTCGTCTAACCATCCCTAACCATCTCGTCTAACCATCCCTAACCATCTCGTCTAACCATCCCTAACCATCTCGTCTAACCATCCCTAACCATCTCGTCTAACCATCCCTAACCATCTCGTCTAACCATCCCTAACCATCTCGTCTAACCATCCCTAACCATCTCGTCTAACCATCCCTAACCATCTCGTCTAACCATCCCTAACCATCTCGTCTAACCATCCCTAACCATCTCGTCTAACCATCCCTAACCATCTCGTCTAACCATCCCTAACCATCTCGTCTAACCATCCCTAACCATCTCGTCTAACCATCCCTAACCATCTCGTCTAACCATCCCTAACCATCTCGTCTAACCATCCCTAACCATCTCGTCTAACCATCCCTAACCATCTCGTCTAACCATCCCTAACCATCTCGTCTAACCATCCCTAACCATCTCGTCTAACCATCCCCAACCATCTCGTCTAACCATCCCTAACCATCTCGTCTAACCATCCCTAACCATCCCTAACCATCTCGTCTAACCATCTCGTCTAACCATCCCTAACCATCCCTAACCATCTCGTCTAACCATCCCTAACCATCTCGTCTAACCATCCCTAACCATCTCGTCTAACCATCCCTAACCATCTCGTCTAACCATCCCTAACCATCTCGTCTAACCATCCCTAACCATCTCGTCTAACCATCCCTAACCATCTCGTCTAACCATCCCTAACCATCTCTTCTAACCATCTCGTCTAACCATCCCTAACCATCTCTTCTAACCATCTCGTCTAACCATCCCTAACCATCTCGTCTAACCAGCCCTTACCATCCCTAACCATCTCGTCTAACCAGCCCTAACAATCTCGTCTAACCATCCCTAACCATCTCTTCTAACCATCCCTAACCTACTCGTCTAACCATCCCTAACCTGCTGTGCACTGATCTTTTTTTTTTTTTGCCCACCATTTGAAAGTAAGAGACTTCTAGTAGGTTACTTCTAGAAATTCGCTCATTACATCTTGCTGCATCCCATTTTCTATGAAAGAAGTACCTACCAACAAACATGCGAACTCACCTTCATTCTGTAGCATGAAAAGTACCTACCTCAGAACGAAGATAGTGAAATCTTCTATCATAATCTTCCTTTACACCTTGAGAGCGAATCGGTCGGCCAACCAAATTTATTAACAGACCTAAATTTTCAAGTCAAAGACAATCAGATGTCAGATGTAACAATTAACCCAAAAGACCTAAATTTTCAAGCTGTTGAATTAAATCATGTTCAAAGAATAACTCCTTTAGACTTGAGGCAATATTTCACCCCTAGTATGTGGACTATAATTGTATATGTTGTAGGGATTGTTTGTATATCTTACTTTATTCACTACTGTAATCATAAAATGAAAAATGTTAAGGTTCGAACTGATACTGCAACCCCTTCTAGCCAAATAGCAACCCCGCCGAATTTTTCTATCCACCTTCCAGGTAGTGGAAAGATCTAAAGGGGGAGGAGATACGGTAACGTAAATCGCCAAGTTTACGGATATTAAATGCTGAAGCAAGCAGAGCCGGCAGTCTCTCTCTCACGCTCGTCCAGTCCAGTTCGATCCTATTTTCCTGTGTACCTAAAGGTTGTTCGAAAAATAAATTTCTTAATTTAGGACTTTGGAAGCTTAACAAGTTTTTTAAAAAGCTTCTCCCAAAGTCCCGCGAGTTAAGTTAGATATATCTATGTGATTAAAAATAAATTCGTTACTGAACGGTTTTTTAAGATTGGATATTATTAATATCGACATAAAATGTCCCAATGTGTTGCAGACTCGTATGCAAGCATTTTTTTCATCATTTTTTTTTGTGACACGGTAGACACTCTGGGGTCAAAATTGGCCCCAAATGTATTTCAATTTATATATTATATGGATGCGTTGAATGACCAATATATATATATTATACTCAATATATATATTATACTCAATATATATATTATACTCAATATATATATTATACTCAATAAATAGTTTCCCAATAACTAACTATTTAAAAAAATCAAATATTAACCTACCTACGCATAGAAACAAGAAAAAGAATAGGTACATTAAGTTAGAATTGAATATTTTATTCGTGGTTTCTTGAAACCATTCTTAGTAAAATCTTCAAAAATCAAAGTTTTGGGCATATGAATATTAAAAATTCAGTTCTGAAGATACACAATAATTAAAAGCAAATTATCAAAGCTGTCTATCTCTCGAATAGTCAGAAAAAACTGTAACTTTGTAAGTTGAATAGTTAAGTTTTCACGATACCTTGAACTTACTCCATTTTTCACATCTCTTCCTTTTTTCTAACCTAAACTGATACACTGTTTTTATTCCGCATTCAATTGTTTATCATTTCATTCTATTAATTTTTTATGAAAAAATAATTAATAGTACCTAATTGCAAGATTATATTTAAGCGATAGGCACATATAAAAAACGAAATATGAATGTATTTTTAAAAGTTGTTTTTAAAACTTCACTTTGTTGGTTTAATGAACCTGCTGTTTTTAGTCTCATGATGAAAAGTGGAAAAATGGGTGAGCTATGTTAAAAATCAAACTCATACGGTGGATACAGCTTTCGTACAAGTACGCAACCACGAGAGACGTTTTATGTCTTTGCGCCCCCTTTCCCCTTCCTATAAAATCCCGTATTGCACTTTTGTTTGTGGATTGCAAAAACACGTTTTAAAAAAAAAAAATATTTAAAAAAAGAAATATTTTTTTTATTCAAATAAAATTCAAAATACAATTTTGTTTTACTCATTCCATAATTACATCATTATTATCATCAGAATTTGTAACGCTGAGTAGTGGCCGATGATGGGAAAAGTACGATGTGTAGGCTAGAGTTTGTATATTTGACACATTCCGCGTAAAAACTCCATCGACGCACGTCATATTTCGTGTCGTCGAGATTTCCGGAGAATTGTTTAATTCACACCCAAAAGTTTCAGTCATAAATTTACGATACGCTAACCCCTCTTCAGAACGCAAGTCAATGTTGAAATCTCCACACAGTACAACCGGTAAGTCGTATAGCTTGAGCTCGTCGATGAACAGAAACAAACCCTTGAGTTTGATCGAGTACGGTAGTAGATATCGCTCGAAGAACTTGATTTTATCGTTCAGTGTTGTCCCATTTGAAAGATACGTCGCCACGAATAGTACACGCTTTGTCAGTTGTGTTCAGAAGTCCCTCAAGGGCCCACATACCAAATCTCAAAATCGTGGGATCATTAGGGAAAAAACTGGATTCTAGAGCCACTCAGCTGATCTGGGATCAGTCAGTTGTGTTCAGAAGTCCCTCAAGGGCCTACATACCAAATCTCATAATCGTGGGATCATTAGGGAAAAAACAGGATTCTAGAGCCACTCAGCTGATCAGGGATCGGCCAGTTGTGTTCAGAAGTCCCTCAAGGGCCCACATACCAAATCTCAGAATCGTGGGATCATTAGGGAAAAAACTGGATTCTAGAGCCACTCAGCTGATCTGGGATCGGTCAGTTGTGTTCAGAAGTCCCTCAAGGGCCCACATACCAAATCTCAGAATCGTGGGATCATTAGGGAAAAAACAGGATTCTAGAGCCACTCAGCTGATCTGGGATCGGCCAGTTGTGTTCAGCAGTTCCTCAAGGGCCTACATACCAAATCTCAGAATCGTGGGATCATTAGGGAAAAAACAGGATTCTAGAGCCACTCAGCTGATCTGGGATCGGTCAGTTGTGTTCAGAAGTCCCTCAAGGGCCTACATACCAAATCTCAGAATCGTGGGATCATTAGGGAAAAATCAGGATTCTAGAGCCACTCAGCTGATCTGGGATCGGTCAGTTGTGTTCAGAAGTCCTCAAGGGCCCACATACCTGTGGTAGCACCATGAGTGGTTGCCAAGAGGCACCTTAGTTTTGTGTTATAAACAAATAAAAGTTCAGTTAATGTTCACGATCCTCACGGATGTATTATTCTCATCGTACTTAGATCAGAACATTATTCTCATCGTACTTAGATCAGAACATGGCGCAGTCAGGGTAGGTAAATCCCACAGCAGACAAACATGCCGAAGAAAGGTAGAAGGACATCGGATAAGGTGCCGGAGGAGGCTGACAGGATTGCCTCGCTTGAGAAGTCGGTTCAGGCAATCGCAGAGCAGCTCAAGTTAATGATGTCACCAAAGAGTGATGGTGCCGATACACCTGGACGAGGAAGCGTATCATGCAGGATTTCTAGAGTTCAGGGGATGAGTTCTGTCGACGAGGTGATGAGGCGTTGAATGGGGTTAGCAATATTCAGAAAGTTGTCGACGATATTTTGGCCTATGATAAGGATTTCAAAGCCCACTATGCTCGGATCAAACAAATCTTAGAAAGGTGTAGAGCTTCGTCCATCACCCTGAACAAAGATAAGTTTTTCTTTGCAAAGCCAGGACTTCCATACGTGGGGTACATTGTAGGAAAAACAGGGATAAAAGCAGACCCAAGGAAACTGGAGGCCATTGCCAAGTTCCGCACCCCCCGGAATATAACGGAGTTGAGATCCTTCATGGGAATGGTGAATCAACTCGGGAGCTTCTCGTCCAGCATCAGCACGGCAGCTGGTCCGTTGAGAGAGCTTCTGAGTACTAAAAATGAGTTTTTGTGGAGTTCAATCCATGGAAAAGCGTTCGAATCGGTGAAAGAGATGTTGATGGAGCCCCCCATTTTGACACATTTCGAACTGGGCCGCAAAACTGCAATTCATGTTGATGCTTCCCGTACCAATGGTCTTGGATACGCTTTACTTCAAGAACATGATGGACGATGGAAGATGGTACAGTGTGGGTCGCGATTTCTCACAAATACAGAGATGAGGTATGCTATGATCGAAATAGAGATGTTAGGCATAGTGTGGGCCGTGTGGAAATGTAAGATTTATCTTCGAGGACTACATTATTTCACAATTGTCAACGACCACAAACCCCTCCTTCCGATCATAAACAAACAAACTGTAGATGAAATTGAGAATCCAAGGCTACAACGCCTGAAGGAGAAGTTAACTGGATTCAATTGTGAAATGGAATGGAGAGAAGGGAAAAAGCACTTGGTCCCAGACTGTTTTTCCCGTGCTCCAGTGTCCACTCCAAAAGAAGACGACCTACTGGCAGAAATCGACGGTCCTCTTGCACTCCGGATATCTACGGTGTACGAGGTGGAATTACAAGATCCCTCATTAACGACCTTAATGGAGCTGGCAGAAACCGACATTGAATACCAGGCCCTGAAGAAACAGATCGAAGAAGGGTTCCCATCCAATAAGACAGCCCTCCATGCCGATTTACTTCCATACTGGGATGTGAGACATTCCTTGACAATTGTGGACGGCATGATTTTAAAGGGGTGCCAGCTTGTGATCCCTAAAACAGCGCGCAAAGAAGTATTGAATCAACTTCATATGTCACACCAAGGGATCGAAAAGACGAAACGGAGAGCTCGCCAAACGGTTCACTGGCCATCCATCATAAGTGACATAAAAAACATGGTAGAGGCCTGCCATTTGTGTCAAGAATCACGGCCATCTCTCCCAAAAGAAACCATGATTTATGACCCGGTACCAAACCGACCATTCGTAGACGTATCCATGGATCTGTTTACGACAGGAGGAAAAAATTTTATGGTATATGTTGACAGGCTTTCGGGGTGGCCGGTTGTCTGCCAATTCGGAACAAGATGCCCCGATAGTAAAATAATTATAGCTAGCCTGCGCAAAATATTTTCAGATACAGGAGTGCCTATCCGGATCAGATGCGACGGTGGTCCACAATTTTCCTCTTTCACATTCAAGCAATTCCTGAGGAAATGGAATGTGACCTTATCACCATCCTCACCATTCTTCCCCCAGAGCAATGGCCACGCTGAGGCCGGGGTGAAGGTCATGAAGGCGCTGATTGTCAAGTGCATGAAAGGAGGTGTCCTGGACGAGGAAGCGTATCATGCAGGACTTCTAGAGTTCAGGAACACGCCAACATCCAACAGACGGTCACCATCCGAAATCCTATTTGGACATCCCCTGAGATCCCTCGTGCCAGCTCACTACAAATCATTCTCCAAAGAGTGGCAAAAGGCATCGGACACCTTGGATCGCGACATCGCCCACCAGAAGGCGACGGCGGCAAGTAAATACAACAAGAACGCCCGAGACCTAACTCCCCTTCAAGTCGGCAGCTATGTACGGCTACAAAATCCCATCACGAAGAAATGGGATACTGGCGGCGTAATCGTCGACAGAGGCCCATATCGGAAGTATGTGGTCAAGGGTGATAGCGGAAGGCTGTACATCAGAAACCGGCGGTATCTGAAGAGGAGCGAGGGGGGAGGGGATAATAGGGGAGATGTGGTAGCACCATGAGTGGTTGCCAAGAGGCACCTTAGTTTTGTGTTATAAACAAATAAAAGTTCAGTTAATGTTCACGATCCTCACGGATGTATTATTCTCATCGTACTTAGATCAGAACATTATTCTCATCGTACTTAGATCAGAACAATACCAAATCTCAGAATCATGGGATCATTAGGGAAAAAACTGGATTTTAGAGCCACTCAGCTGATCTGGGATCGGTCAGTTGTGTTCAGAAGTCCCTCAAGGGCCCACATACCAAATCTCAGAATCGTGGGATCATTAGGGAAAAAAAACTCTGCAAATTCTTGACACAACGGTTCATTATCTTCTTTGTACAGATCACCCTTCTGTCTAGATCACTAGGTCTAAATGTCTAGATCCTAAATGTTAGATTAATTATTATTATCAATTATCACTAATTATTAACAATTGTATCAAGTACCTAGTGAAAATTATTATAATTCATTGTTAGGTATTAATAATTTGTATTTATTATTAATAATTATTATTATTAATTATGATTAATTAATACGACATAATTCTGGGGTTTTTAATACTACGTCGGTAATAATTTTTCTATAAAAGAAGTACCTACCAACAAACATTCGAAATTACCTTCATTTCCGTAGCACGAAACGCACCTCAGAACAACAAACTCGACATAACTTAAGCCATATGATGTTCCAAAGAGCTTGTTAGTATGAAAATGGACCTGTATTTCAACAGTTTGATTCACGATCCTGTAGTGAGGCACAATCTTTGAGCCGTCATTGTGAACGAACGGCTGGTCGTACAGAGCTGCGGATGGTCTTAAAAAATTCTATGGAACAAACTCTATCTAAATATGAAATAAAAAACATACCGTTTCATATGAATTTTTCGAGATATGAGATTTTCAAATTTTCAAAATTCGTTTTGAACCCCTTCCCCTTGACCTAGGGTTATGAAAAGTTTCGAGGACCATTGTGGGGTTGGTCGAAACCCATAAAAAAAATTTCGTAATTTTAACTCAACGCTAACTGGGCAAAGTGGCGCGGACGGCGTACGTAAATTTTAACCCCCCCTCAAAATTTGTTGGTTTACGTTTCAAGATACGTAGATTCAGAAAATCGAATAAAAAAAAATCCGTCCGTCCGCCGTACGCCGTCCGCCGTCCGCCGTCCGCCGTCCGCCGTCCGCCGTCCGTGGCACTTTGCCCAGTTAGCGTTGAGTTAAAATTACGAAATTTTTTTTATGGGTTTCGACCAACCCCACAATGGTCCTCGAAACTTTTCATAACCCTAGGTCAAGGGGAAGGGGTTCAAAACGAATTTTGAAATTTTGAAAATTTCATATCTCGAAAAATTCCCATCAAACGGTATGTTTTTTATTTCATATTTAGATGGAGTTTGTTCCGTAGAATTTTTTAAGACCATCCGCAGCTTTGTACGACCAGCCGTTCGTTCACAATGACGGCTCAAAGATTGTGCCTCACAACACGATCGTAAATCAAAATGTTGAAATACTGGTCCATTTTCATACTAACAAGCTCTTTTGAACATCATAATATGATATTATGGCTTAAGTGATGTCGAGTTTGTTGTTCTGAGGTGCGTTTCGTGCTACGGAAATGAAGGTAATTTCGAATGTTTGTTGGTAGGTAAGTACTTCTTTTATAGAAAAATTATTACCGACGTAGTATTAAAAACCAAAGAATTATATCGTATTAATTAATCATAATTAATAATAATTATTATTAATAGGTAATAAATATGAATTATTAATACCTAACAATAAATTATAATAATTTTCACTAGGTACTTGATACAATTGTTAATAATTAGTGATAATTTATAATAATAACAAATTATTATTAATGATTAATAATTAATTATTCATCTAACATTTAGGATCTAGACATTTAGACCTAGTGATCTAGACAGAAGGGTGATCTGTACAAAGAAGATAATGAACCGTTGTGTCAAGAATTTGCAGAGTTTTTTTTATTCGATTTTCTGAATCTACGTATCTTGAAACGTAAACCAAAAAATTTTGAGGGGGGGTTAAAAAAATTTTTTCTTTGGGCGATTCCAATGGTTCATTATCGAAGATAATAAACCAAAACAGGATTCTAGAGCCACTCAGCTGATCTGGGATCGGTCAGTTGTGTTCAGAAGTCCCTCAAGGATCATTAGGGAATCTCCGCGTAACACACTCCGCGTAACGCACTCCGCGTAACACACTTCGCGTAACGCACTCCGCGTAACACACTTCGCTCAACGCACTCTCGTAACACACTTCGCGTAACGCACTCTCGTAACACACTTCGCGTAACGCACTCCGCGTTACACACTTCCCGTAAAGCACTCCGCGTAACGATTTTTCATTTATGTGCCATAGTAAAGACATAAAATGTCAAAAACACGACGGAATTATTAGGTAGATAGTTAGTATTATTATTTGTTATAAGTACCTAATTGCATTTTTCACACGTCGTTTCGGTATGACTGTGAACTTGTACAGTTTGCAATAAAAGTGTCCCATATCTCTCGAATGGGTGCAAATTTATCGGTCAGTCGTCTTTCATTTCTCGTAGTGCGGTCGTCAGAACGTAAACACGCTCTAAAAATGAATAAAATAATTAGTAGGTGTTAAGCAGTAATGTAGTCAATTCAACCTTAGTCAGGAAAAACCCATCTGAGTACATAAAATGCCAAAACCCAAACCATTTTTGGAACCAAAATGAAACCTGACCTATGATAGCCCATCAACTAGACACATTTACCCAGTTGAGAATCTTAACCTGAGTCATCTAGTAGGAGTGGTCGAGAAAAGGAAATACCTACTGACTACCAGATTACAAAAATACTTATTTTCTATGAGAAAATAAGTGAATTATGATATTATCTGACTTACCTAGTGATGAAATCCAAAATACACACTGGGGTCAATGGCTACCCCAACAGAACAAAATTAGGAACGCAGAAGACACACTGGGGTCAAAAGTGTCCCACAAGAGATTCACAACCCTCTGGCTCGAGGTCACAACGTATACAGCCAGATGCTATCACTTCCTCGCCTAGCCAATGCTAACAACCTAATTTACAAAATATCCCTTTTGGCTAAAAAAAATTGTAAGGCCCAAAAATCATACAAAATATATTCGGTGGGGTCAATTTTGACCCCAGAGTTACCTCGAAGGTCTAATTGTAACTAAGTCACTTGTCAATTTGAGGGTGATAGAGTTAGTATGAGGGGAGGGGGGGGGGGGTTGAATTGAGTGCGGTACCTCCATGTCCTGAGTCACGCTACGCTCCTGGTTCTTTGTGAACCCCCCAATGAATTTTTATGAATTTCCAGACGATTTGTGAGAGACGAATGGGGACTAGTTGGTTGGTCGGTTTCCAGATGAAAATGAGTTGTTTGACTTTGTAGAAGTTGACCTCCCTCAATGCCCAGCACACACTCCTTCAGTTTCAAGAGGAACCCAACTCCAAAATTGTGGTTATTGTGAGAAATGTGAAGTTTATTTGTGTTTAACTGAAAGAAAAACGTGTTGAAGGATTACCATTCTTAAATGCTCATTAAAACAGGATTTCATTGATGACAACACCCTCCCAAGGTCCAGAGCGAAGTGCTGCCCATACGTACAATGGTGCCTTCAGACACTTTCCAGTTTTTAGGAATTCCAGGGAAAAAACAGTGATGAAATTTTTCCTTATATTTCCCGCTATCCTGAGACCTATTCCTACCACTCAGATTTTTCCTCAACAAAAGAACAAATCATGCACTAAAGGGTTAAACAGGAACAATCAAAGTCAACGAGCGTTTTAGATGAGAGTCACATTTACTTATAAAAGAATATCAAAATTTTTTTTTTCACAAATCAAGTATTTTCGGAATTTTGGAAGATGTGGGCGTTACCCAATCGTCAACCACATTTGTATCAGAGTCCATATTGATTGTGCACTATGGTTCATCGTCTAATCAGTATCAGAGGAAGTCGACTCTGCATCTGCTGGGCGTTGTCCCTTGGAATCAGAAGTTTTAGAGCGTAGACTCATTTGCCTCCTTCGTTTGGATGATTTCTCGCCTGCAATAAATTACAATAATTTTAAGAAGGAATGAGTATATTCTAGAGTAGATTCAGGATTTGATTTCCAGATTTAGTATTTTAGTATTTTCTTCTTCTTCCTAAACTGCAGCCCTAATCAGGGGCGTAGCGTCAGGGGGAGCGCAGGAAGCGGCTCGTCCCCACAAGAAGTGAAGAATGTAAGTAGAAGTTGAATGATGAAGAAATTCAGTACGAATAACAAAATATTTAATCAAAAGCAAAAGATTCAATTGAAAATTACCTACATTTACCTACCAACCCATGGAAGAACTCCTTCTTCCATGCTACCTACCTTACAAGAAGGCAAGTCATCTAAGAAAAAGAAGAAGAAGGTAATGATCCACGATCTGAGTGAGATCGTGGATCTTCACCTTCTACTTATTATGGCAAATTCTTCTTATTATGAACTGCAAAATTATCGTTGATGGTGGGGGGGGGGGGTGACGTCACACGTACATTGTGTGCGTCCATCTGCGTGTATTCTGGCGCGGGCGTGTGAGTGTGTCTCTGACTGAATTGGGTGCTGTACCCCCACGTTCAGAGCCACGCTACGCTCCTGGCCCTAATAGTTGATGATATGAACACAGGAAGGTACCTAACATGTAAGTAGTGTGGCTGTCTATTTAACAAGTACCTACCTACCATTCATAATGGGGCTATGCCTGCATATTTGTCAAATCAAAGTATACTTCAAGATGAGGTAAATCTCATCCACTTGTATGAGAGGAAAAATCACCTATTCACGTAGCAGCTTGAAAAGATGCTTACTTCATCAATTATGGAAATTACAAGCACTCAGTGGCACTGGAGTAAATACATGGAATTATAGTTTTAGTAACTAAACCTGCAGGTACCTGTGTGGGTTCTCATGTGGTTTGAAAGAGTTGAGGGACGAGCAGCCTTGTAGTCGCATAGATGGCAAGAGAATGGTTTTTCTCCTGCAAATAAAAAGTTAACTTAAATATACTTCAAGATGATTTAAATCTCAACCACTATATGAGAAAAAAGTCACCTATTCACTTAGAAGAATGAAAGGATTCTTACTACTTCATCAATCATGCAAATTACAAGCACTCAGTGGCACTAGAGTAAATATATGGAATTATAGTTTTAGTAACTAAACCTGCCGGTACCTGTGTGGGTTCTCATGTGCCTTGAAAGCATTGAGCGCTCAGCAGCCTTGTAGTCGCATAGAGGGCAAGAGAATGGTTTTTCTCCTGCAAAAAAAAAAAATATATACCTATATACTACAAGATTATTTAAATCCCAACCGATTTTATATATTTATTTATTTAAGAATGGGCAAGCCAAATTACAAAGCAGCAAGAATTATATACATACACAATACAATTCAGACAAGTTAACAAAAAAAGGAAATAATATAAGACTCTGGTAGGTATGGTCCTATTAAACAAAACAAAAGGGAGAAGAAAAAATGAGGCACTTGGGGGCATTCTGGGAGTGAAGGAAAAAGTCAAATTCTGGGTGAACGATAAGAAGAAGATTTGCTGGTCGAGGGATCCTGCTGAGGGGGCGATGGAGCAGATAATTCGTAGTGGAAAAATCAACTTGGAACAGAAGAGGGGAGGGCGCGGCGATTGTAGTCCCCAAAGAGGACCACCTTGAAGTCCGGATGAGCAGTTGAGACAGCATCCAGTTCGCAGAAATGTTCATCTAGTACAATAAGAGACTGGTAATCAGGGTAATAGAGGCATCCGAGGATTAATTTAAGGCCAGGTAAGACGACAAACACCTGTTCAGCAGAATCGGCCAACTCCCACCTATATGATAAGTACTCCCTTGAGACCACACTCCGCCTGCCAATGACCTGTAGCAGTTGTTGGATGAAGATCAATGAGTGCAATAACCATTGTAATTAGTTAGACGAAGTTCATTAGAGTGGGTATTGGGTGGCAGCCAAGTTTCAGTGAAAAATAAGAAGTTGTAGGTTAGATGGGGAGCTTGGTGATGCAGGAGGGACAGTTGTGTATTGATTCCATTATGAGAGAAAAAGTCACCTATTTACATAGAAGAATGAAAGGATTCTTACTACTTCATCAATGATGCAAATTACGAGTGCTCAGTGGCACTAGAGTAAATATATGGAATTATAGTTTAGTAACTAAACCTGCAGGTACCTGTGTGGGTTCTCATGTGGTTTGAAAGAGTTGAGCGCTGAGTAGCCACGTAGTTGCATAGGTTACATGGGTATGGTTTTTCTCCTGCAAATTAGTAAAGTTTTGCACTTGGATTGCTGATAGTTTGGTGAGAGGGGGGGGGGGGGATAATTCTACAAGATAATAAACTGTTGTGTCAAGAATGTGCAGAGTGTTTTAAAATCAAATGCTCTGAGATGATTCAAATTGCATCCACATTATTTAAATAAACAAAATCACCTAGTAGATGCTAACTTCATCAATGAACCAAATTACAAGCACTCTGTGGCACTAGAGTAAATATATGGAATTATAGTTTTAGTAACTAAACCTGCAGTTACCTGTGTGGGTTCTCATGTGGTTTGAAAGAGTTGAGTGACGAGCAGCCTTGTAGTCGCATAGATGACAAGAGAATGGTTTTTCTCCTGCAAAAAAAAAAAGAAAAAAAAGTTAACTTCGATATACTTCAAGATGATTTAAATCTTATCCACTTGTATGAGAGAAAAAGTCACCTATTCTCTTAGAAGAATGAAAGGATTCTTACAACTGCATCAATCATGCAAATTACTAGTACTCAGTGGCACTAGAGTAAATATATGGAATTATAGTTTTAGTAACTAAACCTACTTAGTAACTAACTCCCAGAAATTGAAATGAACACCACAGCCACTTTCGCAGACGATACAGCGATATTGGCAGTTGGAGACAGCAACATTGAGTCAATGACCAAGTTAAAGCGGTCAATATCTAGCATACAACAATGGACAGCGAAATGGAGAATCAAAATGAATGAAACTAAGTCGGTACATGTCGATTTCACCAATAAAAGGATCGACTATATACCGGCTTATCTCAATGGCAAAGTGATTCCTCATGCCAATGAAGCCAAATACCTCGGTATGACGCTTGATGCCAGGCTTCGGTGGAAAGCCCACGTCAAGAAAAAGAAGGAGGAACTTCTTCTCAAATTCAGAAAAATGTACTGGCTAATGGGGAGGCGGTCAAAACTGTCAATCCAGAACAAGCTTACGCTGTATAACCAAGTCCTTAAACCAGTCTGGACTTACGGAGCTCAGCTGTGGGGCTGCACGGCTCATTCAAACCGGGAAATAATCCAAAGATTCCAGAACAATGTGCTAAGAAATGTTGTCAATGCACCATGGTACTTTCGAAATGAACGACTCCACCATGAACTTCAAATCGAAACCATAAACGAAGCCATCAAGCGGCAAGCCTTACGTCATTTTCAACGGCTAAGGTCTCACGTCAACGAGGAAGCTGTCCGACTCCTTGACACGAGTGATATCACCAGACGATTGAAGCGTACCAAACCGCTCGAGCTTGCTCACGGGTGAAGCAGTATAGTGAATGCAATATCATCATAAAAATGAACAAAACTCAGTGATGTATCTAAGCTTTGAATAGTATGTGCCCTAGTTTCAAAATAATATTGTTAATAAGTTATTACTTGGAGCAATAAAATCTTTCAAAAAAAAAAAAAAAAAAAAAAAAAAAAACTTCATCAGTGATGCAAATTACAAGTACTCAGTGGCACTGGAGTAAATATATGGAATTATAGTTTTAGTATCTAAACCTGAAGGTACCTGTGTGGGTTCTCATGTGGTTTGAAAGAGTTAAGCGCTGAGCAGCCTTGTAGTCGCATAGATGGTTAGGGATGGTTTTTCTCCTGCAAGAAAAAACTTAACTTCAACATACTTCCAGATGATTTAAATCTGATCCACTTGTATGAGAGAAAAAGTCACCTATTCACTTAAAAGAATGAAAGGATTCTTACTACTTCATCAATCATGAAAATTACAAGTACTCAGTGGCACTGGAGTAAATATATGGAATTATAGTTTTAGTAACTAAACCTGCAGGTACCTGTGTGGGTTCTCATGTGCATTGAAATGGTTGAGGGATGAGCAGCCTTGTAGTCGCATAGCTTGCAATGGTATGATTTTTCTCCTGCAAAAAAAAAAAATATAGGTTTATTGGGGCAGAGGGGGTCATCAATATTTAAAAGTATACAATTTTCAAGAAATCAGTAAAGATATTATCCAAAGAGATATTTATATCTCATCTCCCATAGAGTATCAAATTCATAGGAGTGTTTTGAGAGTCAACATACTAAATTCCTCTCCTAAATTTCTTATGTACGAGTATGTTGACATTACTAAATAATATTGTATGTATTACAAACGTTGTGGGTCATCATGAGATGGACGAGATCATTTAACCATCTCAACACAAAGATGTCAAGAAAACTCAAATGACTTCACACACAAAATATGAAAGAACCTTATTTATATTATTGTCATCATCAGAGAATTACGACGATTCACAAATAAAAACTCATAAACGACCTATTTATTGTCAGGGTATTATTGTGTCTGTCTTTCATCATGCCTGGAGTAAACTCTTTGATTCCCTTGTTTTTGAATCACAGAGCTTCTGGATTTCAAAATCCTGAAACCGTTATCAAAATTTAATGAAAACGATGAGTACAGTGGGTACCTACCGCAATTATTGTCCTCTGAAGCGCTATCGTCAGATCCAGCACAACTGCCAAATTCTGATTCCACATGGATTTCTTCTTCATCTTCTACAGCTTCATCTCCATCTAATCGCCTCATAGTCATGCCGTCCTCTTGTTGGTCAGTGTTACTGGCCTCCTCTTCTGACATACAGAAACAGAACAACTTGATTCAATTTATGATACATTGGGACAATCGATATGAATATTCAACATTGGTTAGGGGTTCAAATGTCAATATTGAGGATATTTGACGGCTAGGTGTACCACTGCAAACGTGATTCTAAAGGTTGGTGGGACGGGGGCATATTATGTGTCATACACCTCAGCACCTCTTTGTTGACATTTGAACAGGAGAAAAACCATTAGACGCCGGAGAGGTCGAATGTACCAGAATAGTAACCAAAAACAGTTCTTACCATCAGCAGGAGAAGGTTCAATCTTAATAGCTGGTTCTCCATCGAAATCATGTTCTTCTTTAACTTCCACAAGATCCAGTTCAGGATTCAGGGGGTCGAAACACGCTTCATCTTCTATAACAAGAACAGCCTGTTATTGGGTCACCGATGTCATCACATTCGATTCTGATGATTTGCATATGCTTCAAATATTGGACCAAAACCCCAAGTTAATATTTGAAAAGTATGTGTTGCATTACGTCTTAATGTTGATAACCTTTTTGATTTCCTTGTTTTTAAATCATAGAACTACCGAATTTCAAAATCATTCGAACCGTTATCAAGTGATGAGTACAATGGGTACCTACCGTACACCAAGGTGAAGTCGTATTTTGATTCCTCAAAGATTTCTTCTTCTTCTTTCACAGATTTCTCTCCATCAAATTGCCTCATAGTCAAGCCGTCATCTTGTCCATCAGTGTTATGGGCCTCCTCTTCTAACATTCACAAACAGAACAATTTGATTCAATTTATGATACATTTGGGCAATATTCAACGCTGGTCGCTTCAAATAACCTAATACTGTTCAGTAACCTAATACCAGAAACCCCTATTACTGGAATAACTGTTTTGAGAACTTGGTTGAAAGGCCTTTGAGGGCTTCTTTACGAATACCCCTCCCGGTCCCTTGGGATTCCTTGATAACCACTAACTACCTGGGAATAGGTTGGCTGGGACCTAATACCAAGTAATAGGTTACGGAAAACGAATGCGTGAAAGGTGTGCACCTACCATGATATTACCATTATGAATCGCCTAAGATATAATTTCATTGAATTTTAGCAATAGTTAGTTGTAAGACTGTGATGCCTATATAATAGTTACCTAGCTGTACACAAGATTAAATACTTGTACGATTATACTCGCATACCAACGCAATTAGTTGTGCATTTTAAATTGAAGATCCCTTTTCCCACACCAAGAGTCCAACTATCAAACAGAGTTAGCCACATAATATTTATTAAAGGACTAGCCATTCTTCAACTAAAACAGAAATTTCGATTCTTTAGAGATTACTGTCATATTCAGTACAATAATTTGTGTGTCTGTTTCAATAAGAAGGTACCTCATTTTTTCGGTGCGATTTTGAGTTCAATCTTATTTTTCGAGTAGGTACCTGTTTTCACTGTTGCACTTATTTCAATCAGAGCGTCAAGAAACATGCATCAGTATGTAGGAATTATAACAACGCAAAAGTTGTCATACGAGCTAATGGTGAGAATTAAAAATGACACAAGATCGGTTGTGAGGTGGGAAGGTTCCCGAATCGCCGGTAACCTATTACCAAACCTACCTAATACGACAACCTATTACCAGACGGTCGCTGTTACTCGATAACCTACCACCAAGGAATAACCGTATTAGCCACGCCTAGCTGATAAGACCTGATTTAGTCAGTGACTGGTTAAATCAAAATTCACGAATGGTTACGTGGAGAACGACTAGAGAAGGCTTACCACAGCCAGACTTCATAGTGCTCACAGTGATGGTACATTTGTGAGGTACCAGGGAAATCCAGCAGACGAACATTCAGACTTTCTGGAACCTCGAATGTCTCGATTCAACGAGATCGTACGCCCCCAGCAACGTAAGTTAGAAGGTACCTTTAATTATAATTAAATGTTTGAGATGGATACTGTGATGCAGTAAGAAACTTGTGTAGCTGCATGGAAATAGAAAGGCTGAATTCGATAATATTATCTTCGGTGTGCACTTAGATCAACATCTCAAGTGGAAGGATCATGTAGCAGCACTGGTCAATCAAATCAGGAAATCGATGCAGTAGGTACTTTCTAATGCTACGAAGTTGGCTAACAAGAGAAAATCTTAAAAGGGTGTATTATGCTCAAGTATAACAAGTATTCTGCTCTACGTGGCGTACAAATCGGGAATCCCCTCGGATGTCGTGACTTATACTGCCCTCCTTCACAGATGCCACCTTGATACCCTGGAAAGAAGAAGAATCTGACGTTCTTCGGACCTCGTTCTGTCGTTCAAATTACTCAACAATCGTATAAATTGTCCCTCTTCGCTTTCTAAAATTAATTTGGTCGCCTCTAAAACCCCCACTCGCATCAGTTTTATTTGATATCCCTTTTTCATTCACAAACTACGTTAGAAAACCGCCCTCTTCACCGAACCCTCCGAAGTGCGAATCTCCTCCAGGCCTCTTACCCACAGTTTGACTTTTTCAACTCCTCCCTCCCAAATCTCAAATCTATATTGTTGTCTTCACCTCTTTCTTTTCAATGATTTCATGACTGTCACTTCATTACGTTTCGCTTGCTGTAATCCCCCATGTATTTTAATAAATATTATGTAAATGTTTATTGGGGTTGCCCGTGCTAATAATAAATAAAATAATAAATAAAAGTACACAGCATCTTAACTCATGGTATTATTGTATGGGGAGGTACTTGTGCATCTAACTTCAACAAAATGAACATAACAATGAATTCAGTTTTAAGAATATCAACTAATGCCCATAAGCGTTCTCCAACTAGGTCCCTGTGCAAACCCTTCGATGGTCTCACTCCCAGAATGGCTTACATCCATAGAACTAGGAATGCAGCATTGGAACCAAATAATCGATTATACAACAAATGATTAATTGTAAGTTAATAATCGATGTTACCAATTCAATTGATATTGAATAAACGATGTTCGGTTAATCGAAAGCAAATAATTTATTTTGTAAGTATTTACCTACTTCAAACTCATAATTATTTGCTTCCCAATGGGTTTCTTCGTCTGTAGGTGACGACCTATTGTTAAATTACAAGGCTAATGAAAATAAAAGAATGGCCAAACGACTAAAATTGCAGAAAGTAGTTTTTAATTATAAATGGAGGGTACCATAAATTGTACCGAACGAAGGGCTGGTTGTACAAACCTCCGGATGGCCATAAAAAACGGTTTGAAATGGGTTTTGGGGGTTGATAAAGGTCTCGCATAATGTTTTGGTTACTTCCAAAAAGTGGTTTAGTTCCTTCGGTGTCACCACGGAATGAAGGGACGAGGGCGTGGTGATCTCTAGAGAATGCAGGGGGTGTTCGCTGATGATCGTCGTATTTTGACCAAATCCAAATGCGGACAAATAGCGACGCGAAACCTCCAACAGCACGCTGATGCCCTTGTACAGTGGGACGAAAAGTGGTTAATGAGAACAAATGCTCAGAAGTCCCTCCTAGTAAACTTCACTTACCTCCGTAACTACACAACATCTCCTCTGTTGATGGGAAACCAAACGGTGCCCCAAAACGGCGAAGGTTTCTTACAATTTACATCGAATTTGGATGATTTGCCTGACAGTAGATTCGACTGAAGACCGTTTTCAACTCAACCTTCAGCTTATTAACCTTCTGAATTCGGTGTAACGTAAACGTTTTGACATTTTACGTGTGAACAACTCAATCAATTGATTTTGTCAAAACACGCAGAAGTCAAAATTGTGATTCAGAAAAATCGGGGCTGAGTACGTTATACTACACTTCTACCTTGAACATCTCTACGAACTAAATCATTAGGCGACGAAATCGTCGAAACCCACGTATTTGAAAACCAGAGTATTTGAAGAAATCGTCTGTTTCCACTGAAATGTGAGTATTGACGTTGGTTCAATCACCGAAACCAGTCTAACAGTTACATGATATTTCAGTGGAAATAGACGATTGTTTCAAATACTCTTGTTTTCCTTTTGAAAATCTCTCGTACCTGCGAGTGAAACGACAGAGGAAACTCTAGTCCAGTCAATCTAAGCCGAAAAATCCCAAATAAAAGAAAAAAATATGGGATTTTGTTTTTTTGCGGGAATATGTAGGGGAGGGTCCCCTGATCAAAGTCCAATAAAGTCCCGAGCCGACCCCCCCACCACGATGGAGTGGGGGGGGTTTGAAGGTACCTTTTCGTGGTTTTTCGGTTGTACCTTGAAAACAGTGCGTCGTAGACGAAAACTTTGTAATATAAAATGAAAGCTTATTAAATTCTCTAAAACTTTTATCGTATACACTTTATTGAAATTCCGCACCGTTTCCGAGATATACGCTCCGGAAAAGTGACCTTTTTCAAAAAAAAATGTTTTACCTCACTTTTTTTCTCAAACTTTTCATCCTACCTTCTTACCTGTTCACTTTTAGCTAAAAGTATGCATATAAAAGTTGTAGAGGACTAAATTTCCTTCAAGAATATATATATAAATGCCTATTTATCTTTAACGGGTAGTCGGCTACGAATTTTTACAAACATTTGGGGTTTTATAAGATAGACTACAAAAATGTTGTATCGAGTTTAATTGACGCTTTAACTGCGGCGTACCATGATATGTACATAAAAGGGGCGAATCACCCTAATCCTCTCATAAGAAGCATACACGAGCATCGTCCCCCCCCCCCCCCCAAGACGTATGAGGCGCCTCAAAAGGAGACACCATACGGACAATGCAGATGGCTTTGATTGACTGACATTCATCACTTTCGTGTTCCTTCATCTGTGATAGCGAACAATAGCGTTTATATTTTTCACTACCTACTACTGTTATTATTCTCATACATTTTATGTCATGTTAGCATTTATACATATTTATAGAACGATTCTTGGTTCTCAGCACCGTAGCGCCTAAGACAAGTGAGTGCACTAACTCCTAGTTTTCATATTCAAGTGAATCATGCCTCCTGCATGCTATACAACATTGTTGCATACATTATAGTGCCAAGCACGGAATTGTTACTAATAAAAAAAAAAAAAAAAAAAAAATCGAGTTTAATTGATAAAACCACTTGAATATTGAGAAATATGAACAGGAAATATTTCAACACGACTCTTGCTGCAACCTATATTAGTGAATATTCGAGCGTTCCCTTTAATCCTTACCTTTTGCGAAGTCGCACGTGCCGGGTTCTAATGGAATGTGCACCTGGGTTGGAAGAGGTAGACCTAGTCGGCTCCATTGAGGACTGCATCGTTATTCAAGAGAATCTGCATGGCTTGGTTGAATGGTGTGGAAATGATAACCTCTCCGTAAATGCGTCCAAATGCCATGTTATGTCCCTAATCGTTCAGCACATTTGATCACCTTTCAATACTAAATTAATGGCGTGCAGCTTCAGCGCCCTTCTCTGATTAAGGACCTTGGAGTATTGGTCGACGCCAGCCTTTCTTTCACTTGTCGAGCAATGCAATCGAGCATTTTTCACAGAGCAGTTATCAGCAAAAAGACCGACGAAGACATAGCGGATTTGCTCTCATACGAGCTATCTCCATTCCCCATGTCCCTTTTTGATGAGGCAGGCATGAGAAAAACCCAGAAGTCATCATTATATAAAGTATTCCCTGTCTATGCAGAAGAAGAAATTCGAGTCAAAGCCTCATATGCAGTGATTGATGGTGGCTTCCTCCTTCACAGAGTTAAGTGGCGTACTGGCAGCACTTCTACCTCGATTGCTGGACAGTATTTAACATACTTAAAAAATCATTTGGGTCACTGCAGTGTAATTTTTGATGGGTATGAAGACCCAAACTCCACCAAGAGAGCTGAACAGAAGCGTAGGAGTGCCTTAAAAACATCAGTGGACATACTGTTCGACAACATGGTAGCTACAGTTCAACAAGAGCACTTCTTGGCGAACAGCAAAAACAAGACCAGGCTCATTGATCTACTCGTTCAAACTTTCGTTGAGAGTGGGATAGAAGCTATTGGCGCTCCTGGAGATGCAGATGGACTCATTGTGAGATGTGGATTGGATAAGTCTGCAGTTCACCCCACAGTGGTAGTTGTTGGAGAGGACGTAGACCTCCTTGCGCTTGCACCACCTACTAGCAGTATTTTCTTCTTCAAGCCAGGGAAAGGGAACACAGAAAACAAAACGTTTTCATGCCAGCAGCTCCAACTACAACCTTGGAGCGAACTAAGTAGGGCCATTCTGTTCATACATGGCTTCTCGGGGTGCGATACCACCTCCGCGATTTTCTCCAGGAGCAAGATTACAATGATAAACAGTTTCAAAAAGTTCCCCACCGAAATGAGTAACGTAGCGAATGCATTTTACAATCCGCACTCCACAGCAGAAGAGGTTGGTGAGGCAGGGCAACAGGTATTCTTGAAGTTGTATCAAGCCCCCCCTGGTCAAAACGACCTGGACACCTATAGATACCGGTGCTTCGTCAAAGATTCATCAACGAAGAAAAGCAGCCTCCCCTCTCTCCCACCTACCAAGAACGCTTCGTACCAGCACTCCCTCTGGGTTTATCTACAAGTGCAGACTTGGTTGGGAAACTATCTCCCACCAGAGAGATGGGGGTGGAAGAGAGAGGAAGGAGGAGATCTAGCTCCTGTGACCACCACAGCCCCACCGGCACCAGATCACGTGCTCAACTCCATAGTCTGCCACTGCACGAGAGGGTGTGAATCAAGATGCGGTTGCAGGAAGGCTGGGATATTTTGCTCAAAGGTCTGCAGCAACTGCCAGGGGGATTGCACCAATACCACCACGATTGACGACGAGGAATACGAAGATGACGACCTCGACTTCGAATGATGGACAACGAATGGAATGATGATTCACATTTAGAAATATTTTTAATTTGATAAACATCAACAAACTGTAAATTGAAAAAATTTAAAATATATTTTAGAAACATAATAAGAACACCATGATGTGTTTTTCTCATGCTTATTCATAACATTTTTATAAAAATGTTACCCACCATGACCAATGTTATCATTCTCCATTCTATCATGCTACCATTCTCATGTTAATTAACAAATATTAATATTCAATTCATTCATATTTCTCAATATTCAAGTGGTTTTATCAATTAAACTCGATACAACATTTTTGTAGTCTATCTTATAAAACCCCAAATTTTTGTAAAAATTCGTAGCCGACTACCCGTTAAAGATAAATAGGCATTTATATATATATTCTTGAAGGAAATTTAGTCCTCTACAACTTTTATATTCATACTTTTAGCTAAAAGTGAACAGGTAAGAAGGTAGGATGAAAAGTTTGAGAAAAAAAGTGAGGTAAAAAATTTTTTTTTGAAAAAGGTCACTTTTCCGGAGCGTATATCTCGGAAACGGTGCGGAATTTCAATAAAGTGTATACGATAAAAGTTTTAGAGAATTTAATAAGCTTTCATTTTATATTACAAAGTTTTCGTCTACGACGCACTGTTTTCAAGGTACAACCGAAAAACCACGAAAAGGTACCTTCAAACCCCCCCCCCCCACTCCATCGTGGTGGGGGGGTCGGCTCGGGACTTTATTGGACTTTGATCAGGGGACCCTCCCCTACATATTCCCGCAAAAAAACAAAATCCCATATTTTTTTCCGCTCCAAAGCTTAGATTGACTGGACTACTCGTGCATTTGATGAATTCGCGCCTTCAGCCATTTGGAACACTGCACCTGAAGCACGTCGACGGAGCACAAACAGTCAACAAGACCCTCGAAAAGTTATAAGAATTTCACTGTGACTCTCTGACACTGAGCACTTGACTAATGTTGATGATATTTTGATATAAATTGACTGTTGAAATATACTCGTACGAAAAGCACTCAAAACACAACTTCTCACAACACACGAGGCAACAATCTTGAGGGGAGGTAGCAAAAGGGTTATAGTCTTCCACTTCACATGACGAGACCACCAAGGAGTCTATATAAGGAGTATTATAGACTCCTTGAGACCACAGACGTGCAGTCAACTTCTTCCTCAAATCTCCGTTCGAGCGCTCGCGTCACTTAGGGTAAAACCCTCAAAACTATTCTCGGCACCCTTAAGGAAATTTTTGACGTTATTTATCGTACCCTGAAGTGAGTTACTTTTTTAGGGCAACGTCTCCACTGATTTTATGATCGACAAGATCTCTACTTTCGAAATTTGAAACAAAACATCAGATAATATATATGTAATCTTGTTATTCTAGGTAGGTGACCATAAACCGATGTTTCTCCTTTGAAAAAATCATTTAATTTAGTAAAATGTAAAGCTTGACATCATAATAAATTGTTCTTAGCGTATTAAAACTATACCTTTGAAAAAAATCGATTTTTATAGTCTCTTCTTCGTAGAAATCCGAAAACGCAGAAAATTCAAATAGGTAACGGAAAACTGACGAACGAAGCAACGAATTAAAACATTAACAGATGCTAGATGGTGTAGCCTTGGATACCATACAACACAAGCACGAGTGTCCACTATTTACATATATAATATATATAACATATTATGTTATATATACAAAAGTTATCTGATTTTTTGTTTCAAATTTCGAAAGTAGAGTTTTTGTTTCAAATTTCGATCTTGTCGATCATAAAATCAGTGGAGACGTTGCCCTAAAAAAGTAACTCACTTCAGGGTACGATAAATAACGTCAGAAATTTCCTTGAAGAACGTCAGAATAGTTTTGAGGGTTTTCCCCTAAGTGACGCGATCGCTCGAACGGAGATTTGAGGAAGAAGTAGACTGCACGTCTGTCGTCTCGTCATGTGAAGTGGAAGACTATAACCCTTTTGTCACCTCCCCTCAAGATTGTTGCCTCGTGTGTTGTGAGAAGTGGTGTTTTAGGTGCTTTTCGTACGAGTATATTTCAACAGTCAATTTATATTAAAATATCATCAACATTAGTCAAGTGCTCAGTGTCAGAGGGTCACATTGAAATTCTTATAACTTTTCGAGGGTTTCGTTGACTGTTTGTGCTCCTTCGACGTGCTTCAGGTGCAGTGTTCCAAATGGCTGAAGGCGCGAATTCATCAAATGCACGAGTTTCCTCTGTCGTTTCACTCGCAGGTACGAGAGATTTTCAATAGGAAAACAAGCGTATTTGAAACAATCGTCTATTTCCACTGAAATATCATGTACCTAACTGTTAGACCGGTTTCGGTGATTGAACCAACGTCAGTAACTAAACAATACTCACATTTAGTGGAGACAGACGATTTCTTCAAATACTCTCTGGGTTTCGACTATTTCGTCGCCTAATGATTTAGTTCGTAGAGATTTTCAAGGTAAAAGTGTAGTATAACGTACTCAGCCCCGATGTTTCTGAATCACAATGTTGACTTCCGTGTGGATGACATCCGAAAATGGACAAAAATCAATCATTTTCGAGTTGTTCACACGTGGAATGTCGAAACTTTTACGTTACACCGAATTCAGAAGGCTAATAAGCTGTAGGTTGAGTTCAAAACGGGTTGTAGTCGAATATTGTGTCAGGCAAATCATCCAAAGTCGATGTAAATTGTAAGAAACCTTCGCCGTCAAGTCTTTATAACCTCATAGCGTGTACGTGCGTGAGAAATAACGAGTTCAGGTGCAGGGAAAACAATTGTAGGGAACAAAACAACGTTTGTAATGTGAAAAATATTCAAAACACTAGTCAATGGCAGGTGATTTCATAATTGAACAAAATAAACCTCTCAATATCACGCTGTATAAGTAGAGTTTCACTTCTTCAACAAACTTCAATATTCACGAGAAACAAGGGCATAATATTATTTGGGCTGATAGCAGCTACTAGATGTCCTGTGAAAATGTAAAGGTTCATGTTGCTGTTTAATTGTTTTCTTCAGTAGTATCAAATCGTGGGGTAGTTGGTAGAATCCACAGTTATGCAGCATGGCTATAAGAGCGAATTTTCGAAGAAATAACTGGTTTCATGTAAAATGTCCCCATTAACATGATGTCCATGAAGATCATCTGAAGTATCAACCACGTTTGTTCATCTTCAAAGTCCTCCAGTTTGAGGGCGGAATAAGATATAGCAATTCTGATTTCACCACCGTGTTCACCATTAGAAAAAAAGCCTTTAAAATGAGAGGTCACTTGTCAGAATGTTCCATTTGGGGAGTTTATGAGGAATTTAAGTTACCTAGTAGATGTCGTTTCCTTTTCGCTTTCACGCGTCGTATGGTAGAGTAAAGGTTCATGTTGCTGTTTAATTTTTTTCTCCAGTAGTATCAAAATTTAATTGGTATGAAGTAGTTTTCAGATTGTTTCGGTAGCGATAAGTTCTTATGTTTCAACCATCAAAACTCAAATAAGGCTGCAACACGATTCACTAAAACTCTTCTCTTGCGCGAATATGTCAACAACTTGGATTTTCTTCATGGGAAAAGTACGTTAACAATCTAGAGAAGAACATGATGTCCATGAAGAACATCTCAAGTATCAACCTCGTTTCTTCATCTTCAAAGTGCTCCAGTTTGAGAGCGGAATAAGGTATAGCAATTCTGACTTCGCCTTCTTATTCGGCGTGTAGAAACCTTTAAAATGAAGCGTTACTTGTCGGACTTTCATTTTGGGAACCCCCTCAGATTTTGGATATTTCAACTCTAAACACGACGGTGAAGTCAAAATTGCGATATCTCATTCCAGCATCAGATTAGAGAAGACTTAACATGAAGATCATCTCAAGTATCAACCACGTTTGTTCATCTTCAAAGTGCTCCAGTCTGAGGACGGAATGAGGTACCCCAAATCACCATCGTGTTCACCATTAAAAAAAAAAGCCTTTAAAATGAGAGGTCACTTGTCAGAATGTTCCATTTTGGGAGTTTATGAGGAATTTAAGTTACCTACTAGATGTCGTTTCTTTTTCGCTTTCACGCGTCGTATGGTAGAGTAAAGGTTCATGTTGCTGTTTAATTGATGGCTCAAAGTTTGAACTGATCGAAAGTCGTCAACTCGATCGTGAATCAAACGGTTGAAATACAGACCAATGTTCGTACATCACACGGCTTTTTTTCATGTCGATTATTGTTCTGAGGAACTTTTCGTGCTACCGAAAGAAGGTAATTTCGAATGTTTGTTGGTAGGTACTTCTTTTATAGAAAAATTATTACCGACCGGTAGGTGGAATTGAAAACCCCAGAAATGATATCGGTACATTTTATTTGTTATTAAATCATCGCCTCTATCATTTAGTTTCTGCACAAAGAAGATAATAAACCGGCGTGTCAAGAATATGCAGAGTTTTTTCAACTATTTGAGTTTGTTACTATTACAACCTTAACTAAAGCAGAATAACCTAAATTACTGCCCGCAAAGACTTGAGAGTTCCTAAGAGATAAATCCATCCAGATGTGGACATATCTAGTAGACACATCTAAGGCGAGCAACTTCTAAAACAACACGCCACACCTCTAGTGCTATCGGTTCGTACCCTGTTGCTGAAAAGCGATTCTGTCATATTTGTATGTAGATGTAGACATCGTTGGCCCACTTCCGGTCTCTCAGGGTTATCGCTACCTTTTGACTATTATCGATCGTATCTCGAGATGGCCTGAATTATGGCCTTATAGATATATCTGCTGAATCCGTAGCTTCTGCTCTGTTGGGGAATAAAAACACCTCCCCCTCCCTACCAATCAACTGATTAGTACTAGGGATTTGAGAGGAAAACATCGATGTTTTGAAAATCGGAGTAAAATCATCGATGTTATGAAACATTGACGTTCTTTAGGAAAATGAAACAACTTGAAATAATTACGTTACGCTCTTCCAACTGATTCAAAGTTTAATGAATTTATACCGACAAGACAAATAGACTAAAACTGCAAACTTTGGAGTTTTTGTCTATTTGTCTTATCGGTATAAATTCAATAAACTTTGAATCAGTTGGAATCGGTTAGATTCAAATTAACTTGGGATTTTAGTTCATGTGAATCTTACGCAAATCATCAAAATCAAATGTGGCTGACATTGGCGTCCCAATAACAGGCTGTTCTTGTTATAGAAGATGGAGCGTGTTTCGACCCCCTGAATCCTGAACTGGATGTTGTGGAAGTTAAAGAAGAACATGATTTCGATGAAGAACCAGCTATTAAGATTGAACCTTCTCCTGCCGATGGTAAGAACTGTTTTTGGTTACTATTTTGGTACTTTCTGACCGTCAAACGGTTTTTCTCCTGTTCTAACGTCAACAATGAGGTGCTGAGGTGTATGACACATGATATGCCCTGTTCCATCAAGTCGTAAATTATCCTCAATATTGACATTTGAACCCCCAACCAATGTTGAATATTCATACCGATTGCCTAAATGTATCATAAATTGAATCAAGTTGTTCTGTTTGTGAATGTCAGAAGAGGAGGCCAGTAACACTGACCAACAAGAGGACGGCATGACTATGAGACGATTTGATGGAGAGAAATCTGTGAAAGAAGAAGAAGAAATCTTCGAAGAATCAAAATGCGACATCACCTTCGTGGACGGTAGGTACCAATTGTACTCATCACTTGATATCTGGTTTTATGTACAATGTTTCTATTTTACTAGTGTTATAATGAATTTTTGCCGAGAAACACCTCAGTTTAAAGGGTTTTGTTTTGACGCTGAGCACGATGGTGAAGTCAGAATTCCGATATCTCATTCCGTTATCAGATTAGAGCAGATGAACCCTGAAGGACATCTCAAGTATTAACCACGTTTCTCCATCTTCAAAGTGCTCCAGTTTGAGAACGGAATGAGATATCGCCATTCTGATTTCACCATCGTGTTCAGCGTTAAAAAATCTTTAAAATGAGGTGTCTCTTGTCAGACTGTTTCCTTTTAGCGAATTTCTTGAAGAAAATGTAGCTGTTGTTCTCGGTCCAAAATTTTAAAAACTTGAATTTCCGAAAAAGTTGTATACCAAAATCCGTTTACACCATGTTTATTTTAATTTATGTATGTGTCACTCCAGACGATAACTCTCGATAGAATTGAGATAACAAGTTCAAATTTGCACAAACAATCCGTCTTAGCAATCAAAAGGCTAAGTTCGTAGATCAGGCTTCGAAGTACGTCAGATCAGGCTGCTCTAAAGGGTGGGGGGGGGGGATTACCAATAAATTCCTAAAATAAAACAGTCTGACAAGTGACACCTCATTCTGAAGATTTTTCTACGCTGAATATTAATAAAATTAAGGGGGGGGGGATGATATGTTTGGTAATTTAGGTAATAAAGTAGTTATACCCAATGTTTTACCAAGTACCTAAATTACCGCTCCCTGTTGACCGACCCGTCCATCTATTAGATCTGGCAAATGATGCATTTCAACAAGTCACATTCCGCTCTCAAACTGGAGCACTTTGAAGATGAAGAAACGTGTTTGTCACGATGGTTCTTCATGTCACGATGGGTCAAGATGTTCTTCATGGTTATTCTGCTCTGATCTGATAGGTAACGGAATGTGGTATCGCAATTCTGACTTCACCATCGTGTTCAGCAATGAAAAATCTATCACTCCATTTTTGTTATAAAACCAGTGTAATAGAGACATTTTACATAAAACCAGTGATACATAATATGTACATAATATTATGATGTATAATTTATATTATTATAATAGTATTATGTTTTTTTTGCGTCTTTTGGCAATGGATTCAGGATGGTCCAAAACGGATTTTGGTATTGACATTTTTTTGGAAATTCGAGTTTCAAAAATGTGGGGCTGAGGACAACAGCATCCTTTCCTTCAAAATTCTCTAAAAGGACTCATTCTGGATTTTATTCACTGTTTCACTGAAAGTATTGGAGTTGAGGGCAACCAAGTTGGTGGGTGACGGATTCCAATCAAATGTTTCCTGGTGTGCAGACGCAGGGCTTTCTATTAGCGTTACATAGCCAACCTGAGGGGAGGTTCCAATTAGGGTTATCAACATTAAGATGTCATGAAACGCATACTTTTAAAAATTAACTTCGGGTTTTAGTCTAATGTGTGAATCTTACGGAAATCATCAAAATCGAATGTGGATGACATCAGTGACCCAATAACAGGCTGTTCTTGTTATAGAAGATGAAGCGTGTTTCGACCCCCTGAATCCTGAACTGGATCTTGTGGAAGTTGAAGAAGAACATGATTTCGATGAAGAACCAGCTATTAAGATTGAACCTTCTCCTGCCGATGGTAAGAACTGTTTTTGGTTACTATTTTGGTACATTCTGACCTCTCCGGCGTCTAATGGTTTTTCTCCTGTTCAAACGTCAACAAAGAGGTGCTGAGGTGTATGACACATAATATGCCCCCGTCCCACCAACCTTTTGACTCACGTTTGCAGTGGTACACCTAGCCGTCAATTATCCTCATTATTGACATTTGAACTCCCAACCAATGTTGAATATTCATATCAATTGTCCCAATGTATCATAAATTGAATCAAGTTGTTCTGTTTGTGAATGTCAGAAGAGGAGGCCAGTAACACTGACCAACAAGAGGACGGCATGACTATGAGGCGATTAGATGGAGAGAAATCTGTGAAAGAAGAAGAAGAAATCTTTGAGGAATCAGAATGCGACATCACGTTGGTGGACAATAATGACAGTAAGTACCCATTGTACTCATGATTTTCATTTGATAACGGTTTGAACGATTTTTAAATCCAGTATTCCATATATTAACTCAAGTGCCACTGAGTGCTTGTAATTTGCATCACTGATGAAGTAAGCATCCTTCCATTCTGCCAAGAGAATAGGTGACTTTTTTTCACATACAAGTGGATGAGATTTGAATCATCTTGAAGTATATTGAAGTTAACTTTTCTTTTGCAGGAGAAAAACCATTCTCTTGCCATCTATGCAACTACAAGGCTGCTCAGCGAGGACATATTTCAAGGCACATGAGAACCCACACAGGTACCTGCAGGTTTAGTTACTAAAACTAGAATTCCATATATTTACTCTTGTGCCACTGAGTACTTGTTATTTGCATCATTAATGAAGTAGTAAGAATCCTTTCATTCTTCTAAGTGAATAGGGGACGTTTTCTCCCATACAAGTGGATGAGATTTAAATCATCTTGAAGTATATTGAAGTTAACTTTTCTTTTGCAGGAGAAAAACCATTCTCTTGCCATCAATGCATCTACAAGGCTGCTCAGCGCTCACATCTTTCAAACCACATGAGAACCCACACAGGTACCTGCAGGCTTAGTTACTAAAACTATAATTCCATATATTTACTCCAGTGCCACTGAGTGCTTGTAGGTAATTTGCATCACTGATGAAGTAAGCATCCTTCCATTCTGCTGGGAGAATAGGTGACTTTTTTCTCATACAAGTGGATCAGAATAAATCATCTTGAAGTATTTTTTTTTTTTTTTTTTTTTTTTTTTTTTTTTTTTTTGCAGGAGAAAAACCATTCTCTTGCCATCTATGCAACTACAAGGCTGCTCGGCAAGGACAGATTTCAATGCACATGAGAACCCACACAGGTACCTGCAGGTTTAGTTACTAAAACTATAATTCCATATATTTACTCTTGTGCCACTGAGTGCTTGTAGGTAATTTGCATCACTGATGAAGTAAGCATCCTTCCATTCTGCCAAGAGAATAGGTGACTTTTTTCTCATACAAGTGGATCAGAATAAATCATCTTGAAGTATATTGAAGTTAACGTTTTTTTTTTTTTTTTTTTTTTTTTTTCAGGAGAAAAACCACTCTCTTGCCATCTATGCAACTACAAGGCTGCTCGGCAAGGACAGATTTCAATGCACATGAGAACCCACACAGGTACCTGCAGGTTTAGTTACTAAAACTAGAATTCCATATATTTACTCTTGTTCCACTGAGTGCTTGTAGGTAATTTGCATCACCGATGAAGTAAGCATCCTTCCAGTCTGCCAAGAGAATAGGTGACTTTTTTCTCATACAAGTGGATCAGAATAAATCATCTTGAAGTATATTGAAGTTAACGTTTTTTTTTTTTTCAGGAGAAAAACCATTCTCTTGCCATCTATGCAACTACAAGGCTGCTCGGCAAGGAGATCTAGCAAAGCACATAAGAACCCACACAGGTACCTGCAGGTTTAGTTACTAAAACTATAATTCCATATATTTACTCTTGTTCCACTGAGTGCTTGTAGGTAATTTGCATCACTGATGAAGTAAGCATCCTTCCATTCTGCCAAGAGAATAGGTGACTTTTTTTCTCATACAAGTGGATCAGAATAAATCATCTTGAAGTATATTGAAATTAACGTTTTTTTTTTTTTTTTTTTTTGTTTTTTTTTTGCAGGAGAAAAACCATTCTCTTGCCATCTATGCAACTACGTGGCTACTCAGCGCTCAAATCTTTCAATGCACATGAGAACCCACACAGGTATCTGCAGGTTTAGTTACTAAAACTATAATTCCATATATTTACTCTAGTGCCACTGAGTGCTTGTAATTTGCATCACTGATGAAGTAGTAAGAATCCTTTCATTCTTCTATGTAAATAGTCGACATTTTCTCTCATAATGGAATCAATACACAACTGTCCCTCCTGCATCACCAAGCTACCCATCTAACCTACGACTTCTTATTTTTCACTGAATCTTGGCTGTCACCCAATACCCACTCAAATGAACTTCGTCTAACTAATTACAATGTTTATTGCACTGATTGATCTTCATCCAACAACTGCTACTGGTCATTGGCAGGCGGAGTGTGGAGTGCGGTCTCAAGGGAATAGGTACTTATCATATAGGTGGGAGTTGGCCGATTCTGCTGAACAGGTGTTTGTCGTCTTACCTGGTCTTAAATTAATCCTCGGATGCCTCTATTACCCGGATTACCAGTCTCTTATTGTACTAGATGAACATTTCTGCGAACTGGATGCTGTCTCAACTGCTCATCCAGACTTCAAGGTGGTTCTTTTTGGGGACTACAATCGCCGCCCGCTCCCCTCTTCTGTTCCAAGTTGATTTTTCCACTACGAATTATCTGCTCCATCGCCCCCTCTGCAGGATCCCTCGACCAGCAAATCTTCTTCTTATTGTTCACCCAGAATTTGACTTTTTCCTTCACTCCCAGAATGCCCTCAAGTGCCTCATTTTTTCTTCTCCCTTTTGTTTTGTTTAATACGACCGTACCTACGAGTCTTATATTATTTCCTTTTTTTTGTTAACTTGTCTAAATTGTATTGTGTATGTATATAATTCTTGCTGCTTTGTAATTTGGCTTGCCCGTTCTTGAATAAATAAATAAATAAAATCGGTTGGGATTTAAATAATCGTGTAGTATATATATATTTTTTCGCAGGAGAAAAACCATTCTCTTGCCTTCTATGCGACTACAAGGCTGCTGAGCGCTCAATGCTTTCAAGGCACATGAGAACCCACACAGGTACCTGCAGGTTTAGTTACTAAAACTATAATTCCATATATTTACTCTAGTGCCACTGAGAGCTTGTGATTCCCATCATTGATGAAGTTGGCATCTTTTCAAGCTGCTAAGTGAATAGGTGATTTTTCCTCGCATACAAGTGGATGAGTTTTACCTCATCTTGAAGTATACTTTGATTTGACAAATATGCAGGCATAGCCCCATTATGAATGGTAGGTAGGTACTTGTTAAATAGACAGCCACACTACTTACATGTTAGGTACCTTCCTATGTTCATATCATCAACTATTAGGGCCAGGACCGTAGCGTGGCTCTGAAAGGGGGTACTGCACCCAATTCAGTCAGAGACACACTCACACGCCCGCGCCAGAATACACACAGATGGACGCACACAATGTACGTGTGACGTCACCCCCCCCCCCTTCAGCGATAATTTTGCGGTTCATAATAAGAAGAATTTGCGATAATAAGTAGAAGGAAAAGATCCACGATCACCCTCAGATCGTGGATCGTCAGGTACCTTCTTTTTCTTAGATGACTTGCCTTCTTGATAGGTAGGTAGCATGGAAGAAGGAAATCTTCCATGGGTTGGTAGGTAGCTGTGGGTAATTTTCAATTGAATGTTTTGTTATTCGTAATGAATTTCTTCATCATTCAACTTCTACTTACATTCTTCACTTCTTGTGGGGACGAGCCGCTTCCTGCGCTCCCCCTGACGCTACGCCCCTGATTAGGGCTGCAGTTTAGGAAGAAGAAGAAAATACTAAAATACTAAATCTGGAAATCAAATCCTGAATCTACTCTAGAATATACTCATTCCTTCTTAAAATTATTGTAATTTATTGCAGGCGAGAAATCATCCAAACGAAGGAGGCAAATGAGTTTACGCTCAAAAACTTCTGATTCCGAGGGACAACGCCCGGCAGATGCAGAGTCGACTTCCTCTGATACTGATTAGACGATGAACCATAGTGCACAATCAATATGGACTCTGATACAAATGCGGTTGACGATTGGGTAACGCCCACATCTTCCAAAATTCCGAAAATACTTGATTTGTAATAAAAAATAGCTTTGATATTCTTTTATAAGTAAATGTGACTCATCTAAAACACTCGTTGACTTTGATTGTTCCTGTTTAACCCTTTAGTGCATGATTTGTTCTTTTGTTGAGAAAAAATCTGAGTGGTAGGAATAGGTCTCAGGATAGCGGGAAAAATAAGGAAAGATTTCATCACTGTTTTTTCCCTGGAATTCCTAAAAACTGGAAAGTGTCTGAAGGCATCATTGTACGTATGGGCAGCACCTCGCTCTGGACCTTGGGAGGGTGTTGTCATCAATGAAATCCTGTTTTAATGAGCATTTGAATTTATTGAAACACGCGAGAATCTTCAAAAACCGATTGGTTGGTGTTCTCTTGTTGAATATTTGTACAACTGTTTGACAATTAAGAATGGTAATCCTTCAACACGTTTTTCTTTCAGTTAAACACAAATAAACTTCACATTTCTCACAATAACCACAATTTTGGAGTTGGGTTCCTCTTGAAACTGAAGGAGTGTGCGCTGGGCATTGAGGGAGGTCAACTTCTACAAAGTCAAACAACTCATTTTCATCTGGAAACCGACAAACCAACTAGTCCCCATTCGTCTCTCACAAATCGTCTGGAAATTCATAAAAATTCATTGGGAGGTTCACAAAGAACGAGGAGCGTAGCGTGACTCTGGACATGGAGGTACCGCACTCAATTCAACACCCACCCCTCACACTAACTCTACCACCCTCAAAATGACAAGTGACTTAGTTACAATTAGACCTTCGAGGTCACTCTGGGGTCAAAATTGACCCCACCGAATATATTTTGTATGCTTTTTGGGCCTTACAATTTTTTTATCCATAAGGGATATTTTGTAAATTAGGTTGATAGCATTGGCTAGGCGAGGAAGTGATAACATCTGGCTGTATACGTTGTGACCTCGAGCCAGAGGGTTGTGAATCTCTTGTGGGACACTTTTGACCCCAGTGTGTCTTCTGCGTTCCTAATTTTGTTCTGTTGGGGTAGCCATTGACCCCAGTGTGTATTTTGGATTTCATCACTAGGTAAGTCAGATAATATCATAATTCACTTATTTTCTCATAGAAAATAAGTATTTTTATAATCTGGTAGTCAGTAGGTATTTCTTTTTCTCGACCACTCCTACTAGATGACTCAGGTGAAGATTCTCAACTGGGTAAATGTGTCTAGTTGATGGGCTATCATAGGTCAGGTTTCATTTTGGTTCCAAAAATGGTTTGGGTTTTGGCATTTTATGTACTCAGATGGGTTTTTCCTGACTAAGGTTGAATTGACTACATTACTGCTTAACACCTACTAATTATTTTATTCATTTTTAGAGCGTGTTTACGTTCTGACGACCGCACTACGAGAAATGAAAGACGACTGACCGATAAATTTGCACCCATTCGAGAGATATGAGACACTTTTATTGCAAACTGTACAAGTTCACAGTCATACCGAAACGACGTGTGAAAAATGCAATTAGGTACTTATAACAAATAATAATACTAACTATCTAAGTACCTAATAATTCCGTCGTGTTTTTAAAAACAACTTTTAAAAATACATTCATATTTCGTTTTTTATATGTGCCTATTGCTTAAATATAATCTTGCAATTACTATTAATTATTTTTTCATAAAAAATTAATAGAATGAGATGATAAACAATTGAATGCGGAATAAAAACAGTGTATCAGTTTAGGTTAGAAAGAAGGAAGAGATGTGAAAAATGGGGTAAGTTCAAGGTATCGTGAAAACTTTACTATTCAACTTACAAAGTTACAGTTTTTTCTGACTATTCGAGAGATAGTCAGCTTTGATAATTTGCTTTTAATTATTGTGTATCTTCAGAACTGAATTTTTAATATTCATATGCCCAAAACTTTGATTTCTGAAAATTTTACTAAGAATGGTTGCAAGAAACGACGAATAAAATATTCAATTCTACTTAATGTACCTATTCTTTTTCTTAGTTCTATGCGTAGGTAGGTTAATATTTGATTTTTTTTAAATAGTTAGTTATTGGGAAACTATTTATTGAGTATAATATATAAATTAAAATACATTTGGGGTCAATTTTGACCCCAGAGTGTCTACCGTGTCACAAAAAAAATGATGAAAAAAATGCTTGCATACGAGTCTGCAACACATTGGGACATTTTATGTCAATATTAATAATATCCAATCTTAACAAACCGATCAGTAACAAATTTATTTTTAATCACATAGGTAGATATATCTAACTTAACTCGCGGGACTTTGGGAGAAGCTTTTTAAGAAACTTGTTAAGCTTCCAAAGTCCTAAATTAAGAAATTTATTTTTCGGACAACCGTTACACAGGAAAATAGGATCGAACTGGACTGGACGAGCGTGAGAGAGAGACTGCCGGCTCTGCTTGCTTCAGCATTTAATATCCGTAAACTTGGCGATTTACGTTACCGTATCTCCTCCCCCTTTAGATCTTTCCACTACTTGGAAGGTGGATAGAAAAATTCGGCGGGGTTGCTATTTGGCTAGTAGGGGTTGCAGTATCAGTTCGAACCTTAACATTTTTCATTTTATGATTACAGTAAGTAGTGAATAAAGTAAGATATACAAACAATCCCTACAACATATACAATTATAGGCCATATACTTGGGGTGAAATATTGCCTCAAGTCTAAAGGAGTTATTCTTTGAACATGATTTAATTTAACAGTTTGAAAATGTAGGTCTTTCGGGTTAATTGTTACATCTGACATCTGATTGTCTTTGACTTTAAAATTTAGGTCTGTTAATAAATTTGGTTGGCCGACCGATTCGCTCTCAAGGTGTAAAGGAAGATTATGATAGAAGATTTCACTATCTTCGTTCTGAGGTAGGTACTTTTCATGCTACTGAATGAAGGTAATTTCGCATGTTTGTTGGTAGGTACTTCTTTCATAGAAACATTTTTCCAGCGTAGGTAGGTGGAGTTACAAACCCTGGAATCAAGACCGATATAAAAAAAATTGGTTTAAGAACAACGAAGATCGATAAGAACTGCGGGAGACCCCAAGAAAGTAGGAGTGCATTGGTGGATGTTTCAAACCCAACTACCCTAAGGGACGTATCGCATTGGCCAACCACACGGAAACGGAAGGGAAACCGCATGACACACAGAATGCCCTGTCATCTCAAGCAAACTATGGCGTGAAGTGTATGATGAGAAAGATGAAAAGAAAAAGCAAGAACAGGCTGCTAAAGATGAGCGACGAAAAATACGGGAAAATAATAAGGCATCCAAGCAGCCAAAGAAAAATATGAAGAATTCGATCGTGGAGCCAACCCCTGGGACCTCCCAAATCACCAAAGCCACTTGGAGTAAGCTTTGTTTTAAATGTGGGGGAACAGCTAAGAACAACGACAGCCACAGGTGCGAATCGTGTGAGAAGATATTCCACCAAAGATGTAGGTACTTCCCACGTCATCGAGGACCTCGGGGACGACGAAGTATTCTCTGTATGTTCACCGTGCCTCAAAGAATATCCCGCCTGATAATTTTCTATTTCAGAGTTTAGGTAGTAGGTATTTTTGTTCCTAATGTTTTTACCTTCAAGTACCTGAGTTAACAATAGGTAAGTACCTATCCGAATATGGTCTCAATGATTTAGAAACATGGAGTCATAGACTTACATGAATTATGAGGATCACTCACCGTTTGTCTTCGATACTCAATGTACAATACCTGATAGGGTGAAGTCAGAGAGTACACACGTTTTTGGAACAAGAACGGACTGTATTAACACTTGGTTTTATACAAGTTAGATATTGAATCAAGCGCGTACGCGGACACAAGGCAGGCACGGGGACAATTAGTCGAGCAAGTGGTCGAGTGGGAGAGAGGACCGCAGCGAAGACGAGGCCCCCTCCAGGGGTCGAGAAACAGTGTCACCAATACAACAAATATATATGATCCATGAGACGGTCCATGGAGTCTAATTTTGAATACCCATTTCCAACACTCCCTCCTATTCAAAGATAAGACTGAAGAGAGTATAACTACTATGCAAGAATTACAAGATTATGGCTGGAGGAGCCAGAATTCAAACAAGAAAGGTTGACACAAGATAACCTACCATAGTAGCTTAAAATCCAGCATTGGTAACATGTCAAGAGAATTGAATTAAAACAAGATACATGATCTTACAGTTCAATTTGAAGCAAAAGAAAGTTGAATGTAGAACAAGATACAATTCACAAGTAACGAGATCATACAATTCAATTTGATGCAACGTGTGAGAGAAAGCAAAATTAAATCAAGAAAACATAATACGTTAGATTATAACGTACAGCAAGAGATGTTACGTGAAGCAAGATAATTTGGATCAATTTCTATACTGGATAACAATGTCAAGATAAGTGATCTAGAACGCGGCAAGATGTTTCACGGAGTCAAGATGATGCAAGCCGATGATTCAAGAGGAGAGCGAGTGCGAAGTTCCGGTATTCAACTCCAAGACTCTTCATTTCCTGGGGAAAGTTACAAGAGAGTATTAAAGTTGGTCAACAAGATATTCCGAAAGTACACAAATTTATCAAAAGGCAGTGCCTTGGTGAAAGTATCCGCTATCTGTTCATTGGTAGACACCCAAAGTATAGAAACATTTCCATTTTTGAACACTTCATGAACGAAATGCATGGACAATTTGACTATGTGTTTCAAGGTGCGAAAGTCATTTGTCATTGCAACAGAAATTGCAGGAGCACAGTCGCATTTCAAGATGGGAAGCATATCTAATCCAATAAGGAACTTACACAAGCTTCGAATACTTGTAAGCTCCTTACATGCTTCAGACATGGCAATGTATTCCGCTTCACAGACCGATAATGCCACGTGAGTTTGCTTTTTTGATTTCCAAGACACCAAGTCTCCAAAAGACTTGATTGAAAACCCTGTGGTTGATCGACCATTAAGAGAGCTAGTATCAAGGGAGGAATCTGAATAGGCAACCAAGTCTTCAGTTTCGCCTGAAAACAAAATTCCGAAATCCAAAGTTCCCTTGAGATACCGCAGTATTCGCAGAACACACTTCCAGTCAGAGAGTGTATAGCCAATTTGTTTCCTGCTCATGAAATCGACTGCAAAAGAAATATCAGGTCTCGTACAGTTTTGAATATACAAGAGAGAGCCAATTACTTCTCGATAAGGGACATCCGGAGATGATTCAAAATCCTCAGTCGATCTCAGCTGTGCAGTTAACGTACACTCTGTTGCAGGCATAGGAGTCAAGGAAACCTTTTCCTCTTGGGAGAGAAATTTGTCTAACAAGTTTTTAATGGCTGACTTTTGATGAAGGAACATCAGCCTTTTAGACTTATTTCTCTTGATTTCAAATCCCAAGAATTTTGTAGGTGTTCCAAGAGTTTTGATTTTAACCTCTAGCTTCAGTTGTTTGATGACTTTCAAGGCTTTCCTGTCATCGTTTGAAGCTAGGAGGCAGTCATCAACATATATTAATAATAATCAGCGCGTATTTTGTACCGTCTTGCCACTTGAAGATGCAAGTTTGGAACGGGTAAATTTCAAAACCCATGGCAAGAAGAATACTGCTGAACTTTTTATACCACAAGTTCGGAGAAACCTTTAATCCGTACAAGGACCTTTTAAGACAACACACATGAGAATCCTTCAAGGTTAATGGGTAGTCTTTCAGTTCAGTCAGGCCTTCAGGAATGTACATATGTACAGGTTTTTCCAAATCTCCATGCAGAAATGCAGTGGTTGCATCAAGTTGATATAGGTGTAAGTCCAGTTTATTCACAATAGACAAGAAAACGCGGACATCACCCAATCTAGCCACAGGCGCAAATATTTCTGAAACAAGATATTCGTTAGTATCAGCAAAACCTTTGATTACCAGACGACTTTTGTACTTGATGGAGCCCTCAGATTCAAGTTTCCTTTTATGTGCCCATCGAGATTTTATAATTTTGGTTCAAAGGGGGAAGAGCTGATCTGGGTATAAGTTCCCAAGTATTCATCTCCTCTAACGATTCAAGTTCATCAAGTATAGCCTCTTCCCAAAATTATATAATATTATTAATTTAAAATTAATTTATTATATATACTACACACATATTATACTTTATATAATTATAATAATATAAGATATTATTATATACCAAGTTATACATAAGTATAAGCTATATATATAATTAATACAAAACAAAATTAGAATATAAAATTATTTAGTATAAATATATTCCCTATCCAAGGATTCCATTGCTTCTTTGTAGGAGGAAGGCTCCAGCAAGTCTACCTGACTATCTCATTGCAAGGCCACAATTTCTGTGGAGTTTTCAGTCAGTGAATTATTTTGGCTCAAGTTGTCGTTCATGTCAAGAATTGTAACAAGAGGCTTTGGATAATCTTTGATTCGATCGCCATACACTATAGATTCAATAAATTTGGCATCGCAAGAATTAACAAATGGACTAATGAACAGATTAGACGAGTGAGGCATTCTGTTATGAACAAATTAAGAATGCCCTCCCGGTCCATCAGTCCTTTCACCTCCTGCGTTTGAAATTCGAGTCCACGATCAGACCGGAGCCTGAATACGCTTATGGGTTCAGACGTGATGGACGCTATTTCAAGCAGACATTGTTTGAGTGCCACGTGAACCTCCTTTTTGTTCTTGAGAGTGTAAGCGAAAACGTAACGAGAAAAGTCACATACAAAAATCACTACATACGTATCTCCAGTTCGAAAGTTTGAAGGGCTGATAGGACCCATGAGATCTGTGTGAAGCAAGGAAAAGGATCTCTCAGCCCTTTGCCTAACTTGAGTATGCGATTTTCGAATCGTATTTGCTTGATGACAGTCCTCACAATTCAAGATCTGATCCGAGAACGTGACAAGTTTGAGTTCTGGTAAGAACTTCTTGGCGGCCATCAAGTATTGCCCAGAAGCGTGATTAAGGCGTAAGTGCCACTAGAAATCTGACCCAAGTGCAGCAGGCGCAGCTAAATTCTGCCTGTCAAAGTCAGAAAGTTGTTGTTGTATTGGATCAATAGAACGAACCTCAGGAACCCTCCCTCCCAGGATGGCAGAGACTTCTGACGACGAGTGACCAGACCTCCCTCCCAAAATTTGAGATTCAGCTCCATTACAAGAAGGAGTTGTCATTGAATGGCTACCAGACTGCACAAGTGAGGTGGTGAAGATTGTACCAAGTCTGCAACGCTTGGGACCAAAATGAGCCCCAGGTGTCCCAGAAACAGATTTAGCAGGAGCAAGCGGCAGTTCAATCCACCATACCCCGTCTTTGAAATAACCCGACTTAATGATTTTACCAGTGGAGGCCTGAATAAAGTCTACCTTATCCTGTGAAAAGAAGGTATTAATTCCAACCTGAGCAATTTTTCTGACAGAAAACAAATTGGTGGATAAACCTGGTGTGTACAAAACATCCTTCAAGGTGGAGACTTGACCAATGTTTACAAAATTCAAATCCCCGCAGAAACTCACAGTCAAGTCTGCAGACTCATCCCGATTGGCACATTTAAAAACACGCTCTTTAGACATACTTACGTCTAAAATTAACCAAGGAGGATGTAAGATGTTCAGTACAACCAGTGTCCACAATTGCTAGAAAACTATTTTTACCTTCAGAAATGGTGAACGCTTTCCCAGATCCTTGACGTTTTCACACATAATTCAAGAGAGCAATATGTTGCCCTTCCTCAGCACCCATAGAAACCCAAACCTCAGCAGAGTCTGAACCTGTTTGAGGCCCCACAATGGCAAACACGGAGTCAGGAAATTTGCCAAATTCTTCAACAAGTACTTTCGCCTGACCTAAGGGCCTTTTGACACGTGAAGATTTGTCATTGTTGCAAGAACCCGCTAGTTTAGACGACCTTTTTGGCTTTTGTTTCAGGTTAAGTCGATTTTGAGCAGATTGTGTGTTGCGTCGAACAAATGAGGGGGAGGGATTTGGACATTTGGCAGCAGAGTACCACACTTGAAACACATTTTATTTGCCCAAGAACAAATATCCCTAGTATGACCCCTACGACGGCAATAGATACAAAAATCAGACTTTTTAGTGACTTTAGAAGTGCCAGCGGATGAGGGTAGTTTAAAGTTGACAGGCCTGGAAGGAAGATGATGCTGGAATAGGCTCGGATGGATCGAGAAGGAAGAGACACTCTTGTGTCTCGACCTGTCCGACAACGCCCCTCTTCCATTACTTGAACTGATCCTCCCTCTCCAAGCGACAATCAAGAGGTCGAAACCAGACAGCGTCGATTTTTCTGACTCGATACAACTCAGATGAGCGGGCAAGTCGATCAGAATGAGAGAGAGGAGCAGATAAAGCATCCGAAGTCGAAGGTACAGCATGTACAGAAACCTCTACATCCATGGCAGATTCATCAGTCAAAGGAGTCAAGTTATGATTTGTGGGAGGTTCAGAGTTTACAGTGGGAACAAGATTTGTGGGTGATACAAGAATTCCAGAGGGAGCAAGATTTGAGGGTAGTACAAGAATAATTCTTCAATTATTGTTCAATTATTGAAGATGTAGCAAGAGGATTGGTGTAAGAGGCTTGGACAGGCGGTGCAAGGTATCGATGATCTAACTCAGAACATTTTTGGTCCAATTGAGTGAGACGTTCATTGATTTGTCCAAGGCTTACCTTCATCTGTTGTTTTATATTTTCTAAGAACCTCGAGAGGACATCCTCAGCCGTCTTTGCAGCCTCCAGACGCAAGTGTTCAGTTTCCTGATTGGGACTGCAAGGCTTCTGCTCATTTCCAGTGGAGGATGCCATTGGAGGTTGTAGTGGCGAGTCAAGTATTCCACCTTCTTCAAAATCAATTAGAGAGCCGGTATCACTCATGATATCTTTCTCAGTCTGTAAAGCGCAATTGGCATTACGAACTGAACAAACACAGTAAACAACAGGTGGCAAATAAACAAAAACTATCAGGGTGCAAGTAAATATAATAGATTTTGTAATGAATCAAAGCAAATTTAGTTCTTCAAGCAAAATCAAAATCAAATTTTGATTCAAAAGTTCTTGAATCAAAGCAAATTTAGAACTTCAAAATGTACTAGAGTTCGTTAAATGTACATACGTAAAATGTACATACGTAAAATACGTAAAGTGTATATACGTAAAATGTACATACGTAAAATACGTAATTAGAAAAATTAGTAAAATGAGCAAAAGCAAGTTTGATTCAAAATTTCAAGATTTGATGCAAGCGTTTTTCATTTAGTCCCAAAAGCAAAATTGTTAATAAATCAGGGTGAGTGATGAAGCTAGGAGTCAAAAAGGGTTAGACAAAATTGTGCACATACATGAAACCCAATTCAAATACCTCTTCTCGTATTTCTGCTTGACTGCATGAAAGAATGATCTACGACACCCGAGGATGACCAGAACAAATTATGCTTAAAACAAAATCATGAAGCATACAATCCAAGTCACCCCTTATTTTTTTTCCATGAATGGGGGTGATCCACTGGGCCCGCTCCCACGTTAATTGAAATCAAATTTAACACAAGTATTTTCAAGATCTTGAGCTTGGATTCGAGATTCCCCTTCAGTGACTCTTTTCTATACAAGCAGCTTCCCGCGCCGAGTCTCGTTTAGTTAGAGACTGAGACACACCGTTCGTGAATTGAACTTCTATTAAATAGAAATTCAATTAACTTAGGACTTTAACCTCAGAGGTCTTGCCCGAATCAAACACCTCTTTGTTTTGAGTACGGCCCATTTATTGTTCGGATTGTGGACGAACTGGGAAATCCTATATATCGCCAGACGGGAATCAAGTTTGTGCACACTGATTAGCGACAAGATGTATCAAGGTCGTGCACTACATAATCAGTCTTCGTCTGACTCGGAAGGCAGAATGTTTGATATATTAAAATTATAAAACATCGCCTCGCGTACTCACTCGCCTGAACGAATTGTGGGATATTTCGAACAGACATACGCACTTGCGCTGAGGACGGGTAAGCGATGCTTTCACATCTGTTTGCTGGTATGAGTGCAAATTGCCTTGATGCGATCAATCGCATCTCATCAAGAGGCACAAGTGAACGTGATTGGCCAAATCCGCTCGCACTCGAGTCACCAAGAGACCCTAACAAGAAGAATTGGTGGAGCGACACAACCCAATAGTTTGGAAAAGCTAATAAGACGATGATCTCCGATGAAAAGAAACCACCATCTAGCCCAGGGGAGTCAAAACGGAATTCAGAAACTCCGAGACAAAAAACGACGGACGCTGTCGGCTGCCATTTTCAGGTTACGAACGACAAACGGGACGAAAATACGACAACGATGTGAAGGTGACCTCGAAGGTCCAAGCTCAGAGAATCAATTGATCATTCGCTTCAATCATTATGGGCTTTTAGTCAAGTTCCGAGTCAAAAGGTAAGCTTTGAATTACAAATCATTACAACCGTATCAATCAAGCTTGAACACACGATATCGTATCCGAATATGGTCTCAATGATTTAGAAACATGGAGTCATAGACTTACATGAATTATGAGGATCACTCACCGTTTGTCTTCGATACTCAATGTACAATACCTGATAGGGTGAAGTCAGAGAGTACACACGTTTTTGGAACAAGAACGGACTGTATTAACACTTGGTTTTATACAAGTTAGATATTGAATCAAGCGCGTACGCGGACACAAGGCAGGCACGGGGACAATTAGTCGAGCAAGTGGTCGAGTGGGAGAGAGGACCGCAGCGAAGACGAGGCCCCCTCCAGGGGTCGAGAAACAGTGTCACCAATACAACAAATATATATGATCCATGAGACGGTCCATGGAGTCTAATTTTGAATACCCATTTCCAACAGTACCTACCTAGGTACCTATTCGAAGTCTACCTCGTGTGGATGCCTAGTACTAATGTTTATGTAAATATTTGAAATGTATCTCTTTTGTATGTTACTAGTCCTTTTTCTTACGACCAGTCGGGTGTATTGCAATAATACTTATGTTGTAAGTGTCAGCATACCTAAGGCCAAAGTCCCCATGTTTAAAAGTTTCTGCGTATACCTAGGCTGATATAAAGGCTGATAAAATTTGAATGTACTTACCTACCAAACAAACCTTGACTGTGACTCGAAATAATTTTCTCAGTGGTTTTTAATGGTGCAAATTATTTGTACCTCCCTCTGTTTCAACATTTATAGTTTTTTAAGCTGCCAAATAACTTGTCTTTTTTAAGAAAATTAAAAACGTTACTTTATACATTTTGGTAGCGTTGTTTCTTCTGATACACCTTGGTTCATGAGATGCCGAATACTGGAGCTATGAGGTGCCGAAAACTGAAATTAGTGTGCCGAAAACTAGTTCTTTTAGAGTGCCGAAAACTGGGAAAAAGGTGCCGAAAACTGGGAAAAAGGTGCCCAAAACTGAATCACACAGGTTTTTTGCAAGTTTACATTAAAAAAAATATATATATATAAGCTAAATTTGGTTCTTCCAAAAATGTCTTTTTAAAAAAAGGTCTTTATTCTTGATCACAAGTTACAGAGGAGAGAATGACAACTGTGAAGCTAACGGTCTGAAGCGTAAACACCAACTGCCTTGCCGCGCAGGGCTGGCTCCTTATATAAACTCGAGATGCTGATGTCAGCTAGGATATTACCTCAATAGTAGTAAGCAGATTTACGTAAGGGAGCTGTACATAAGTACTCCCCCCCAAGATTGAATTTGGGGAAGACGCTATTGACAATTAGTGAATATTGTGAATTAATACGTGAACAAGTACAATGCGATAGTGATACAACTAGTAGTGTTACAATTTAGTGCAAAGGAAAAACAACAATGAATAATACAATAATACATAATAATACGATAATAATACAGTATGATAATAATACAATACGATAAAGTAATACAGTAACAATCATAATAAGTATAATAATAATCATAATAGTATAAGCGTAATAGCTTGGCGTCAAATTGAATTTCGAGTTTGCATTTAGTTTTCGTTATTAGAACGAATTCCTCGTTTGTATTCGGCATACGCCTTGGCTACGTAGAAGATAATGACAATAATTACCAGGTAAAGTACAATGGTCCAGATGCTTGGCGTTAGGTACTGCAGAACTAATTGTTTATTTGAAAGAATGGGGACTGACGGGGGCACTAAGTGTCTGAGGCTTTTTAGTTTGACTTCTGATGAGGGTTTTCGGTTAGAATCCCAGGGTGATTTAACGAATTTTACCAATGACGGGATATGTATAGTTCGGGTCGAAGGGGTAGTCAAGGTTTGGTTTCGATATTCAATCGTGCTATTCCCTGGTGAGACTAGGAAGATGCCTTGGAGGTTTCGGAATTCAATATTTCCATGGTTTATTATTTTTATTTTGTCTTCATAAGGGAAAAGGAAGATGTACCGTTTGGCTTCGTCTAAAAATTCTATGTGGTTCTGTTTCATTTTAAGTTGGATTAAGTCGCAATTCCCATTTATTCCTTTCAGGAGAATGTCCGATTCACACTCGTGTTCGTTGGACAGTTGTAGGTTGTTGGGGCAAAGGTAGTACTTTTGACCAGGTTCGCAGGCGTCGTTTGCAAAAATTAGGTTGGAGTTCGTCTTTGATTTTAGAACGTATTTGGTTGAGGGAGAAATAGTTGCGTAAATGTCCTCTACTACAGTCGGTAATGGTTGTAGAAAGATTAGGTCGTGATCTTCGGGATATACGATTGGGACGTCGAGGAAATAGATTATTTCCTCAGAGCTCATGTAACAGTTGACTCTGATATGATTTTGAATTTCCCAGAGCGATTCTCCATCAAAATCTGGTAAACGATTATTGTAATGTGGAGCGAGATATCCAAGGGTGGTACGCAAGAGCTGAGGCTTTATTATGCTAGGGTGGAGCTTCTTCAATTTACAAAATGTTACTGAGTTCTCTATGTCTTGGGTGATGTCTAGGATGATCTGTAGTAATAACTGGTTATGTTCGAGGGCATTTTCGACCTGCTTTACGTGGGTAGCAAAAGAGCTTAATTCTTTGAGGCTATTAATTTCAGCGGCTAAGATGTTATGGTTGTAATTTATATTGTCAATGGTGGTATTTAGGTCGTTAATTAATTGGTTATTTATGGAGTAATGGTGATTGATTTGTTCCGAAAATGTTTCTTGGTTATTTTGGAGGTGTTGGATGATCCGGTTATACTTCTCCTCGTCGTTAGCGTCGAGGTTTCCAGTAATGAATTTTACAACTGAGCCTAAGCCGTTAAGTAAACCTCGTTTTTGGCGGTGTGGTAAAATAGATTCAAAGATTCGTTCTTCGGCTGTCTTTAGCATGTGTTCAATTATTTGTGTTCTTGGGTGGATTATTTTTTGGACTTCAGTATCCGTTTCAGTAATTTTTAGGATTTCGTTGTAGTGAGCGCGGATTGCGTTAACTTGATCGAGTAATCCTTCCAATTTGTAGTAGTGGGTTATAGTGTGGTAGTAGTGTATTCGTTTAGCGGGTCCTAGACGTACGGGTAGGAGTCCGAGGTTTTGTGTGACATCCTCGATTTCCAGTCCGTTGATGATCGGTAGGTAACAGGCCGATACCAGTATCCTGAAATTGTTAGTGAGTCAGTCAGTCATGCTATACTAGGGTTTGCTTCAAAATTTCTAGGCAAATTTCGTGTCTTAGTGAGGGAATGTCTGGTCTGTCAGTCCCTATTGGTTCTCGTTTGGAGATTTTGTTCGCAAAGTACATGACGAATACTCCACATTCGTGGGTTCCTGGTTGTTGAGGAATGTTTCGGTTCTGTCCTATTTTCCATGTTGAGAAGTCTAGGGCAGATCCTTTTTTGGCTTGGTGTTCATGTGAGAGGTAATTTTGAATGCGGGTGAGAATTTTGGAGCCATCTAGGTTGAGGGAGTCTAGGTAGTTAATTTCTTTAATTTTAGGGCGGACTACAATTAGTCTCCAGTGGTTTAGTTCGAAAATTGGAATTAGGACTATGTCTCTCTCGAAAATGTCAGTCTTTCTACTGTAGTTCTTTACGGTTTCGTAGCCTCGGTTGGCAAAGGAAACATATAAGAAGGTATTAAAACAGAAGATGGAGGGTTCAGATCTAGTGTTACTTCTTTCTTGTAGGAGTTCGAAGTAGAAGTTAATAATGTTGTCATTTACCCAATTTGATCCCTTAAGGCTAATCAAGTCTCCTCGGGATATGTTGAGGTTAAACTTTTTCACAAGGATTTCCAGCTTGTTGGCACTTTCGTCCCAAGCATTGGTGACGTTAGGCGTGAATTTTTTGGGTCGTCTTATGTTCGAAAGGTGGATTTTGGGAACCGTGTTGTGATGCCTGGGTTCAATTTCGGCTATCTTCAGGTCTGAATTAATTTTTACTATCTTCTCCTTGTTACATAGGGGCTTAGTTTTCGATTGTTTCTGAACTGTGTTTACGAAGACTTCTTCAGGTATTGGTGGAAGTTCTTCACGTTTTAAATTTTGTTTGTCTATGTGTTTCTGTTTGGTGGTTTCCAGTTGTTCTCTTGTTTGTGAGTATAAATGTGTCATGCGTTCCCTGTGTTTTTCGAGATAGTTGTTTACGAGTGTTTGGTCTGTAGATAGGTCAAGAAGTGTGTTCTGTCGGATGTGGCCGTAAAGAATTTCAAAGGGTGTGTACTTCCCGAGTGCGGAATGGATGGAGTTGTTGTATGCGAGAAGTGCGTGAATAACTTTGGTACGAATACTGTCTTTTTTGAACTCTGTTCGCTCTCCAAGGAGGCGAATGTGTTCGAGCAAGGTTCCGTGGAATCGTTCGACAATTCCTTGCGATTCCGGGTGTTGGGAGGACACGTAGTGTAAGTTGATACCATGTAATAGCGCGAATTCTCTAATCACTGAGGATTGAAATTCCGGGGCATTGTCGAGGGAAATCGTTTTAGGTATGCCGTGGTGTGTACAGTGATTCAGGAGAGCGTCCATTATATCGAGTGCATTTGAAGATTTTAGTGGATAAGCCTGTGCAAATTTTGAAAATTGATCTACGACGGTTAGAAATTTCGTTTTGTCGAAGGTAGCTGTGTCAATAAAGAGGGTTTCTAGTGGTTTAGATGCTGTGGGGGTTACATTGTATTTCAGTTTGAGCGGGGCACGGTCGTATTTGGCCCTGACGCACACGTCGCAATTGTTGATGTATCTTTGTATGGACTGTCTCATATCGGGCCAGTAATAAGTCCGCATGAGATGTTTGTGCGTTTCGTCAATACCGCGATGATTGGTTATACCCTCGTGGTATTTACGTATGATGTCCGTTTGTTGCTCTAACTCGAATATGTCTGTAAGGAGGGATGAATATTTTGAGAGGCTGAGTTGACTATTGGTGAAAACTTTCATGAGGACTCGGGTGAATATTTCGTAGAGGTCGTCTTCGAAATAAATACCATATTTAACTTTGGGTATCAGATGTTCTTTAACAAATTTAGTAATGTCTTGTTCAGGTTGTGTTTTCGAAATTTGTACGGTGATTCGTGTTCGGTTGTTGAAAAGTCTTTTGACGTTGACTGGGTTAGCAACTGGAAGGTTGGAAAATTTAGCAATGATTTGGTGTCTCAATTTGTTTACTGGACTATCTCTGATGGGTATGGTAGTGGAAGTGTTGCCTATTGCGTTCGAGTGAATAGTTTGGTCTTGGTCAGATTCGCATTCAGAGTGGTTTACTGCTACTGAATTTGAATCTCGATTTGAATCTAACAGCGGGAGTTGGTTTATTATTTCCAGTTCGTCAGAGGTCAGTTCTGAAAATAAATCTTCTACGGTGAAGTCAGGGTCGTCGGGAAAGAGCGTTTCGTCTTCGGAAAGGTTCAACAATTCAATCCTAGATAGGGCGTCTGCGTTAGAGTTCGCGGAGCCTTTCTTGTATAGGATTTCAAAGTCATAGGCTGCTAAACGGGTTTTCCATTTAAACAGTTTTGAACTTGGTTCCTTGATGGAGTGGAGCCATTGTAGTGGTCGGTGGTCACTAAGGACTTTGAATCGTCGTCCGAATAAGTAGGGTCTGAAATGGTGAATTCCCCAGACTATGGCTAGCAATTCGCGTTCTATAGTGGATAGTCGTCTCTCTGTGTCATTCAGGGTACGGCTAGCGTATGCAATAGGTAAGTCTTGTCCGTCTGTTATTTGGGATAGTACGGCTCCGATAGCTACGTTAGAGGCGTCGGTGGTTAATCGAAATTCTTTGTTAAAGTCCGGGTATTTCAGTATGGGTTCGTTAGTCAGTAATTGCTTGCATCGTTCGAAACAGGCAATGTAGTCAGGGTCTGTAATATCAATTTTGTAACCCTTTTTAAGGCAGCGAGTCATTGGTTTGGTTACTCCCGCAAAGTCTGGAATAAAGCGACGGTAGTATCCTAGGAGTCCCAGGAAGGATTTGATTTGAGTTGGAGTTTTGGGAATAGGGAAATTTAGTACGCAATTAATTTTTTCCGGGTTAGGTTTTACTCCATGATCGGTGATTACATGCCCTAAGTAGGCGACTTCCTTTCGGAAAAAGTCGCACTTAGCTAGTTGTGCTTTCAGGTTAGCGTTTCTCAAGCGTCTAAATACTTCGTGAAGGTGTTTAATGTGTTCCTCTAGGGAGGCGCTAAACACTATCACATCGTCCATATATACGCATGAGTAATGGCCAGCTGATCGCATTATGTTGTCCATTAATCGTTGGAACGTGCTGGGGGCGTTTCGTAATCCGAATGGCATTCTTTTAAATTCTAAATGATATGAGGGGGTGCTGAAGGCGGTTTTTGCTTGTGAACTCTTTTCCATAGGTATTTGATGGAAACCTGCACGAAGATCTATCACGGAAAAATATTGACTTCTGCCTAATTTGTCAAGGAGTTCGGTTATTGGCGGTAATGGGTATTTGTCGGGAATTGTTACGTCGTTCAGTCCGCGGTAGTCAACAACTAGGCGGCAACGAGGTGGAGCGTTAGGAGGGCTACCAGGGATTGCCTTTTTGGGTACGAGAAAAATTGGAGCGTTGTAAGGACTCGTGGAATGAGTTACGATTCCTTGATCCAACATTTCTTGTACTTGCCGGTCTACTTCGTGGCGGTAGGCTTCAGGGAAACGGTAGTTCCTGGTATAAATCGGTATTTCGTGATGGGTTTGTATGTAGTGTTGGATTTCAGTAGTGTGAGTTAGTGGTTGATGTTCGTAGCTAAAGATGTCAGGGAATTTCTGTACTAACTCGGAAATTGCTCTTTTCTCGTTCTCATTCATGTGGTTCATTTTGAGGTCTTGTAGGTTGAATTTGAACGTTTCGTCCCAAAAGTGATTTAAATCTTGTGCTGTTTGTGTGTGAGTCGGGGGTGAGAGAGCGTCTACTTTGAGAGGGGCAATTTGGGCAAATTTAGTGACTTTAGGTTCGGGGTTCGAAATGCTTACGGTGGCTTCAAAGTCTTTGATTTTTACTATGCTTTCGGGAATTTCCAATTTGTCAATCTTTGTGTAAGGGATTATGGCTTCTCCCTGCTCGATGTTGACTCGGACCTTGATTTTTTGAACGGACCGGGCATCTATAAGATGGAGGTCGGCACACTCTGAGCCTAGGTATTGAAGTTTTATTGTCCCGTGGGGAGTCGTGAGTACATGGTTCACAAAGTCGAGAGAGCAACCAAGTTTTTTAATTATATCTAATCCGATGAGACAATCGAATTTAGAGTGAAAATCAAAAATTCTGAATTGGTGATTCAAATGTTTTCTGTCGAATAGGGGTCCTAAGGGTATTAAAGTCGTGAAGCGACCTTCGGTACATCCGTGGGCGGTGCGGACAGTGAAAGGGTTGGATTTTATCTTGTCTGAGAAGAGGTGTTCAGCTATGGTAGAGTTTACGTATGATTTAGTAGAGCCAGTGTCAATAAGAAAGCGAAGGTTAGATTTTGGGCATATGATGTAGGGGAGTTCGAGGATTGTTTTTTTGTCTAAATTCATCAGGGTGTATTCGGGTTTTTTAGGCCCGTTTCTCCTAAAAAACACTGTTCCTGGGTTTCTTCATTTTGCTCATGAGTATCCTCTTGGAAATACTCTTCGGCATGAGGGTATGTTTCTGCGTTCTCTGGGCCTTCGTACGGGTCATCAGGGTTTTCAGGTTCATTTTCAGAGATCTGATGGTAGTTGGGGGTGGTTTGCCAGCTCATGTTAGACTGGGCTCTAGTTCCTTGAACGTTCTGGTTTTGCTGGGGCGAAGGCCGCCAGGGTTGCCAGGGGCGTTGATGGGGACGCTGGGCGAAGTTCCCTGAAGGGGGTTTTGCGCCGGTACTAGGACCTGGTTTTGGGTTTGGTTTGAACTGAGGGTTCACCGGTTGATTAGGGAGATTTGGCTTTAGGTTGCTACTGAAGTTTTGAGGTCTGGGGCCTGGAGATGAAAAGGTCTGTGGTTTGTAGTTATTCAAAGGTCGACCGAAATTATTGGTCGGTCGGGGACTTGATTGGAAGGTTGGTCTGGGAAAATGTGAAGGCACGTGTGATCCTATTTTTCTGTTCATGGTTGATAGCATTTGATAATCGTTGGTCATTAGACCTAGGGCTTGACTTAGAGTCTCGGGGTTCCTAGCTCTTAAACTGGCTCCCAGGGGTTCCTTTAAGTGCATAAGAAAAACTCTTAGCGCGAGCTTTTGGAAATGGTTAATAAGAATGTTCGCGTCATGCTCTACTTCATGTGTTCGTGTATAGGCAATGAGGAGCCTCAGATGTTTTTGTAGCCTATCGTGAAATTTAAAAGGATCTTCCTGATCCTGTTGCCTAAAATGTGCCAAGTGCAGAGTTAGCGTAGGACCGTCTCTTTTGTCCTCGAATCCTCCTATTATCGCGTCTCTAATCTCTTTATACGTGGAGCAATCGCTAGCTGCGATGAGCTCCGCGGCAGGGGATATGATTTTTGATTTGATGGCAGAAATCAGGGCGAAATTATGAAAAGACTCGGGGGACGTCACGTCAAAAAATTGGTCGGGTAATTTCTAAGAATGGTTTGACTGCCTCAAGTCGGCCGTCAAATAGGGGAATCATGTCAACGTATTGTTTGGAAAGGGTGGAGCGATTAGTTTCTGGGATGACCTGGTTCACCATTAATGATTTTACTAGACCTGTTAGTTCTGCTATTTGATTTTGCTGTTGGCCGATAATTCTTTCGGCGGTCCAGTGTTCCACGGGGGAGGTGGAAGGTTGTTGAGAGTCTTCCATTTGGTTTTCTGAGATTGTCCTTAAAGGTGATTGAAATTTAGGAAATACCCTAGCGTGAAGGTATTTCTTATATAGCTTTGGAATTTTGGCAATTTAGATTTGAGAAAAATAGTGAGAGGAGAATAGCGGCTGAAACAAATTCAATCTGACGATTTGCTGTACAGGAGAGAAAAAAAATTGATTAGCTTATTACTAGCATAAACGGATTATAACAATTATGATATATTGAAATATTAATAGCTAAGGAGGTCTAAGGAAGTGAAGGTCGAACGGAGTTCTCGACGAAGGAAGATAAGGTGACGCGCGTGGGCGGAAGTAGCGCGATGAGCAAGCTCGACCGAGCGAAAGGTATGATTCGGAAGAAGGGCGATTTAAATGTTCGCTTTAATAACTCCCAAGTGCGAGTCGTTGAAGGAGATGATTATAGCGATATTTGAAATGAAGAAAATTTCTCCCAAGTGCGAGTCGTTGAAGGAGTTTGATGATTTAATTCGGTATTCGAATTATTGGTTCTCCCAAGTGCGAGTCGTTGGAGGAGATGATTATTGTTATATTAAATGAAGAAATTTTCTTGATGATTCTCCCAAGTGCGAGTCGTTGTAGTAGTTGAATATAGTTGCGCCCCAAGTGCGAGTCGTTGTAGGGCGTCGAATAATAATTTTGGGTAGTCTCAAGTGCGTGTCGTTGTAAGACTCCGGTAATAAAATTATTGATTTATTATAGCTTAAATTTAACTCACAGAAGAACGGTGTAGGTCATTCTCAGTCGAAGATCCTGGAGGCGGCTTCTGTGAGGAGTGGTGATTCGCTTGGGACCGTTGAGGTTTCGTCTCGAGCCAATTCGTCGATGATCGATCGATGAATTCCGCTGAGTTGTCCGAACGACTGCGCCAGCTAAATTTGGTTCTTCCAAAAATGTCTTTTTAAAAAAAGGTTTTTATTCTTGATCACAAGTTACAGAGGAGAGAATGACAACTGTGAAGCTAACGGTCTGAAGCGTAAACACCAACTGCCTTGCCGCGCAGGGCTGGCTCCTTATATAAACTCGAGATGCTGATGTCAGCTAGGATATTACCTCAATAGTAGTAAGCAGATTTACGTAAGGGAGCTGTACATAAGTTATATATACAAAAGTTATCTGATGTTTTGTTTCAAATTTCGAAAGTAGAGATCTTGTCGATCATAAAATCAGTGGAGACGTTGCCCTAAAAAAGTAACTCACTTCAGGGTACGATAAATAACGTCAAAAATTTCCTTAAGGGTGCCGAGAATAGTTTTGAGGGTTTTACCCTAAGTGACGCGAGCGCTCGAACGGAGATTTGAGGAAGAAGTTGACTGCACGTCTGTCGTCCGATACGGCACCCGAAAGAAATTAGGATCCGAGTGACGTCATCGGCTTTGACCGTTTCAACTTGTTTACTGTGACCAATGAAACAGTTTTAAACCCCCCATCTGGTTTGCAGCCCCTTTAGCCCCTTTAGAACCAACCTCGACACTCTGCACGCCCAACACGGTATAGAAACACTCTCCGAACACATACAGAAACTAACTGACAATTTTAACACCAAACTGCCAACACACCCCAACCCTACACTCAACAATTTGAACACACGAAACCCAAATGGGGGACTCGATCGCGGAGGAGGCGGACTTGAAGTCACAAACCCCCCCTGTCGATCAACAACTGTATATATTGTAAATATTGTAAATATTATTAGTTAAGTTCCTAGGTTAAGTAATACATCCTGACCTGTGGGTTTTCCCCTTTTCCTACGGCATAACCCTTAATTGTACATATTAATTATAACCTCTGATGTTTTAAAAACGCGATGTAATCAATTATCTTAAGTCAAATAAGGCCTTAGGCCGGTGTTGATGTAATAAATCTATGTCCCAATACTTGTATTGTACATAACTTATGTTAATAAACGTTCTGTATTCTGTATTCCATCTGGTTTAGTGGTTTGAATACCTGGCTGTCACAACGGAGGCCCGGGTTCGATTCCGGCATGGGAATATTTTTTTTTACTAAGAGTATGTTTTTAACACCAAATTTAACCCCAGGTGGGTTGATCTATATGTCCAACTAATCTATAATATGTCCAACTAATCTATCTACCATATTATGGTACTAATCAGTTGTTTGGGGGATGTTTTTATTCCGCAACCCCGTCCACTTGATCTACATGTCCAACTAATCTATATGGTACTTATCAGTTGTTTGGGGGATGTTTTTATTCCGCAACCCCGTCCACTTGATCTATATGTCCAACTAATCTATATGGTACTAATCAGTTGTTTGGGGGATGTTTTTATTCCGCAACCCCGTCCACTTGATCTACATGTCCAACTAATCTATATGGTACTAATCAGTTGTTTGGGGGATGTTTTTATTCCGCAACCCCGTCAACTTGATCTACATGTCCAACTAATCTATATGGTACTAATCAGTTGTTTGGGGGATGTTTTTATTCCGCAGTTTATGTAGCAGATGTAAGCAGTTTATGTAGCAGATGTAAGCAGTTTATCTCCAGGTTTTTGACTATGACATCCAATATAGGAAAACAGAAGATCATGGTAACGTAGACGCACTCTCACGCACTCTCTCGTCTCCCATTGGATTCCAAAGACCCAGAGAGCTTCACTGGAGCTGATATGTATTATACGCACCAATTGTCAGTTTTGCCAGTATCTTCAAATGAAGTTAGAACTGAACTAAGCAGAGAAGATCTTGATGTTACACCGATAATTAATGCTCTCTTAAAAGGAGAAACACCAAAAGAAAATACATTATTTGGACATGACTTTTATGTACGCACTACAATATAATGTGTTATTGGAATGTAAGGAAGAAGAGATGTACAATGTAAATCCGAACGAACTCAATCTATTGTAAAAACTAAACTGACAACAGGTTTGGTGGTTGGTACATCAAGTTGTTGTTCAGCTGATTCATGCCGGACATAAGCATTTCCTTTCAACTTAGTGAGGGACTATGAATTCCGCCCTAAATCTCACGATTTATTTTACTGAATTACTCAGTAAACATAGTCATTGGCAGATGGTTTTTTGGTTCTGCTGAAAAGTTGCCGAAATGACGATGTGGGAAGTTGCCGTGAGACCCAATTGATGTCCAATTGCTAATCTGTACCCTCCTGTGAATCCTGTGTTGTATGGTGAAACCATTCCATCCATCACCAATGTTTATTATGGTAGTTATACTCAACATAGAACTCGGAAGAGGAAGATTTATTTTAATAAATGGAGACTTGAAAGATTAAGAAGTGTTTTATTTATCTAAACAAGCTCTTTACATCCTCCTCTCACCTATCATCAATTAGGACTTCATTGACACATAATAAATGCGCAACAATACATGCATATTTGCCTTACGATTAAGACGTTGTTACAATACTGCAATCTATTCCTTATCAAGGGTTCCGATTTGATTTTTGGTCCTGTTAATGGCTTCCTGATGCCTCTTGATTTGCTCCTCGTGGAAACTGATTTCGTCGTTAAGAGCTCCCTTCAGTTTTTCCAGTTGTTGTTTTTGCTGGAAAAAGAAACAAATAGGTAGAATACAAACTATCAAAATAATCATACCTAATTTATATTTTGAAGAAGATCGATTTTAAAGGGGTAGGTATTTATCGATTTGATGTATTGTACGACCAACGTATTGATACTCCTTTCAATCTGACACTTCATTACATTGGCAAGAAAAGGCGCCTCCACAGTATTAGTGGGGCCAAAGCCAACCTTGGGCATAGCCGAATGCTCGGTAGGATCCTCCACCGGTGAATAGGAGAGAGAAAAGCATTGGGAAGACATCCTGGCACAAAGTTTCAGGAAGTTAACTATGACAGCACCTTGTAGGAGAAGAAGCTTGACTAGAACTTTCAATGAGAAAAATGTGACCCCTGGTGGAGATGGCAAAATGCACCATCTCCTCTTTGAGTGTCCAACACACAAAGCTCGACGATAGATACAGAATCTTCAGTATAAGAAGAGATCGTGTTGGTAAACTACCTGTGGAGGGGGGGGGGGGGGGATCATCAGTCTGGTGGTAGGAATGGACTGAACTCAGAGCCTACAGGTCGGCCAAGGTTTCAGAGCTGAGGGTGAGAATCGGTACCATCCAGAATCTCTGCTACAGTCTAGTGATGTAAAACTATCGATAGTATTGATAGTTTTGAACTATCGTACACATCGATAGTTTTGAACTATCGTACATATCGATAGTTTATAAACTATCGTACATAATATGTATCTACATAATACATGTATCTACATAATATGTATTATCTTACTATCGTAATCGTTAAAAATCGTTTTCTCCGACTTGAAATACCCGAGTTATTTGAAAAATCGTCATATACTTAATATCATTTGAGGGAAAAAATTAACGAAATGTTCAAAAAAGTTTTCATTTTTTTCCCATCAATTTGTCCTTACAAAAAGGTTTATGTAAGTATATGAGATTGCACATCGTAGAATTAAACAGTCTCTAAATTCAGACCAGGTACAATCTTGCTTATTAATTATAAGTAACTCTTACTAAGAAATCACAAAAAAATGAGAAACTAGAATCATAACACTACACACATTTGGCCAATTTCATGGGACCCACATCTTTCTCGAAATACTTCCAAACATCGGATTTTCTTTTTCGATTCATTTTCTCAATATATCACGGGGAACAGAAAGAAAAATTGAATAGGTCACGCTGAGGGGACACTGCAACAAATGACAAGATCGAGAAGTTTTCAAGATTACCGGAAAGAGGAAAAAATAGTCGGCGAAGGTTACTAGGCTAATGTAACCTTCCTGGTCAGTAAATAATAGTTTCAAACCGATAATATCGATAGTATTAGTTCGGACTATCGATAGTTTTACATCACTAACAATCTAATCTATGTTAATCGATGTTGTAAATAGAAATGTTGTGCGTGTAAAATTTCACATACTTGAACAGCTAAGTTTTAAACGTTGAGCATCTCCAGGTTCTCGTGTTTGTTGAGGCGATGTTCGTGCTTCCTTGCATATTTGGCGATAATTTCGGTGACCGTTTCTACCCTCAAGTCTCGATGAATATCATCATTCCGCATGAACCAGGGGGCCCGTACTATACTTCTCAATATTATATTTTGTCGTGTTTGGATTGTTTTAATATTTGATTTTTTCGCACAACCCCAGAGCTGTATCCCATAGGTCCAGATGGGGCGCAGTATCTGTTTATATATGAGTAATTTATTGTGTAGTGAGAGATGGGAGTTCCTTCCCATCATCCAGTACATCTTTCTGAACTTGATTTTTAGTTCCTGATTCTTTTTTTCAATGTGGTATTTCCAGTTAAGTTTGGAATCAAGGTGCATCCCTAAGTATTTTACAGTGTCAGAGTATGGAATTTTATTTGAATTGATCTCAACTTCTGGGGCTGAGATTTTTCTATTAGTAAAGATGTGCACTGACTTTGTTTCATTCAGTTTCATTCTCCACATCTTGGTCCAATTGACAACCTTGTTAGTGGACGTCTGTAGATTGCGAGTTGCAGTTTCAGCGTCACCTCCAACAGAGAGGATGGCAGTATCATCAGCAAAAGTAGCTACAGTTGTATTTTCCTGTTGCGGAAGATCTCGTGTGTACAGCAGGTAGAGTACTGGGCCTAGGACACTGCCTTGTGGTACCCCTGCTTTTATAGGCTTCATGACAGAGTATTGGTCACCCTGCTTTACCCTGTATTTAAATGAATTACTCTTTCGATAATTTTGCTTCCTGTCCTATGCCCTAGCTAAAAAGTCTGTTTTGAATGACCAATAGGTACCTTCGGTTTTGGTTTCGCCTATAGATCTATAATATAGGATTGGTACATATTATGTACCAATCCATACTCGTCAATCTTAACTCGTTGTGTATCCAGAGGCAGTTGCAATTTTTCTTGAAATAGAGCTGGTACGATGTACAATTTACATGAGAATGTGACGATGAGAGTAATCAGATGAAGGAAATGGCACTTAAAAAAAAAAAAGAAAGATATATAATAAGAGCTGTAGGTACATGGAGCTGCTCAAGAGGATGAGGAAAGGAGATGACTAACATAATCTTACATAACATATTATGGCGGTTTTATGGTTAATGGAATGCAAACAGGTAGCTAAGCTTGAAGAAGGAAGGTGAGTGACTACGTTCGTCTAAAGGAGGAACTCTGTCACCTCTGTTGTGGGACCTGGTCGTTGACAGCCTCTTCCACTCATGCGAGATATTTAACCAGGGCAAGATTCAGGAGATGGCACTGGCAGCCCTATGAGGCGGGGGGGGGGTGAGGAGGGGCTGCGGGCACCAAACTGGAATCATGGAGCTTGGGATGTCTGGAGAAAGGGTAGGTGTAAGGGGAGAGGCCAAATATCTAGGTATAATAGGTAGCAAGCGTACTTGGAATCCACATTTGAAGGCAGTTTGTGCACGGGGGGGGGGGGGCAAAGAGGGCACTAATGAGTACTTAAAGAGCCTGTGGTAGGATATGGAGGTTGAAACCCAAGATGGGGAAGGTGGAACAGAGGGCTATGTGTGAGGATCTGGTTAAGTACAGAGACTGGCCTGTGCTCTACGTAATTACCAGACGTGTTCCAAGGCGACGAGTAAACAGCTTACGGGTTGGCAACGCCGGGCGCCGGGAGATGGGGGGTGATGTACAAAAACCAAAAACCGCAGTCCCTGGGAGTTGCCTTGTTCCGCCCTCGCCGCCAGAGAGACCACCTTATCAGAGACCCAATCCGGCGCATCTTTACAAAATTGAGCAAATTTGTCTCCAGAAAAACAAGAGTATTTGAAAAAATCGTCTGTTTCCACTGAAATATGAGTACAACCTACACTGGAAGCAGAAGGCATCATTGTTCGTTCTGAGATGGGTGAGTAGAGTTCGGGGAGACCTACTGAAGCTCAATAGTCGACCTCATATTCGACAAGAGGAGGGACACAATGAGAATTGCTCACTCTGCAACATGGGAGTCCCCGAAGACATTCTGCACTTCATGGCGATCTGTCCTGCACACTCTGTCAGACGGGCATAGCCCATTGTCAATAATTATGTATTATACCTTATGAAAATTGCTTGAAAATTTTGTTAATAAATGCATCTTTTTCTTTCTTCTTCTTCTTCATTCAAACATTTGCCTAACCTATCACTCTGAATCATTTCGAACTTTTCAAGTACCTCCAACATGCTTCCTTTCTGGCACAAATGAGGGAATTCGATAAATTGCCTGTCTGCAAGATCAAAACTGATGCTATGATTCAATTCATTCAAGTGACGTGCAAAAGCTGTTTCCCCTTACTATCACTAAAATCTTTTTCGTGTTCCTTAATCCTTTCCTTAAACTTCCTACCAGTTCGCCCACAATACTCGAGTCCTCACGAGCATTTGAGGCGTTCAGGATCAAAAGCGGATAACTCCAAAATTGCAAAAATTGATTTTTTCACAGTTTTGGCAAGTTCAGTTAAGCCATATTAATATATAATTAATAGTTTTAATTATAAAATTAATAATATTAATTATTATTAGTGTATTGGCCAAAGTTGAGGCTGATAACGTCCTCCCCTCCTGTCGGAGGTTGGTGGGTTCAGCTCATTGCTAGTTCAGTTCATCATTGGCAGTCGAGTAAACACCGACCTCCGTTCAAGTTCAGTGTTTCATTTTCTCAAACTCCGTTCAAGTTCAGTTTTTCAGTTTGTCAAAAAGAATATTTCAACCCGCGATCATTTTTCCCTCTCTCCCTGTCTTATCCATCAACATCGAGCAAACGAAGACGTCATCCCCAGCAGCTCGTCAAAAACCCCGGCCGGGGAACCTCATCGTCGAAATCTCGAAGTTGGTATGGTAAGCTCGATCCAAAAATACCTTATAGTTCCCACCTCTATCCCAAAATCAAACAATTAGTATAACTAATAATTATTATCAATATGGCTTAACTGAACTTGCCAAAACTGTGAAAAAATATATTTTTGACATTTTAGAGTTATCCGCTTTTGATCCTGAACGCCTCATTTTAATTTATATACCCCCCTTCTATCCTGCATATTAATCTTATCCTTAACTGAACCTAATAAAGATTTGAGATTATTTTTTGTTTTATACCCTACCCTTTAGAAGTCAATATTCTACCAATCCTATCTGAAATTTTCCCATAATACAGTATGCTAACCCAAAAAGTTTCCCCAGCTGAAGCTTCCCTACTAAATTAGAAATTCCTTCCCTACTCTTTTTCCTACGAACCCTCTTTCATATTGAATCAATAAGATATCCGTCATACCCATTAATTAATTTTTCTTTGACCAGAAAGTTCATCCCTGTTAATCATACTATGGAAAGCGGCATGTTTGTGAACTACTGGATGATTTGAAGTATTATGAATGGTAATGTTGCTATAAGTATCTTTCCTAGAAATGGAAAACTTATGTTTTCCATTAATCAATGAAATGGAAACATGACTACATCCAAATTCCAAAGTGATGTTAATGAATGGATCTAAATTGTTAATTTTAGCATGCTATGAGTCCAGTTGCCTTTCAGTCCCCTTCCACAAGACGATGATGTCATCTACGTATCTATACCAATAAATGAGGTTACCTGATTTACATTTTTGGAAAATTTATTTCTCAAGAAAATCCATGTAAATATCCGCAAGCAACGGCGACAACGGAGATCCCATTGCAACCCCTGGCTGAGCTAGTATTTCCCATTGCATTTTTATCGTTCTTATTCCTCTGATATTATACACACAAAAAATAGTTTACTGAATGTTAAATTTGGTATTAACATGAATAATGTTTTTGCGGTGGCCTACCAGAGTTGAAAAGCGTAACGAAGTTTAAGTCACGAAATTATGTCACGACGATTTTTAATGATTTTCACGTACAACCGAGCCGTTTCTTGGGAAATGAAACTTCTTTAGTTTTCAACGGACAAAAATCGTTCACCATTCGTTGGAAAGCCTTTAATTTATGCATAAATTATATACTGCCAAAACCGCTGTAAACATCGAAGAAGCTGAGATACAGCCCTGAGTAAATAAAACTGTAAACAACATTCTAATAAATTTTCCGCACATTTCTTAATATTTTCCATACAGACAAAGAAAAGGGATAAGGAAAAGGGGAAACGGGACGCAAAAACATTATTCATGTTTTGCATAGCAAATACCTCGTTCTATACAAAGTATAGAAGAGAAAAGATCCGGGGGGTCCATGGGGGCTTGCCCCCCTTGGCGAGGCGCGAAGCGCCGAGTTTTTTTTTTTCTAAATTTCAATTTATATAGAATTTTAGCACGTACATATGAAGACAAATCTATAAAATGAATTTAGGAATTTTTTGGGGGATGACAAATGAACAAAACTCAAGATAATTGGAAGAAACTGAAAAATCCCAGGGTCTGTGGACTGCTCAAGGTCGGCTTTGTACTATTTAAAATGACTAGAGGTGCCTGCTGAAGCTGAAGAGGCCTTGGGATGCTCAAAGAAAGGCTTGGAATGGTGAAGGATGACTGGGGATGGTTGAGGAATGGTCAAGAGTGCCTTTGGACCGTTTGAAGACTATGGCTGGTGAGGTAGAAGAGGGAAAGGCTTGGAATGGTGAACGATGACTGGGGTTGGTTGAGCACTGCACAAGGATGCCTAAATGGACTATGGGGCTGAAGAGGCCTTGAAATGCTTGAGAAAGGCTTTGAATCATTGGAGGGCTTGAAATAGTCCAACAAGGCTTGGAAAAGGTTTAGGGGCAGGGACGTGGCCAGGGGGAAGGTTTAGGAGCCGCCCCTCCCCCGGTTTTCTAAATTCTTGCTACGTCCCTGGAATGTCAAACAATAAACTCCCATCACAATCCTTGTACTCTAAGATGAGATGCTGAATATCGTCGCTTAAGGGGCATCATGACGTATCTCATTTTTTTCAACTTTTCAGGAGGCCAAAAAAAAACCGTTTCCCTATAAACAAAAAACCTGTACGCGGTCGTTGAGATAGTTTTAGCGTCATTTCTCTTCCCAGTAACCCAGTTCAATAGTTATTTTTCTTCGGAATTAATTAATGAATACAAAAACAGTTTGTTTTTTGGTCTCCAGGGAAGTTGGGAAAAAATGAGATAATATCTCATATTATGACATATTATGTCATGATGCCCCTTAAACGACGATAATATTATGTTGAATATTTGAAATAATATATTAATAACATATTATGTTGAATATTTGAAACCTCACCTGTTTGTAGAAATATTCTTCTTCATTAGCGGCTTCCATTTTCCCAAAAGATCCACCTGCACTGCGGATGGCACCACCACCTCCGCCTCCTTTTCCTGCTCCAGAACCCAAGTCGCCCAACTGGCTCATTGAACGGAAGTTCCTGTCAAGAAAAGATAGGACGTGAATTTACCGAAAATAAGTTTGGAACATGATAAAACGTTCATATGAATACACTGAAAGTTGCAGCATCTTTACATAGCTAACCCCAAGGTGAAGCCAAGAGGCAGTCTGCGGGCTGGACCCGGTACTGAGCAGGCTATGCACAGACGTAAGAGGTTGAGGGCCCTCAGGCTGTTGGTAATCCTGGTCTAAGGATTCCTGCCCTCAGGAGCCACATTCGTAGCAGCCTCTGATACCCGTATAAACAGAGTTTCCTGGGAACGAAGTCAATATCAACATACCTCCAGCAAGTTGAACCTCCTCCTCAAGTTTATTAAAACGCTATCTACAGGGTGTTTCTTAAGTAGTGGACCACCCTTTCTAACTCCGTTATTTTCAGGAAAATGAAAAAAAGCTTCTAAAGTAACCCCCCTTCATTTTTTACAATGAATTCGAATATCTAATTCCCTCACTTTGCGCATGCGCAGAAACATGCGCAATTGACACCAACTTCGGTTTTTCAAATGGGTACCCTAATTTTTTATTGCAGATTCCGATTCTACGTAAAATGTCATGAACATTTGACCCATCAATCGATGAATTTGAGTGCGCAGAACCTGTTCTGCGAGCGTGCAAAGTTGCTCAGATGCCAAATGTCGCAAAACATAACGCCTAGTAATCCCCAATGTGGCACATGATTTGTCATTGTTTTTCAACGCTGATTCACATGGTGCTATCCGTTTTGGTTTATTATCTTCGATAATGAACCATTGGAATCGCCCAAAGAAAAAAAAAATTTTAACCCCCCCCCCCCCTCAAAATTTGTTGGTTTACGTTTCAAGATACGTAGATTCAGAAAATCGAATTAAAAAAAATCCGTCCGTCCGCCGTACGCGGCACTTTGCCCAGTTAGAGCTACGTGCGTTTCGTGCTACGGAAATGAAGGTAATTTCGAATGTTTGTTGGTAGGTACTTCTTTTATAGAAAAATTATTACCGACGTAGTATTAAAAACCCCAGAATTATATCGTATTAATTAATCATAATTAATAATAATTATTATTAATAATAAATACGAATTATTAATACCTAACAATAAATTATAATAATTTTCAGTAGGTACTTGATAAAATTGTTAATAATTAGTGATAATTGATAATAATAATTAATCTAACATTTAGGATCTAGACATTTAGACCTAGTGATCTAGACAGAAGGGTGATCTGTACAAAGAAGATAATGAACCGTTGTGTCAAGAATTTGCAGAGTTTTTGGATTTGACTCGATTTGAACGAAATATGGCCGAAAGTAGTTTTACTCACTTAAAAGAACTTTCAAGCGTTAGGTCTACGACAGTTTTTATAGTACAGAACAAGTAGCAACTTGTTAACTGACAAGTTATTTAGAATTTTAAAACCATTTCTACTACAAAGGTTACATTTGAAAGGACCTTCACCGATTACCTATCCAAAATTGATTTTCCGTTAAAAATTCGGTATTTTTCTAAAAATGGGTAAATTTGTGTTGCAAACTAACGTAAACTAACACATAACAATTTTGATTTATCTTTTTAAAAAAGTAGGTAGGTTATTATTGTGTTTGTGACGTTGTCCTACCCACTAAATTATGTAATTAGTCGAACAAACGATTATTTTGTGTGAACTAACTACAGAAATAAAAACTCTGCAAATTCTTGACACAACGGTTCATTATCTTCTTTGTACAGATCACCCTTCTGTCTAGATCACTAGGTCTAAATGTCTAGATCCTAAAGGTTAGATTAATTATTATCACTAATTATTAACAATTTCATCAAGTACCTAGTGAAAATTATTATAATTTATTGTTAGGTATTAATAATTCGTATTTATTAATAATAATAATTATTATTAATTATGATTAATTAATACGATATAATTCTGGGGTTTTTAATACTACGTCGGTAATGATTTTTCTATAAAAGAAGTACCTACCAACAAACATTCGAAATTACCTTCATTTCCGTAGCACGAAACGCACCTCAGAACAACAAACTCGACATCACTTAAGCCATATGATGTTCCAAAGAGCTTGTTAGTATGAAACTGGACCTGTATTTCAACAGTTTGATTCACGATCGTGTTGTGAGGCACAATCTTTGAACCGTCTGTCCGTTTGAACATACCGTTCAATATGAATTTTTCGAGATATGGAATTTTCAACATTTCAAAATTCGTTTTGAACCCCTTCCCCTTGACCTAGGGTTATGAAAAGTTTCGTGGATCATTGTGGGGCTGGTACAAATCCAGAAACCAAATTTCGTAATTTTAACTTAACGCTAACTGGGCAAAGTGCCGCGGACGGCGTACGGCGGACGGACGGATTTTGGTTTATTATCTTCGATAATGAACCATTGGAATCGCCCAAAGAAAAAAAAAATTTAACCCCCCCTCAAAATTTGTTGGTTTACGTTTCAAGATACGTAGATTCAGAAAATCGAATAAAAAAAAATCCGTCCGTCCGCCGTACGCCGTCCGCGCCACTTTGCCCAGTTAGCGTTGAGTTAAAATTACGAAATTTTTTTTATGGGTTTCGACCAACCCCACAATGGTCCTCGAAACTTTTCATAACCCTAGGTCAAGAGGAAGGGGTTCAAAACGAATTTTGAAATTTTGAAAATTTCATATCTCGAAAAATTCATATAGAACGGTATGTTTTTTATTTCATATTTAGATAGACTTTGTTCCGTAGAATTTTTTAAGATCATCCGCAGCTTTGTACGACCAGCCGTTCGTTCACAATGAGGGCTCAAAGATTGTGCCTCACAACACGATCATGAATCAAACTGTTGAAATACAGGTCCATTATCATACTAACAAGCTCTTTGGAACATCATATGGCTTAAGTGATGTCGAGTTTGTTGTTCTGAGGTTCGTTTCGTGCAACGGAAATGAAGGTAATTTCGAATGTTTGTTGGTAGGTACTTCTTTTATAGAAAAATTATTACCGACGTAGTATTAAAAACCCCAGAATTATATAGTATTAATTAATCATAATTAATAATAATTATTATTAATAATAAATACGAATGATTAATACCTAACAATAAATTATAATAATTTTCACTAGGTACTTGATAAAATTGTTAATAATGAGTGATAATTGATAATAATAATTAATCTAACATTTAGGATCTAGACATTTAGACCTAGTGATCTAGACAGAAGGGTGATCTGCACAAAAAAGATAATGAACCGTTGTGTCAAGAATTTGCAGAGTTTTTTGGTTTATTATCTTCGATAATGAACCATTGGAATCGCCCAAAGAAAAAATTTTTTTAACCCCCCCCTCAAAATTTGTTGGTTTACGTTTCAAGATACGTAGATTCAGAAAATCGAATAAAAAAAAATCCGTCCGTCCCCCGTACGCCGTCCGTGCCACTTTGCCCAGTTAGCGTTGAGCTAAAATTACAAAATTTGGTTTCTGGGTTTGGACCAGCCCCACAATGATCCTCGAAACTTTTCATAACCCTAGGTCAAGGGGAAGGGGTTCAAAACGAAATTTAAACTTTCGACAATGTCATATCTCTAAAAATTCTCATGAAACGGTGTAATTTTTAGTTCACTTTTGAATGACCTGAAAAATTATGAATCTTTTAAGACCAATTGGATTTTTTTGCGACCAGCCGTTCGTTCACAGTGACCGCGCAAAGGTTTAGGAAAAACACTAAACTTTCGCGTCGAAAACGGCCGTTATGTGACCCAACCCTCAGACGCCCAGAATAAAACTACCTTTTGTCATCTTCCCGGTAAACTACAGTCTAGAAATTTCAACCGTGAGTCGGGGATAGACCACATTGCAATATTTACTCGGTTTCTCATCTGTAAAATTGTTTAAATAATACCTTTTTGTAATAATACAAATTAAATTTTGATGATGAGCTATTGACTTGAAATTTCAAAAATAGGTCAGAACTGGATCACAGAACTGGATTCACTCGGTTTCTCGTCTGTAAAATTGTTTAAATAATACCTATTTGTTTAAACAAATTAAATCTTGATGATGAGCTAGATACTTGAAATTTTAAATATAGGTCAGAGCAGGATGATATTTCAATATGGTATGGTATATTATTGTATGTATGATTTGGTATAATACAGTATGGTATGATAGGAAAGAAATTCGTATGGTATGAGTACGGTGAGAATATGGTATGGTGCCGATTTGCAATACAGTCTGGTATAGACAGAAGGGTGATCTGCACAAGGAAGATAATAAACCGTTGTGTCAAGAATTTGCAGAGTTATTTTTATTCGATTTTCTGAATCTACGTATCTTGAAACGTAAACTAACAAATTTTGAGGGGGGGTTAAAATTTTTTTTTCTTTGGGCGATTCCAATGGTTCATTATCGAAGATAATAAACCAAAAATTAGTGATTATATATTATTTAACTGAGTTGGCTAATTTTTAATAAGTGAAATGTATTAATGTGTTCCTAAATTTGGCCTTCACTTTAAAATAGTTATTTTTGATCCACTAACTGTTTTAGTTTTGTGTAAACTTACGTAAATGAGAAAATAGGGATGTTGAATTTTAAAAGTGGGTAGGCTGATTTGTAATGTGTGAAGTTGGCTTACGCAAATTTTGTCTTTCTTTTCAAATATTTATTTTGGATCTGCTAACGGGTTTTTGTGTGAACTAACGACAGAAATGAAGAAATTGTGATTATCTCTATTGAAGTGAGCGGGCTGATTTTCACCAAGTGAAGTTGGCCTACCCACATTTTGTTATATCTCTGAAATTCTATCTTCGACTGAACTAACAACGTTTTGTATGTGAACTAATGTGAAATAACGATGAACCAACAGTAGAAATGAAAAATAAGGAGAGATAATCACTATTTAATAGTGATTGTCTCTCTTTGAGGTAGGTGGGTCAAAATGAATTTCCCGTTAAAAATGAGGTATTTTTCTAAAACTAAGGATGAACTAACGACAGATACAAAAAATTTTGGGTTAGCAGATTTGGGTAGGTCAATTTCCCAGGCCTAATGGCTAAAGACCCAAATCAATTGAATTAGAGTAGGTAGAAGGAAGTAGGTAACCGTATCACTGGTATTGTGAAATCCTGAGCTGGTGGATGTGACACTTCATCTACAACGAAGAAATCCGAGGGTGAGACTAACGAAGTTTACACCTTCACGTTGTGTTAATATTATAGAAATCGTAGCTTTCTGCAACTTTCATTCGTGATCCATAGAACAGCTCGAGCGATTTAGCAGGAATTCCGGCCGGCGGCCGTTCACAACCAACTGAGATAACACAACCAATCTAGACCTCGAAAGATTCACACTCTTCATACGACGGAAGAAAATATCACAAATCAGTAACAGAATTTACGTTCAAATCTCTAACGATGGAAATGAGCGTTATCCGACGACGTAACTAGATTTCGCCAACAACCTCAACAATAGGTACCCAGAAATCACAACCATTTTCACTTATAGATGATAATGTACGGTTGAAACAGTACCTACGTGCTAAGCAAAACAACAAACTACTCACTGAACAGAACAAATCCTCTTAATAAAATTAACTGAAGATATTCTCAAAGCCATGATGCAATCATGAACTGAATATTGAATAAGAATAAACGCTGGGGTGATAAAGTTCTAACTAAAAATAGCCTGCCTTTGTCCTCAGAGTTGCCAGATCCCTAGTAGAAGAAACCGCAGCTAGACGGCTCTGATGTAGCCCAAAAACCGCGCGGGCTTATGAAGCCCAAATAGCGCGACATATCTTAGGATGTAGCCCAAAAACGCATTTTTTAATAACAAATCGACATGAATAATATCAAAACTTCAATTTTTATTGCAGAAACGTTTATTTATGGATCTGTATAAATAAAAGATAAAATAATTCGCAGTCTTAAGAGAGCTAAAAATTTTAGCACTTAATTATTTAATAATTAAGTGCCAGCTAAAGATTACTTACTGAATCAAAGTTTTATATGCGTTCCTTAACGCATCTAAATAATGACGCATTAGAAGGCAAATCACATCGTTAGAAATCGTTGAAAACCCCAAAAGATAAAACTTAAGGGCCAGCGTGGACGATTTCCTTCGCGCACTCAAGGACCTCCATCAGAGAATGTGTATGATTTGGTGTTGAAGCACCATAGTGGCACACTTGAATTTGCCTCCTCAAGAAGCAGCAAAGAAGAAGAACGACATTCGGGGAACTTTTTGACGAAGCAAGGCTGTGACGCCCAAAACGCTTTATTTTTTGGCCCAACATAGCCCAAATCGCGCTAAAACGCGTTTCCAAATTTTACGCCGCGAAATCACCTCGAAATATAGCCCAAATCGCGCTTTATAGCCCAATTTGGCAACTCTATTTGTCCTTGGAAAAAAAGTTGACATTCAAAAGTAGTGGTGTTGAACTATCGATAGGACTATCGATACTATCGATAGTTTCTATCGAAAACCATCGATATCGATAGTACTATCGGAACCAACCGAAAACCCACATCGATACCTTACTTCACAAAGGGAATATGTCCAAATTATTAAGGACATAATATTTGCAGGGTTTTTTTTCTGGGAACATGTCGATACCTTACTTCGCAAAGGGAATATTAGTTCCAAAAAAAAAAACCCTGAAAATTCATGACACAACGGTTCATCATCTTCCTTGTACAGATCACTCTTCTGTCTAGATCACCAGGTCTAAATGTCTAGATCCTAAATGTTAGATTAATTATTATTATCAATTATCACTAATTATTAACAATTTTATCAAGTACCTAGTGGAAATTATTATAATTTATTGTTAGGTATTAATAATTTGTATTTATTATCAATAATAATTATTATTATTCATGATTAATTAATACGATATAATTCTGGAGTTTTTAATACTACGTCGGTAATAATTTTTCTATAAAAGAAGTACCTACCAACAAACATTCGAAATTACTTTCATTTCCGTAGCACGAAACGCACCTCAGAACTGTTTGAACAATTTGAAATAAAAACGTTGAAATCATTTTCTCGTTTGAATGACGTCCTCCTTCAATTCTCACCACTTCACAGTCTGAACGGGTTTGAAGGTAACGAACATTTGGACGACAAGGACTCGAGTAACCACCTATGGATACTACAAGGACTCCAAGTCTATAAATAGGTGACATGAAGTCTTGTAGAGCGTTTGATACTACATAGACCTAATTGACAACGATAGTAACGTTTACCTTGGCCTTCCTCCTCTAACAAAATTACCCCACAAATCAACAGAAATTGAGACAATTTTCGAATAGTAAATTGGACAAGACGTCAGTGACTGCTTATTAGTGAAGTCTTGGGACTCGAGTATCCACCTATGGATACTACAAGTCTAATGCTGGTTTGTATGGAAATTGAACACTAGCGCTTCCTTACAATGAGGTGGTGAACCGAGATCCGGTGGCACCTTTGATTGTGAGTGGCGGCCATGTCATGTCAGTCTCATTAGTTTAACAATAAGAATTATTGTCATAATGCATTCGAAAAAATTTAATAGTAATTATGTTACATCAATATCTCAAACGTTATGAAAGAAAGATCGAGTTGTGTGGTGGGGTAGACCCATATGAAATTGTTCCCAGCATTGCAAATGGTGTATCTGTGATTTCACCATAGTAGTAGTGTAGGAGTACACTACTACTATGGTTTAATCACAGATACACCATTTGCAACGCTGGGAACAATTTCATATGGATACCTGGTATAGGTGGGATTCTAGACAACTAGGGACTAGGGAAATCCTCGCTCGTGGACAAGGGACAGCGTAAATCACAGGAAACTCGTAGTGTTAAAGAGAATTTGTTGAACTTATTTGTGATTTAACACTTTACAATGTGATTATGAAATCACTTTAGAAAATAAGTAGTAGCGAGGCAGGAGTCTGCAGAGTTGCACAAATCGTAGTCATAACTACTAACTACAACTACTTTGGTTCATTGTAGTTACAATGACTAACTAAAAATGAGTAGCCCAGTTGCCAAGTGGGTTAACTGGCGCCCAGATGATAATGAGAAAATCGCAAAAAACTGTCACCTTTGACCCTTACAAGCTAAAGTTTCAATTTTGGTTTATTATCTTCGATAATGAACCATTGGAATCGCCCAAAGAAAAAAAATTTTTAACCCCCCCTCAAAATTTGTTGGTTTACGTTTCAAGATACGTAGATTCAGAAAATCGAATACAAAAAACTCTGCAAATTCTTGACACAACGGTTCATTATCTTCTTTGTACAGATCACCCTTCTGTCTAGATCACTAGGTCTAAATGTCTAGATCCTAAATGTTATTATTATTATTATTAATACTTTTATCAAGTACCTAGTGAAAATTATTATAATTTATTGTTAGGTATTAATCATTCGTATTTATTATTAATAATAATTATTATTAATTATGATTAATTAATACGATATACATAATTCTGGGGTTTTTAATACTACGTCGGTAATAATTTTTCTATAAAAGAAGTACCTACCAACGAACATTCGAAATTACCTTCATTTCCGTAGGACGAAACGCACCTCAGAACAACAAACTCGACATCACTTAACCCATATGATGTTCCAAAGAGCTTGTTAGTATGAAAATGGACCTGTATTTCAACAGTTTGATTCACGATCGTGTTGTGAGGCACAATCTTTGAGCCGTCATTGTGAACGAACGGCTGGTCGTACAGAGCTGCGGATGGTCTTAAAAAATTCTACTGAACAAACTCTATCTGAATATGAAATAAAAAACATACCGTTCTATATGAATTTTTCGAGATATGAAATTTTCAAAATTTCAAAATTCGTTTTGAACCCCTTCCCCTTGACCTAGGGTTATGAAAAGTTTCGAGGGCCATTGTGGGGTTGGTCGAAACCCATAAAAAAAATTTCGTAATTTTAACTCAACGCCAACTGGGCAAAGTGGCGCGGACGGCGGACGGCGTACGGCGGACGGACGGATTTTTTTTTTATTCGATTTTCTGAATCTACGTATCTTGAAACGTAAACCAACAAATTTTAAACCAAAAATCCGTCCGTCCGCCGTACGCCGTCCGCCGTCCGCGCCACTTTGCCCAGTTAAAATTACGAAATTTTTTTTATGGGTTTCGACCAACCCCACAATGGTCCTCGAAATTTTCATAACCCTAGGTCAAGGGGAAGGGGTTCAAAACGAATTTTGAAATTTTGAAAATTTCATATCTCGAAAAATTCATATGGAACGGTATGTTTTTTATTTCATATTTAGATAGAGTTTGGTCCGTAGAATTTTTTAAGACCATCCGCAGCTTTGTACGACCAGCCGTTCGTTCACAATGACGGCTCAAAGATTGTGCCTCACAACACGATCATGAATCAAACTGTTGAAATACAGGTCCATTTTCATACTAACAAGCTCTTTGGAACATCATATGGCTTAAGTGATGTCGAGTTTGTTGTTCTGAGGTGCGTTTCGTGCTACGGAAATGAAGGTAATTTCGAATGTTTGTTGGTAGGTACTTCTTTTATAGAAAAATTATTACCGACGTAGTATTAAAAACCCCAGAATTATATCGTATTAATTAATCATAATTGATAATAATTATTATTAATAATAAATACGAATGAACAATAAATTATAATAATTTTCACTAGGTACTTGATAAATTATTAATAATTAGTGATAATTCATAATAATAATTAATCTAACATTTAGGATCTAGACATTTAGACCTAGTGATCTAGACAGAAGGGTGATCTGTACAAAGAAGATAATGAACCGTTGTCTCAAGAATTTGCAGATTTTTTATTTTCATATTTAGATAGACTTTATTCCTAAGAATTTTTTAAGACAATCCGCAGCTTTGTACGACCAGCCGTTCGTTCACAATGACGACTCAAAGGTTGAGCCTGTCAACACGAATCAAATGGTTGAAAGTGATGTCGAGTTTTTTGTTCTGAAATACGTTTCGTGCTACGAAAGTGAAGGTAATTTCGAATGTTTGTTGGTAGGTACTTCTTTTATAGAAAAATTATTACCGACGTAGTATTAAAAACCTCAGAATTATATCGTATTAATTAATCATAATTAATAATAATAATTATTAATAATAAAATTTATGTATTTAATACAAATGATTAATACCTAACAATAAATTATAATCATTTTCACTAGGTACCTACTTGATAAAATTATTAATAATTAGTGATAATTCATAATAATAATTAATCTAACATTTAGGATCTAGACATTTAGACCTAATGATCTAATCAGAAGGGTGATCTGTACAAAGAAGATAATGAACCGTTGTGTCAAGAATTTGCAGAGTTTTGGTTTATTATCTTCGATAACCATTGGAATCGCCCAAAGAAAAAAAAATTGTAACCCCCCTTCAAAATTTGTTGGTTTACGTTTCAAGATACGTAGATTCAGATAATCGAATAAAAAAAAATCCGTCCGTCCGCCGTACGCCGTCCGCGGTACTTTGCCCAGTTAGCGTTGAGTTAAAATTACGAAATTTTTTTTATGGGTTTCGACCAACCCCACAATGGTCTTCGAAACTTTTCATAACCCTAGGTCAAGGGGAAGGGGTTCAAAACGAATTTTGAAAATTTGAAAATCTCATATCTCGAAAAATTCATATTGAACGTATTGGAAACTAGGTTTCTTCGATGAAAAACCTCTAGGTACATTAGCGCTTCTATCGGAGCATCCAAAAACTATTATTTGAATTCTCTTTGTGTGAGAATAAGATTTTCTCTGTTCTGGCTCCTTCAGAGCAATATATTACCTGATAAACTCGTAAATATTTTATACAATAATAATATACTATATTACATCCGTTATTGTGATATAGAGAGTAACAAAACATCTGAAACATGAGATTACGATAGCATTGGGACTTTTGATACGTTGGTATGTAATTAACCCCAAACCAACTCTCTCACTTACAACTAGAAGCCCCCAATATATATTGTATATCCTTCACAAGACCCTCACTACAGATTTGAAATCCCCAACATCCTTTTCTCGACCTGTTTATAGGAATACAATTTGTGATTGGTTGATCAAACTTGGGTTAGATAAATGCGAGGAGGCTGTAAATAGTATTTATACATAGGAAATATCAATGTATTCTGTAGGCATCACACATATTATATTAGTGCGTTGTATCAATAACAAGTTGTACAGAAGTAGTATTTTATTTTTTATTAGTAATGTTAATGTTTGACAGCAATTCTTGCTAGGTAGTTCAGGCATTGCCTTTAGCCTAGCAATAAGTTGTAATATAGTATGTTTTGTTTATATATACCTATACAATTGTGAAATGTACAACTAAATAAATAAATAAATAAATATGGACACCGTCACTATTGAAAAAGCAAAATTCCTGACTATAATAGACGTATTTTCGAAATATGCGCAAGCATACTTGCTAAATTCAGCCACTAGTTTGGAGGTAGTAAAAAATTTGGTAAAGTATTTCGCTCATTACGGAATACCAAAAATAATAATTTCGGATTGTGGGTCAGAATTTGATTCGGGACTTATGAAAGAATTATTGGCAATTCATAAGGTCGAAGTCCATTTCACCAGTAGCCAACACCCGGATTCGAATGGCCCCGTTGAGCGTTTCCATTCGACTTTGATAGAGCATCTGAGGATTTTCAATAATCGGGAAGAGTTTTCTTGCGATTCATTGAAAAGCAAGGTAGACTACGCTTTGGTGGCATACAATAATACCATCCATTCAGCCACAAATTTCACCCCTTTTGAACTAGTATATGGCCATATTGATCAGGACCCCTTACTACGAGTTTACTCCGAGCAGCAGCTTGCCAACGAATATGTCGACCGGCACAAAGCTAAAATGCAGGCTTTGTATGCTGAGGTCAACGACCGTTGTACCAGGAGTAAAGAGGCTATCATTTCTGACAGGAATAAATCCCGTGAGGAAATACCTACAATACCGGATACAGTATTTGTAAAAACCACCCAAATCCAAAGAAAAACCAAAAACCGGTATAATAAAGAAACAATAGCGGAGGTTAACCCTGAAATGAAAACGGCTAGAATCATACCCCGACATCATAGAACTAAGGAGAAAATTCACATCAGTAATATAAAAAGACCTAGAAAAACCCCTGGGAATAACCCTCCAAGTAACGAGGAATACCCTGTTGCAGGACCTTCCTCGCTTGCGGGATGTTCGTCGTGGCAGGCGCAACCGGCGCAGAAATCTCCGACATAACATCAAATTTAGGGCTGCTCCCCATCCAGCTGGGAAATGCAAGGGTTGTACAGGTTTATCATACTATAACGCACTTTTATACCTTCCAGCCCCTTCTCCTCCAGGTAGCAGAAATTAGGAATCATTATCACGATATCTTGGCAATAATTAAATCTGACAAGGGCGTTCAAGAAAGGGTGCAGTTGAGGGCACAACTAATTAACCACACTTTGGAAGTAGTCTCAGAAAAAATACAGGGAGTTCTGTTACCCCATCGATCTAAAAGAGGGCTAATAAACGGATTGGGGTCTGTAGTCAAGTTCGTTACTGGTAATCTGGATGCCACTGATGAGGAAAGATATAATAAAATTCTTGAACACCTAAAATTTAAAGATGAACTTTTGGAAGATCAGGTTAAGCAGCAATATTCCGTCAATTACTTTCTCATGGATCATTTTAATAAAACCATAGAAATCATAAACCACAATCAAGCAGAACTTTTGCGAGAAATACGCGAGTTGTCGTCCTTTACGAAACATGTACAACAGGTGGAACTAGCACTTAGCCACAACCAAGCGTTATTGCAACTAATTTTGGAAATCGTGCAGGATATAGAAAATTCTATCACGTTCTGCCGGCTGGGAAAATACCACCCTAGTGTCGTGAAGCCTAAGGTACTTTATGCAGAACTTAGGAGGCTGTCAAAATTTTATGGACCTCACCTATTAGGATTCGATGACGACTACTTTTGGGAATTACAGACTCATGTAAGGGTTAGATGTTATATTAGCAAAGAGGAAATTGTATATTTCCTTGAGGTACCTATTGTAGACAAGGAATTGTTCGATCTGTACGAGTTGCAACCAGTACCCTCTTGGCATAATAATCAGTATATTACAATCATCCCCTCTATTCGTCAATTGTTGAAATATAAATCTTTTTCTGATGTTAAATTCCTTAAGACAGCCTGTGATCCAGGATCCCATTACCATCTGTGCCCCTCTAATGTTGAACTAACGCCTACAAATGATTGTGAAAAGGACATTGTGCTAAAAGGTCTCAATGGAAAATGTGATCTGGTAAAATTGGAAATCGATGGAAATTACGTCGAATATTTAGGAAATTTGAATAGATTCATAATGGTTTTCCCAAAGGAAGAACCGATAAAAATTATAGATGCTGAGAATGTACAATTTAAGCATCTAAAAAGGCATATTTCTGTTGAAACCAGGAACCAGTCAGGTGATATTTCAAAACCAAACCCTTATGGCACCCCCGAGTAAAACCACGGGCCAACCTACCCTATTTCAGCACGTAAAACTAGCCTGGGATAACAACAAGGACCCAAAGGTCTCCCTTAAATTAAAAAGCCTGAGTCACCTAGTTGCCCCAGCGTATTCTATGCCAAGGCACGAAGAAATTGCCTTTCAGATGATAACCCCCAGTTTTTGGACCTTATTGCTATATATAGGGCTTGTAACTTTCGTAATAATTTTGATAAAAAGATATAGGCAGCACAAGAGAACATTGAATGTCTCTCCTTAATTGCTTGTGTTTATTGAGTGTATATGTTTTGATATTGGGTTATTCACTTTGATATTTGTTATTGGATGTATTTTATAGCCTTATTGCCTTGTATAGGTACTTGTAACATTTGTAACCTTCACTATTAATGTCTATCATTATTGAACGATAATCATTTATAAGTATTATCAAATTATATTGCTGTCTTAATCAATTTATATTATTGTGTATTAATCAATTTATATTGCTGTTTCAGGAAATGATGTAAACTATCCTGTAAGTTGGGAAAACTTTCAAAAATTGCCATTTTTGAAAGTTTTCTTTTCGGGAAGGGAGGAGTTACGAATGGAGAAATGCTGATCCCTTTAATAAAAAATGTCGAGTTGCATTATCCCCCACTTCACGAGTCGCGAGAGGCCGGGCCCTCGCTCCTCTGGATTTAGTTCTCAGCCAGCCTTCTTCGAGTAACCCCTTCGCTCTCTAATATAAATGTCTTATATTTCGGGTCAATAAAATTCAAAGTTCTTTTTAAAAAGTGACTTTCGTGATCCCGTTATCTAAGTTTAATAATTAATTAATTATGATTAATTAATACGATATCCGGCTGTTGGAATCGCCTGGGTTGCTTTGTGCCGAACCTGAATGATAGAGATGATGAATTAATTACAAATAAAATGTACCGATATAATTCTGGGGTTTTTAATACTACGTCGGCAATAATTTTTCTATAAATGAAGTACCTACTAACAAACATTCGAAATTACCTTCATTTCCGTAGCACGAAGCGTACCTCAGAACAAAAAACTCGACATCATTAAAACCATATGATGTTCCAAACAGCTCGTTAGTATGAAAATAGACCTGTATTTCAACAGTTTGATTCGCGATCGTGTTGACAGGCCCAACCTTTGAGCCGTCATTGTGAACGAACGGCTGGTCGTACAAAGCTGCGGATGGTCTTAAAACATTCTTAGGAATAAAACTGTCCATTGAAGGATGTGTCCATAATAGAGGGTGTCAAATACACTGAATATCCTAAATAATAAGTACCTCTATCCTAAATAATAGGTACCTCTACAGCAAGGCCACACCCAAACTATTCACTATAAAGGGGGTCAAATACATATAATCTTCTACCTCAACAGCAGGACCACAACCAAATTGTTCACTATAAAGGGTGTCATATTCATTGAATCTATTGTCTCTATAGCAGTATACCAACTATGTGCCAACCTGTCACTATAAAGGGGTCAAATAATTTGAATAACCTAGGTACCTCTACAGCAGGGCCACACCCAAACTATTCACTATAAAGGGGGGTCAAATACATATAATCTTCTACCTCAACAGCAGGACCACAACCAAATTGTTCACTATAAAGGGTGTCATATTCATTGAATCTATTGTCTCTATAGCAGTATACCAACTAGGTATGTGCCAACCTGTCACTATAAAGGGGTCAAATAATTTGAATAACCTAGGTACCTCTACAGCAGGGCCACACCCAAACTATTCACTATAAAGGGGGTCAAATACATATCATCTTCTACCTCAACAGCAGGACCACAACTGTTTGTTTCTAATCGTAATAATTTAAAGAAAAAAGGAAATGTTAGAAAAATGAAATACTTGATGTAATTGTAAAAGAGATGAAACAGTATGAAAAAAGGAACAGTATGAAAATGTAGAAAAAAAAAGGAAGATCTGAACATGAAATGGAAAACATATGACGAGCGTAGGTGGAGGCGCTCGTTGATGACGATCGCGATATAGGTAATTGAAGCCAAGGGCTGAACAACAACCAAATTGTTCACTATAAAGGGTGTCATATTCATTGAACCTACTGTCTATAGCAAGACTATGGCCAACCTGTCACTATAGAGGGGGTCAAATACATTGTGAATAACCTAGGTACCTCTACCGCAGGGCCACACCCAAACTGTTCACTACAAAGGGGGTCAAATACATTGAACCTCCTACCTCAACAGCAGGACTATGACCAACCTGTCCCTATAGGGTGGTTCAAACACCTTGAATCTCCTATTTCTAAGTGAGTTGGCATTTTGGGTGTTGATCTGATCATCTTTACTCTTGGCAGCGAAGAAGAAAAAAGTATGCACTAACATAGGGATAAAAAGAGGGGAGATTTACAAGAAGATGGCCATATGAACAGTAACATTTAATGCATAAACTTTATGTAAACTACCACATGAAAATAGACGACCCCAGTAATTAAACCTTGTATTCTCCTACAGTTTTTAACATTTTCTCTCTTCGAGCTCGCCTCTCCAAGTACTCCATCTGCCTCTTATGTTTCTCTTCCAGTAGCTCCTTGATAAGGAATTCTGGGAGCCGCTTGCCTTTCCATAGTTTAGGAATGAGAACTTGATTGGACTTGTCAATTTTGGCAGCAGCATAGGCGGCAGCGTCGAACTTCTCAGCTTCACGAATTTTCCCCATGAGCTCCGCTTGGAATAGTTTCTCTTTTTTGAGCTCCCGTTTTTGCCTCCGTTTTGCCCAAGCGAACTTCATTTTGATACGAAGCTTCTTGAGTTTATGTCTCCTCATCTTGCTTCGGCGAATGACAATAAGGCGCGCTGCCTGTTTTTCCACGACCTCCGTCGGGTCTTCGATAGCGACTCTGCTGACGGGCGGAATGGTCGTGACGACTGGTAGTGAAGGGACGTCGACGATGCGGGATCGGCCGGGAAGAGGGAAGTCCAGAATGGACTTGGGGAACTTCGTCAAACCAGGGTTCACGATATCTGGTCGGTGGTTGGGAGCCTTCAGGGAGGCGAAGGAGAGCAACGGCTGAAGCGAGGCTCCACTCGCTGTCTTCATCTCACATTTTGAGGCGAATGAGGCGATCGACCTCCTCGTCCAACCTGAACAACAACAAGAACCTTTATTAATTTAAAAAAATAATTTAATTATAGGTACCTACAGCATGAACATTATGAGTGAATTGGCAAAGAAACAGCCCTAATAATTATAGCAATTATTGCCTACTTGAGGCTTCAAAAAACATGAATATTCTGCCGTTTCAAACAAAAACGCCTTTTGGTTTATTATCTTCGATAATGAACCATTGGAATCGCCCAAGGAAAAATTTTTTTAACCCCCCCTCAAAATTTGTTGGTTTACGTTTCAAGATACGTAGATTCAGAAAATCGAATAAAAAAAAAACTCTGCAAATTCTTGACACAACGGTTTATTATCTTCCTTGTGCAGATCACCCTTCTGTCTATACCAGACTGTATTGCAAATCGGCACCATACCATATTCTCACCGTACTCATACCATACCATACGAATTTATTTCCTATCATACCATACTGTATTATACAAAATCATACATACAATAATATACCATACCATACTCATACCACGTCATTCAAACCGAGTGAATATTGAAATGTCATCCATTTCTGACCTGAAATCGCTATATGCGAATGCTTACTTCCATGTGCTACCGCATCCCAATGAAGAGGGCTTCATGCAAAGGATTACGGAGGGAGTTCTTCAAGGTGACTGTCTAAGCCCCCTCCTCTTCATCCTGTTTATTTCGGACATGGAGAGATTTCTGCGGGACGAAGGTTGCCACGGGGTTCCAATATCGGGTAAAGAATTGATGCTGCTTCTTTTTGCTGATGACGCCGGGGTGTTAGCCGACTCTATCCCAGACGCCCAAAAGAAAATGAACGCGCTGATAAAATATTGCTCAGTAAACCATCTGAAGATCAACAGCCAGAAATCCAAGCTCCTTATATTTCATCGTGGAGGAAGGCGGAAGAAAACCAGACCTGTCTACTGTGGAACGGACGAGCTGGAGGTGGTGTCTTCCTTTTCGTATCTTGGAACAGTTTTCTCAAGGACGGGCAAATTTAGGCAGAACTGTGACGCCCGAATCTCGAAGGCCAAAAGTGCGATAGGAGCAACACGGCAGTTGCTGTGTACTGCCCAGGTGGATTCGTGGGACGTGAGATTCAGACTTTTTGATTCTCTTGTGGAGTCGGTGTTGCTCTACTCTTCGGAGGTGTGGGGACTGTGGTACCTTGAGGAAATTGAGGTCGTTCAGAGCCTATTTTTCAAAACTGTTCTGTGCTTGCACCGATCGATCCCTGGGCACTATCTGCGGCTGGAGCTGGGAAGGCTTCCCCTGGGTGCCAGAGTCTTCGAGAGAGCGGTGCGGTTTCTGGTTCGAGTCCTAAAAATGAATAATAATCGTTGGCCTAAAATATGTCTGCTTGAACTCGCCAGGCTCCATGTGACCCGAGCTCCGAACTCGCAGTTTAACTGGGTGTCAGAGCTGAGCCGTCTTGTCGTCGCGTCTGGGGGGAGGATTGATTGGGGTGACCTGCGATATGAGGGGCTGAGGGCTTCGCTGAGCGGTTTGGTGGAATCTTGCAGAAACCATCTTCACGGTCTGGATGTGGAACGAGTCATCAACTCGAAGTACAACTCATATTTCCGATTAAGCCTGGATTTTGGTGGCCGCCAGTTATACCTTGGAAAATGTGGATCGATACATGCCGAAAGAATAGTGGCCCAGTTGCGAATGGCCCCCAGGTCTGAAGATGTAAAGGCAGTATTTTTCTATCATAGAAGTGAATCGTATTCACTTCGGACCTCGGAAATTTGCACGATCTGCCACATTGAGAACGAGAGCCTGTGCCACTTCCTCCTCGCTTGCCCCCTCTACGCTCCTCTTCGTGATCACTACCTGGCGCAATACCTGGCCGGTGCGGTCAACCGAACGGATGACGTCTCCTCTCTGCTTGATTTGGACCGGGACCTCCATAGGATCACATACCTCTACAACTACACGACCAAGTCGCTGAAGATCAGAGAACTATTTGTTCAGTGAGAGTGCATCAACTAAAGTGGTGATCACCTGTTTTATTTCTGGAAGGAATTGCATTTTGTTTTATGTAAAAAATTATTTAACTTTTGTTTGAATACTTTGTCGTACCTATGTAAAAAATTTGAACTCTTGTAACAACCATTTTTGGTTAGTACAATAAAAAATCATTTCATTTCATTTCCATTTCTGACCTATATTTAAAATTTCAAGTATCTAGCTCATCATCAAAATTTAATTTGTTTAAACAAATAGGTATTATTTAAACAATTTTACAGACAAGAAACCGAGTGAATATTGCATTGTGATCCAGTTCTGACCTATTTTTAAAATTTCAAGTCAATAGCTCATCATCAAAATTTAATTTGTATTATTACAAAAAGGTATTATTTAAACAATTTTACAGATGAGAAACCGAGTAAATATTGCAATGTGGTCTATCCCCGACTCACGGTTAAAATTTCTAGACTGTAGTTTACCGGGAAGATGAAAAAAGGTAGTTTTATTCTGGGCGTCTGGGGGTTGTGTCACATAACGGCCGTTTTCGACGCGAAAGTTTAGTGTTTTTCCTAAACCTTTGCGCGCTCACTGTGAACGAACGGCTGGTCGCACAAAAATCCAATTGGTCTTAAAAGATTCGTACTTTTTTATGTCATTCAAAAGTGAACTAAAAATTACACGTTTCAGTTAAATATTTTGAGATATGACATTGTCGAAATTTTCAATTTCGTTTTGAACCCCTTCCCCTTGACCTAGGGTTATGAAAAGTTTCGAGGACCATTGTGGGGCTGGTCCAAACCCAGAAACCGAATTTCGTAATTTTAACTCAACGCTAACTGGGCAAAGTGGCGCGGACTGCGTACGGCGGACGGACGGATTTTGGTTTATTATCTTCGATAATGAACCATTGGAATCGCCCAAAGAAAAAAATTGTTTAACCCCCCCTCAAAATTTGTTGGTTTACGTTTCAAGATACGTAGATTCAGAAAATTGAATAAAAAAAAAATCCGTCCGTCCGCCGTACGCCGTCCGCCGTCCGCGCCACTTTGCCCAGTTAGCGTTGAGTTAAAATTACGAAATTTGGTTTCTGGGTTTGGACCAGCCCCACAATGATCCTCGAAACTTTTCATAACCCTAGGTCAAGGGGAAGGGGTTCAAAACGAACTTTGAAATTTCGACAATGTCATATCTCTAAACATTCTCATGAAACGGTGTAATTTTTAGTTCACTTTTGAATGACCTGAAAAATTACGAATCTTTTAAGACCAATTGGATTTTTGTGCGACCAGCCGTTCGTTCACAGTGACCGCGCAAAGGTTTAGGAAAACACTAAACTTTCGCGTCGAAAACGGCCGTTACGTGACCCAACCCCCAGACGCCCAGAATAAAACTACCTTTTTTCATCTTCCCGGTAAACTACAGTCTAGAAATTTTAACCGTGAGTCGGGGATAGACCACATTGCAATATTCACTCGGTTTATCATCTGTAAAATTGTTTAAATAATACCTTTTTGTAATAATACAAATTAAATTTTGATGATGAGCTATTGACTTGAAATTTTACAAATAGGTCAGAACTGGATAACAATGCAATATTCACTTGGTTTCTTGTCTGTAAAATTGTTTAAATAATACCTATTTGTTTAAACAAATTAAATTTTGATGATGAGCTAGATACTTGAAATTTTAAATATAGGTCAGAAATGGATGACATTTCAATATTCACTCGGTTTGTATGACATGGTATGAGTATGGTATGGTATATTATTGTATGTATGATTTGGTATAATACAGTATGGTATGATAGGAAAGAAATTCGTATGGTATGGTATGAGTACAGTGAGAATATGGTATGGTGCCGATTTGCAATACAGTCTGGTATAGACAGAAGGGTGATCTGCACAAGGAAGATAATAAACCGTTGTGTCAAGAATTTGCAGAGTTTTTGGTTTATTAGCATGGAACATGCTTTAGCCTTGGACTAACTAACCGAAAAACGTTACGCGGAATGGGTGACGCGGGATAGGTGACGAAATTTTCTAATGATTTCCGCTTACAACGGAGCCGTTGCTGGGGAAATGAAACTTATTTAGTTTTCATCGGACAGAAATCGTGCACCACTCGTTGGAAAGCTCTCGATTTATCACGCATTTATGTCGCAGTTTTATATTTATCTACGAGATATTAATCCAACAATGCGATGTTATAAATGGTTAGTAAACAATCTTATGTGCGAGGGTCGAAAATTCATTACCAGGGAAGCTAATTAGAAGCATGTTCCATGTTTCTCGATTTTTAGCCGCAGGCTCCAAACGGTAAGCATCCGGGGGGTCCAGGGGGGCTTGCCCCCCTGTCGAGGCGCGAAGCGCCGAGTTTTTATTCGATTTTCTGAATCTACGTGTCTTGAAACGTAAACCAACAAATTTTGAGGGGGGGTTAAAAAATTTTTTTCTTTGGGCGATTCCAATGGTTCATTATCGAAGATAATAAACCAAAATCCGTCCGTCCGCCGTACGCCGTCCGCGCCACTTTGCCCAGTTAACGTTGAGCTAAAATTACGAAATTTGGTTTCTGGGTTTGGACCAGCCCCACAATGATCCTCGAAACTTTTCATAACCCTAGGGCAAGGGGAAGGGGTTCAAAACGAATTTTGAAATTTTGAAAATTCCAAAACTCGACAAATTCATATAGAACGGTGTGTTTTTTATTTCATTTTTAGATAGAGTTCATTCCTAAGAATTTTTTAAGACCATCCGCAGCTTTGTACGACCAGCCGTTCGTTCACAATGACGGCTCAAAGATTGTGCCTCACAACACGATCGTGAATCAAACTGTTGAAATACAGGTCCATTTTCATACTAACAAGCTCTTTGGAACATCATATGGCTTAAGTGATGTCGAGTTGGTTGTTCTGAGGTGCGTTTCGTGCTACGGAAATGAAGGTAATTTCGAATGTTTGTTGGTAGGTACTTCTTTTATAGAAAAATTATTACCGACGTAGTATTAAAAACCCCAGAATTATATCGTATTAATTAATCATAATTATTAATAACTATTAATAATAATAATTACGAATTATTAATACCTAACAATAAATTATAATAATTTTCACTAGGTACTTGATAAAATTGTTAATAATTAGTGATAATTGATAATAATAATTAATCTAACATTTAAGATCTAGACATTTAGACCTAGTGATCTAGACAGAAGGGTGATCTGTACAAAGAAGATAATGAACCGTTGTGTCAAGAATTGGCAGAGTTTTTGTTATTTCCAATGTTGACAAAAATGAGATTTTTACGTACCCTATTTTTGATAATATTATGCTCTTTTCGATGTTGAAGTCCAAATTTTAAAGTTTCATTTAGAAGTGGGGGTAAATCCGACCCTCGAAATCGAATAATCGTTGAATTTGAAGGTAAAACGCCTTATCTAACTTTTTTTTTTTCTTTTTTTTTTAAGGTGAAACGCCTTAACTCTGTTAAAAAAAGCCTCAAAAGTAATGTTGATTCGTGAATATTTTTTATGGTGAAACGCCTGAAACGACTTGTATCCTTTTTTTAGGAATTTTTTGAAAATCGTGTAACCTGGAGGTAACGATGCCCGTTAAAGGGTTAACTCAGCGAAAATCGGGATAAGGCGTTTTACCTTCAAAAGTTTACTTTTTTTGGATTCAGATTTAGGATCAGACGAATCTTCGAAAATTGTAAGGTGTTTGTTTCTCTTTCAAATGTCCACTCAGCTGGTTTAGCACTGAGGTCTTTTTCCACAAGATATAGTTAGGTTAACCTGACTTGTAGAGTTGAGGTGTTTATCCTAGGGCTGTTCCGATTTCGAGGATCTTCAGATAATAATTATCAGATAACAATTATTGTTATCGATAACGATATTCAACGTGTTAAATCACAAAATTATCTAATAATGGATATAAAATCAACACTTAGGTTATTTATATCCCATCACATCAATTCCGAGGAAGGGCGAAGTAGCAGAGTTGTGTGCCAAACTTTCTTACTGAGAGGCTGGCTTAGCCGTAAAAATCTACGTATTGTATGTTTATAGCATATTGATCTATGGTAGGTATACCCATTTGGGGAGGTGCATACGCGAGTAGTTTTGGTTGTGAATACTGTGGTATTAATGTGGTTGTGAATACTGTCTCACGTACAGCCACGAAGTCACACAGGCGTGAACCTTTACGAGGATTTTAAAGTTCTTTCTCCTAGAAACAAGACGTATGTTTATAGATTGGCTTTATACGTGCATAAGTCCCTCGGCGTATTCAAGAAGAGAAGTGACGTGAGACCTACCAGTTTGAACTCACAAAATATTTTATCAATAGCACGCCCAAGCAATGACTTCTACACTAGGCAGTTGCCTTGGCTAGCACCCTCGGTTTCCGAAAATTTGCCATTAGCAATTAAAACGACTAATCCTGTATCTGTATTCAAAAAGCTAACATTAAAAGCAAATATATGCAAAATGAATCAAATAAATGCAAAATCCATCATCCTTAAATTTAAATTTTGAAATAAATTTCTTCCCTTATCTGCCCTAAAAATTACTTTCCATGCATTCGTGTAGGTAGTCTATTCTGAGCTACTTTTAGATAATTTGAGGTGGCAATAAAGTCAGGATGCGACTTATATTTAGATCTGGATATCGAAGCCCTAGCAAACCTTTGTTTTTAAAATGTGTAATTCTTACCCCTCGACTTACTTATGCGCCAAATTTACTCCAATACTAGGTACTATATAAATATCAACTTTCTAAAATCCCCCGATCACATGGTATCACTCGACTTCACTCGGGTATTATGGTACCGAACCCTTATCCCAAGTGTATTTTTTATCTAAGTCAATTAAGTGTGCTATTTAGGTCCCAGACTTTTTCATTGGGCCCTCCTAACATTAAGCTTATCAAAAGATTTAGCCAATTTAAAAAAAGTGTTTGAGTTTCTGATGCGGTAGTACCTACCTATTTAAATTCCTTTATTGATTTTCAGTTACTGAACTTTTTTCATTGATAATATCAATATCATAAATTATCAATATCAATAATATCATAAATTAAATAGGAAAACATATTATGTTTTCCTATTTAATTTATGAATCCTTTTCTCTAGGACTTGATTTGATTTTTTGATCATTAATGTAAGTTTCATGTACTATTAATTTGTAATTGCAACTCCTGATCTCCAGACAATTTCTTTAAATTCTGGAGATCAGAAATTGCCAAATGTTTTTGTTTTACCTACATAAATTTGTACTCGAATAATTTTTACATTAAGTATCCAATCCTTTTCTTTATGTACTGTAGTGGCTACACTGGAGTACTTATCTCTTATCAGTAGATTTTCGTTCATGTGAGCTTATCGTGTTATGATCTTGTTGAATAAAGCTTCCAAGCTAAATGAAGTTATTCATTTAAATTGATAGACAAACCCTACATTGGCGAAAAGGACGGGATTTTTTTGTTAGTTCAATTCGCGTCTAGTGTGTATGTAAGTGCTTAGTTCGGTATGGCGTCTGTTGAAGCAAACAAGCCCCCTTCGTTCGACCCGCATTCAGAGCCCTCATCCGTTGGTCAACGTTGGCGAAAATGGATAAGAAATTTCGAACGATTCGTTGTCGCTTCAGGAATCACGGACGACATTAGAAAAAAAGCGCTTTTGCTCAATATTGCTGGTAATGAGGTAAGTGACATCTACGATAACTCTGGGGACACTGGTACGACGTACGCAGAGCTGCTTACTGCCTTAAATACGATCTTTGACCCTCAAAAAAATATTTTTTTTGAAACCTTCAAATTTAGGAACGCTCGTCAACTTCCGAGTGAGTCATTTTCCGAATTTTATGCCCGTCTTAGGTCACTTGCGTCCACTTGTGACTTCAAGGATCGTCTAGATTTTGAGCTCACGATGCAAATCTTGGTGGGTACTCTCATGGATTCCCTACAAAAAAAGATTCTTGGGAAGTCCGACATAACATTGGATAAAGTCCTTGAGTTTGGGCGCACAGAAGAAGCTGTATCTTCTCAGTCTGCAGATTTACAGAAAAAGGACAAACCTGATGTTGATGTGCGTCAAGTGAGTGCCTCCTCACATGCCACCTCGCGCAAGGACCGTAGGTCTTCTCGTAAAAGTGACTCTACCAAGCCTACAACCTCACAAGGGAAAGGGAGAAAATGTTTTCAATGTGGGGAAGACTGGCCTCATGACAAAAAACGGCCATGCAAGGCAAGAGGCCATCAGTGTTCTACATGCAAGAGATGGAACCATTTAGAAAGAACTTGTAGAACTAAGAAGGAGCATGTTGATTACATTGACTGCAGTTCTTCAGCTGTGTCTTCCGACTCCTCTTCTGAGTATTCCAATTATGAAAGATGCAATCGTGTGGCAGGGGAAAGGAAATCTGGCAGTCCCAGAACCAAAATTGAGCTCCTTGGGTGCAAGCTAAAAGTGATGATTGACACTGGGTGCTCTGTGAATATTATTGGTACAGACACCTACAGCTCACTGGAGAATCCCCCTCCCCTCAAGAAGTCAAAAAAACGTCTTTTTCCTTACCAGTCCAAATATACACTTGGCATTTCAGGTAAGTTTTCAACAGTGGTGCATTTCAAGTCATGCTCAACCAAGGCAACGTTTTATGTGGTTGATGGCCAGGGTGAGTCCCTTCTCGGGTTTGAAACTGCGCAAGAGTTGGGCCTTGTTAGGATTTTATGCCCAATCACAACTGAGTCAGTGGACCAAAAATATCCTCACGTTTTCAAAGGGACTGGTAAATTCAAAGGCCGACAGTTTGAAATTCACATTGATCGCAACGTCGCACCTGTTGCCCAGTTACACAACAGAATTCCTTTTCATTTGAGACCAAAACTTGAGGAAGAAATAAAACGCCTGGAAGAGGCTGACATCATTGAGCCAGCCAGTGGTCCTACCCCGTGGGTGTCGCCAGTGGTCCTCGTCCCGAAGCCTCATAAGCCAGACCAACTGCGCTTATGTATTGACATGAGAGCTGCTAACAGGGCTGTCCTTCGGGAACGTCACCAACTGCCCACAATTGATGATCTGGTCACTGCAGTTAATGGATCTATCCTTTTTTCAAAATTGGACCTCCGCGAGGGTTTCCACCAACTTGAGCTCAAAGAGTCCTCACGGGGGATAACTACATTTTATACTCACAATGGCCTGTGGCGCTACAAAAGATTATTTTTCGGGATCACTTCGGCGCCTGAAATTTTCCAAGATACCATCCGTCAGCTCATTGCACCGGTGACAAACGCCCTAAATGTCAGTGACGACATTCTCATTTTTGGAAGGTCTCCACAGGAGCATGACAAAGCACTAGAAGAGGTGCTCAAAATCCTAGCAGAGACAGGCTTGACTCTAAACCGGGGAAAATGCCAGTTTTCTGCTGAGAAGCTGTCATTTTTTGGATTTGAATTTTCAGCTAAGGGGCTCCGGGCAGATCCGAGAAAAATTGATGCTATTGACAAGCTTAGCCCTCCCACAAACAAAGATGAGGTCCACAGTTTTTTGGGCACAGTGGCCTATTGTGGCAGGTTCGTCCCCAACCTTTCTTCAATATCAGCGCCTTTACGTGCCCTGATTAAAAACAAAGCTCTTTGGTCGTGGGGAGAAGGAGAACAGTCAGCGTTTGACGAACTCAGAACAATTTTGAAGAAGAATTTAACGAATGAGTACTTCAATCCAAACCACGCCACAGAACTCATTGTCGATGCAGGCCCGGATGGCCTAGGGGCAATTTTGGCACAACCAAAGGATAATTCACCTGGAATCGTTGCCTATGGAAGCCGTTCCCTAACCAATACAGAAAAAGGTTACTCCCAAGTTGAGAAGGAGATGCTTGCTGTGTGCTGGGCTGTAGAACGATACCGTCTCTACCTTCTAGGTGGTCATTTCAGAATTGTGACGGACCATAAGCCTTTACTTGGTGTTTTGGCATCAACCCGGGAAACTACCCCCCGGCTGGAGCGTCTCCGACTTAAGCTGCAGGGGTATGACTTTGATATGGTACATCGCCCAGGTGCTGCTAACCCCTCTGATTACCTTTCACGTCACCCCATATCATCGGATTTAAAATCAAAGTCTATTGAGAGCTTTGTTAATTATCTCACAAATGAGGCACTTCCTGCTGCCATCTCTCGTAAGACTCTCGCTAAACACACCAATAGAGACCCTGTGCTAAATTTGCTCAAGTCGTACCTAAAGTCCCCAAGACAACATAATATTGATGACACCCTCCAACCTTACAAGCATGTCTTATCTGCAATAAGTGAAACTGAAGATGGTGTCTTGCTTCGTGGTAGCCGCATCATCCTGCCATCCTCTTTGCACAGAAAAGTGTTCCACTTAGTCCACCGGGGTCATCCAGGTATAGTTCGGACCAAACAGTTGCTGCGTTCCCGGATTTGGTTCCCAGGGATGGATTCCTTTGTTGAGGAGAGGGTGAAAAAATGTTTGCCATGTCTTGCTGTGACTCCAGTTAAGCAGAGGGACCCTATTAGGGCTACTCCACTCCCCTCTCAGCCTTGGTCTGAGCTGTCTATAGATTTCGCTGGTCCTTTTCCTGATGGCAAGTACATCCTAGCTGTGGTTGACGAACATTCTCGTTTTCCTTTGGTTGACGTAGTTTCTTCTACTTCAGCATCGTCAACACTCAAGGTGCTGCGCAGGTGGTTCATGGAGTTTGGGGTTCCCGAGGTCCTCAAATCAGATAATGGGCCTCCATTCAATGGTAAGGAATATTCTGACTTCCTAGCCAACTGGGGAGTAACGCCTAGACACATAACACCATATTGGCCCGAAGCCAATGGCACTTCAGAAAGATTCTTCAGGACAATAAAAAAAACTGTGCAGGCTGCAATTGTTGAAAAGAAAAACTGGCAAGAGGAACTGGATGCTTATCTAATGAATTACCGTGCCACCCCCCATGCTACTACAGGGGTCAGTCCTGCAAGTTTGATATTCAAACAATCCTTCAATGTTGGATATTTGCCCTCCTTCAAATCTTCTGTGGAAAACGCTGATGTTGCTGCGCGGGACCTGCAAGCTAAGCAGAGAATGTCAGATTACGCTAATAAGAAACGTCATACTGCTCCTCATGGACTGCTTCCATCTGATGTTGTTCTGGTGAAACAGCCTCAGGCCAACAAATTCACATCCTTCTTTGACCCAAATCCCTATGAAGTTATATCAGTTAATGGTAGCCAGATCACGGCAAGGCGTCAGGGGCAATTAATTACCCGGAACAGCTCGTTTTTCAAACGAATAGACGACACCGCTGCTGCACCCACTATGGGCAACACCAAGTCTCTTGATGATGATGATCCATTCCCAGCTGCCATCAACCAGGAAGAATGTCAGCAGCCAGGTGAGGCAGACCCTCACCCTGGCTTGCAAGTGCCTGTGAATCCTCCTTCGCCGGCAATGCCCCTCCTTGCCCCGGCTAGACCTTCCAGGACAGTGAAGCTGCCAGAGCGGTATAAGGACTATGTTTTGCCGCCCCGGGGAGGGATGTAGTGGCTACACTGGAGTACTTATCTCTTATCAGTAGATTTTCGTTCATGTGAGCTTATCGTGTTATGATCTTGTTGAATAAAGCTTCCAAGCTAAATGAAGTTATTCATTTAAATTGATAGACAAACCCTACATGTACTATGCGTATTATATTATTAAATGGCTTTATTGACAGAAAAAAAACTATACTCGGATTGAAGATGAATTCGGCTGTGGGGTTGTACGGACCGTGGAAATCTCATTAAGATTATTAGCATTGATGGAAAACTGTAATAGTCTCTCGGGGAGAAGTCGGCACTACAACTGCTTTAGGGCTTGTTCAGAGCACAGACGTTTACATTGAAAGAGCTCAATCCTCTTTAATCTGCCCCTTTCCCTCTTCTACTTGGCTAATACGAATTATTTGCTTGATCTTCTCAACTAAAAAGAATATACCTATTATCCTGTACGTATATTTAGTACGAGTTTGGTATTAACTCTGGCGTGGTTCAGTTTACACGATACAGTTTCACTCTGAAATCGTCCCTTCATCGACGGACCTGCTATTATATTATTGGCTCATATTATTAGCATTATTAGTAGAAATGTGATTACTAAAATAAGGTAGGTACATTCGAATCAATTTGAAGTGCTTACTCTTGTCCAAAACGACGAGCGCGAGGCGGCTTAATCCACTTTTGATAGACATACTGTCGAAATTTATAATCGCATTATATAAATTCAATTACTCATACTGTTCTATCGAGTCTATCAAACAGTAAAAACTAACGGAAAAGTGAAGATCACTGGTGAAAGTGTGAAGATTTTAGAGCATAAAAATTCTATCCAGTTGTTATCAGCTGCATTATCAACATGGAATCCATGCAACCACACATTAGGATCCATGACATGCCCCATTTCTCAAACTCCATGCCGCATTTCTTTTTTATGTTGAAAAATGTTTGAAACAAGTTTAGCGTGTGTTTAAGATCTTTTACAGCTCTCAGTGTAACGCGAAAGTTACGATTACGATACCGTAGGTAATTCAAATTTGGCCAACGAGAACGTTTAGTTATATCGTGATGGTTCTACAGTGAGCATCTCGTTCTCATCTGTCAGTAAAATGAATTATGCCTTTCCTGTAAAACGGTTCGGTTTGCGCTGCTTCGTCTAGTTGTCATAAAGCGTGTGAGACCACGTTATGTTTCCGTCAATCCTTTTTTAACTTGATTCATCGTACTAATAATGTCTGCCATCGGCTATTACAGAAGAAGAAGCAAATTCGTTGTGCTCGGCGGGCTTATTCTTTTTTTGTGGATGATCTGGGCCTTGATTCAAGTCTACGAACTTCAAAATGTAGCGAGACAAAGTGAGTACCCCTCATTCATGCGATTTGGTTTATTTGTTCATTGCAATGACCCGCCTTTTAAAACAAAGCCTGGAAGTCACACCAAGGTAGAGATTAGAATACTAGTAGGTACCTACTACCTACTAGGTAGCCTCTTATAATTCCAGCATCTAGTCACATACGTACGTCGTAAGTATACCGCATACCTGTATGTATAAGTGTACCTACTTAGGTAGTGCGTGCAGTGTGGTTGGGTCCAGTAGTAAGCTGGTATTCTAGGAACCCTACAAAATCCACACTCGTGCAGTATGGCTATAAGAGCGAATTTTCGAAGAAATACCTGGTTTTATGTGAAATGTCCCCATTTTACTGGTTTTATAACAAATTTTGTACCCTCTTTTTGCCGAGTAACACCTCAGTTTACAGATTTTTCAACGCTGAACACGATGGTGAAGCCAGAATGGTGATATCTCACAACGTTATCAGATTAGAGCAGATGAACCATGAAGAAGATCCCAAACAACAACCAAGTTTCTTCACCTCCAGTGCACCAGTTTGAGAACGGAATAAGATATCGCAATGCTGACTTCACCATCGTGTTCAGCGTACAAAAACCTTTCAAATGAGGTGTCACTTGTCAGACTGTTTCATTTTAGGAATTTATGGTTAATTCTCCCCCCCCCCCTTATAGAGTCACCCGATTCTGCCTATCTACAAACTCAGTCTTTCGATTGCCAAGACAGATTTTTCGTGCAAATTTGAACTTTTAATCTCAATTTCTTCGAGTGTTATCGTCTGGAATGGCACGTACATAAACATATTTTATACAGGGTGTCAGCAGAAATTATGGGACAAACTCAAGGAATCAATTCTACAGATAATTTGCAACGAAAAGTGCCTCGTAGAGTTCTTTCATTAATCAACTAAACAACCGACTTTTTTCACTTTTAAGATTTTTTCGTGTTTTCGACCTTGTCTCAGTAAAACTGCCCTAACTCCCTTAAATTAATAAGTAAAATAAAAGTTAAGGATACCGTTGGAAAGAGCGTTAAACTAGTTTCTTTGGCGCCTCAATTTCATTAAATTGTTGGTTCTTTAAAAAAATAACTTAATCGTGTTTTAAAAATAAATAATTCTTTAAAAAACCAGTTTCTTCCTTATCAGGGAGGCTTGGTGGTTATTTCAAAATTATGGTACAATCGCCTGTCACATGAAGATTGTGCTTCAACGCTTCGTCCCACACAGGTGGCTCTTAAACTATGTGATCTATAGGTGTAAGATGATTACAATTCTTAACTTATGTTGCCAATATTTGTTTAATTAGTTATTTTAATTAATTAATAAACCCCTGTTTTCTATCTTCCTAGACCTGTCACACGGCAACTCTCCGAAGTTCACATAACTTTTTCATAAACTAAATTGACTATTTAAATATTTAGAAAAGGCTCAATCATTCAATTATACCTTGAATTGCATGGATAATTTTTGATTCGTGCCAATTGACAAGTTTAGCTACTGATTTATTATTTTTTATGTGTGTCACATGGGTTATCTCCCTAGAACGTTTACAAATCATCAGCTGGAAGCCTGAAAATAAGGAATTGTTGTGTTCCCTGGTGGGTAGTTGCAACAATGACAACCTGCCGTTGGGTCAGCCATAAAATTGGTAAGCCTGTGAGGTCGGTTTTCAATTCATGTAGCAAAATTTGGTATACATTTAATGTATACCAATAATTTAATTTATAAGTTAAATCAAACTTACCTTACCCATGGATGGGAAAATGCCTAGGGAAGACGCCTATAATAGGCGTCTTCCCTAGGCATTTTCCCATCCATGGGGAGAAACAACATAATATACAACATTACATCATTATAACATTATGTTATAACTGACGAAGCATTATTCACAGGCCAGACAATACAGAACATTTAGCTCAACGTCCCTTACAAATCACGATTTTACACCAAATTTTTCAAATCCTCGAATTCCCCAAACTACGAGCCCAGGGACCGCACCACAGATGGAGCCTGTATTTTTTAAACCCGGCCCTGAGGAGTTGCACAAAATTTGTGCCATATGGAGTTTTTTTTTTATTATGCCAATATTAAATATTGTGGTTTCAAGAAGTTTTTGACATTTTCATGTCTTTCATACGGCACATAAAAAAAACTCGGCGCTTCGCGCCTCGCCAGGGGGGCAAGCCCCCCTGGACCCCCTGGATCTTTTCTCTTCTATACTTTGTATAGAACGAGGTATTTGCTATGCAAAACATGAATAATGTTTTTGCGTCCCGTTTTTTATGTACTCAGGGCTGTATCTCAGCTTCTTCGATATTTACAGCGGTTTTGGCAGTACATAATTTATGCATAAATTAAAGGCTTTCCAACGAATGGAGAACGATTTTTGTCCGTTGAAAACTAAAGAAGTTTCATTTCCCTAGAAACGGCTCGGTTGTACGTGAAAATCATTAAAAATCTTCGTGACATAATTTCGTGACTTAAACTTCGTTACGCTTTTCAACTCTGGTAGGCCACGAAAATTGCTAACGAAATTTGTCCCAAGTCGCCACAATGATGATTATGACCATCAAAAGTGAAGTTGTTCGTTACTGGAATTAGGTAGGTACTTTACAGTTTGATATTACTTCCCAGTTTCGGCCCTGATCATCCTAGAAAGCTGATACTCGGTATACAAACTCTTGAGGGAACTCTAAATTCGAATTATGATACGCACATCACCTGAGTGGCTCCTGAAGCCAGTTTCGGCCGTGATCGTCCTAGAAAGCTGATACTCGGTATTCAAACTGAATTCGAATTTTGACACGCCAAGGGGGGGGGGGGGGGGCATGAAAATGTTTCAATGTGTTGCAGACTCGTATGCAAGCATTTTTCCTTTGATTGGTTCAAGTTTAATTTCAATGGTAGAAGGTTTTCATTTGATTGGTTCAAGTTTAATTTCAATGGTAGAAGGTTTTCATTTGATTGGTTCAACTTTAATTTCATTGGTAGAAGGTTTTCATTTGATTGGTTCAACTTTAATTTCAATGGTAGAAGGTTTTCATTTGATTGGTTCAACTTTAATTTCAATGGTAGAAGGTTTTCATTTGATTGGTTCAAGTTTAATTTCAATGGTAGAAGGTTTTCATTTGATTGGTTCAACTTTAATTTCAATGATAGAAGGTTTTCATTTGATTGGTACATCTCATAAATTTGAGATGATGGGTTGCGTTACCCTGTGAACACTATTCCGAGGTGGATAAAATCCAGAAATCAGAAACTGCTTGCTGATGCCCGCCTCGCTTCACGGTTCCTGATTTCGCTCATTAGTGAAGCACATCTTATGCGTGAACTAGTGAGGCGCGTAGACGTACCGGAAGAAAGTACCGTTGTAGCTGCACCATGTACCTCCACAACTTCGGAGCCAAACTACGGGTGGAGATCGATTATTGGAATGCAGTAGGTAATAGATAAAATTAAATTTGAGGCCTGGCATCGTGAAACGCAAACATTTGACCTATAAATGTTATTTAGAAGAAAAAAAACCTACTCAATAAACCCAAAACGTTTCATTGTTGGACTGCTAACTCAATTTTTGGTGGCAAGAGTGTGTTGATCTTCCACTGCAAACCGTTTTAGCTGAGATGAATCAAAGAAAAAGCCAATTCTTGACACAACGGTTTCTTATCTTCTTTGTGCAGACCACCCTTCTGTCTAGATCACTAAACGGTAGATTAATAATTAATTATTAATTAATTATAGATTATTAATTAATTAATAATTATTATTACTATGAATAATTAATAATTATTATCAAGTAGTGTAAATTATGATCGTTAGTGAATCTAAAACCCAAAAAAATCTTTCAAAAACCTACTTTTTGGTGGACATGACTCGTATGTCAACTGAAAATAATCCATATTTTTTCTCCCAAATTTAAAACATGTCTCGAAACTTGAAAATGAGTTACCTAGAAACTAATTTCAAACATGAGTACTTACTTTATTGTTGTAGTAAATATTTTAAAGTAGGTACCCATTCAAAATTTTTATGTAGGTTCATAAAAAAAACTCTTCTATACAATTTTTTATAATTTTATTTGAACAAGTTGAATAAGTTTTGAATAATAAAATATGACAAATTAAACGCATTATTTTTACGCATGATCACAACCAATATTGCAATTTTGCAGTCTTGGGTAAGTAGGTAGGAACATGAAAAAATAATTGAGGACTCTCGAACATGAATCACCAACCTATCACGACCAATATTGCAGTTTGAAAATTATAGTATTTTAGGCACGACGTAACTAGGTACCTGAAAAGTTATTGAGGAACTCTCTAACCCGAATGTAGGAATCAACCCTCCTCATTAATCGGTATTTATTTATTTATTTATTACGGGCAAGCCCAATTACATTAATGGTCAGTGGTACAGACAAATTATAATTGCAATTTCAATCATATTGCAATCATATTTCAGTTTTGAAACATGTTACAAAACTGAAATATGATTATGGAAAAGGAAGAAATGATAAGAACTTTACGATTTAGGCAACACGGATATGAAACATGGGCTAATTTACTAAAGAAGATTTCGCCGTTGTCCTCATCAACATCCCCATCATCCTGAGGATTGCTGTGTCTTCTGGGAGTACAAACCAAGCGGTTAAAAAAAGCATGTTTATGAGGAGGAATATACTTCAGGCTCAGCATATCACTATTTGTTTGCCATGGTAACCAGACGGTCCTCTTCATAAAGTAGGGGATGGTCTATTTTCCCAGTAGCAAAGGAATTTCCTCTTTCCCTTTCCCTCTCTCACGCCTTCCAACAGTGACTTCCTGGAAAGGTATTTCTTCATTCAAGCTTTCCTTGAAGAAAATTGTGTTTTGGTCTGTTGTCTTTATCCATCGCATTTGCAGCCAGTTGACAGGTGTAACACTGAATAAACAGCTATATTAGATGTTTTTTTTTTTTCTTTTTCTGTTCACTATCTAGGAACGCGGTAGCGTTCCGCCCCGCCAAGCACAGAAGTTGAGAAAACGAACGATGCCGAGTCCATGTTTACCGGACGTCACGAAACGCGTTTTCGAGGTATCCATATCTCGGCTCCTATTTGACCGATCAACTTGAAATTTGGTGTGGGTCTTCTTTGAGTGTATATTAGAAAGCCCTGAAAGTTTCAAATCAATAGGTCTAAAGGGAGCCGAGCTACATAACTTCAAAAACCCGAATTTGCAGAGTTTTTGGTTTATTATCTTCGATAATGAACCATTGGAATCGCCCAAAGAAAAAAAAATTTTAACCCCCCCTCAAAATTTGTTGGTTTACGTTTCAAGACACGTAGATTCAGAAAATCGAATAAAAAAAAATCCGTCCGTCCGCCGTACGCCGTCCGCGCCACTTTGCCCAGTTAGCGTTGAGTTAAAATTACGAAATTCGGTTTCTGGGTTTGGACCAGCCCCACAATGGTCCTCGAAACTTTTCATAACCCTAGGTCAAGGGGAAGGGTTCAAAACGAAATTTAAAATTTCGACAATGTCATATCTCAAAATATTTAACTGGAACATGTAATTTTCAGATCACGTTTGAATGACCTGAAAAATTACGAATCTTTTAAGACCAATTGGATTTTTGTGCGACCAGCCGTTCGTTCACAGTGAGCGCGCAAAGGTTTAGGAAAAACACTAATCTTTCGCGTCGAAAACGGCCGTTATGTGACCCAACCCTCAGACGCCCAGAATAAAACTACCTTTTGTCATCTTCCCGGTAAACTATAGTCTAGAAATTTTAACCGTGAGTCGGGGATAGACCACATTGCAATATTTACCCGGTTTCTCATCTGTAAAATTGTTTAAATAATACCTTTTTGTAATAATACAAATTAAATTTTGATGATGAGCTATTGACTTGAAATTTTACAAATAGGTCAGAACTGGATCACAGAACTGGATTCACTCGGTTTCTTGTCTGTAAAATTGTTTAAATAATACCTATTTGTTTAAACAAATTAAATTTTGATGATGAGCTAGATACTTGAAATTTTAAATATAGGTCAGAAATGGACGACATTTCAAAATTCACTCGGTTTGTATGACATGGTATGAGTATGGTATGGTATATTATTGTATGTATGATTTGGTATAATACAGTATGGTATGATAGGAAAGAAATTCGTATGGTATGGTATGAGTACGGTGAGAATATGGTATGGTGCCGATTAGCAATACAGTCTGGTATAGACAGAAGGGTGATCTGCACAAGGAAGATAATAAACCGTTGTGTCAAGAATTTGCAGAGTTTTTTGGCCTTAGATTGTTCTTCTCCTTCTTCTCCTTCTTCTCCTTGTTCAGACAGGCAAGGCTGGAGCCTCTCCACGTTGACCGATTGACTTGAAATTTTGCACAGAGCTTCATTTAACCTTGAGACAGAGCCTTATATAAGATTTGACCCATTATCTCAACCCAAAAAAGTTTTAGAAACAAAAGAACAGAAACCTTAGGAAAATTCTGTCCACTTTGACGAGTCTACAGCCTGGGTAAAAGGACCAATCGACTTGAATTTTTTTACATACCTTCTTTATAGCATGGCTCAGTGCCATTTGAACGAAATAAGCAATTATCTCAACCCAAAAAAAAATTAGGGACAAAAAAACTGAAATTTAGGGTAATTTAGGCTAATTATGGCCATATCTTGGCTCCTAGTAGACCGATCAACTTGAAATTTGGTATGGATCTTTTTGGTGTGGATAATAGAAAGCCCTGAAAGTTTCAAGTCGCTAGGTCTAAAGGGAGCCGAGTTATATAACTTCAAAAACCAATTACCATGTTTTTCTACTTTTTTCAGTCGGTCAAGGCTACAGCCTCTCCACCTTCGCCGATTGACTTGAAATTTTGCACGGAGCTTCGTTTCAAGTGTAGCAAGTGCCTTTTGAAAGATTCAAGTCGATATCTTTAAAGGGAGCCGAGTTATATAACTTCAAAAACCCGGTTTTTCACCCTTACCTGTTCTTCTTCTCCTTAATCAGTTAGGCATTTCCACCTTCACGGATTGACTTGAAATTTTGCACAGAGCTTCGTTTCAACATCAGACAGTGCCTTTTGAAAGGTTTAACCCATTATCTCAACCCAAAAACTTTTAGAAACAAAAAACCGAAATTTAGGCTAATTTTGGCAACTTTGACGAGTCTACAGCCTGGGTAACCGGACCAATCGACTTGAAATTTTGCATAGACCTTCTTTATAAAATGACCCACTTCAACAACAAAAAGATGTGTAATCCCCCCAAAAAACACTCCGTGTAAAAATCACCCCGCCTCGCTAATATCATTCTTCAGAGGCCGTAAAAAGTTATGACATCCACTTTCCCCGCCCGCCCTTTTCCTGATTAAGGAGCTAAGTATAATGAAAAGCTTAACCACTTCACAAGCACCGTACCCCTTTCGAAATCTCCCCTTGGCGCTATTGCGAGACGTTTTTATTACTTCCACAAGCAACTAATACTTGATGGTGGTTAACGTTTTATACAAGTATTAGTTGCTTGTGGAAGTAATAAAAACGTCTCGCAATAGCGCCAAGGGGAGATTTCGAAAGGGGTACGGTGCTTGTGAAGTGGTTAAGCTTTTCATTATACTTAGCTCCTTAATGAGGAAAAGGGCGGGCGGGGAAAGTGGATATCATAACTTTTTCCGGCCTCTGAAGAATGATATTTGCGAGGCGGGGTGATTTTTACACGGAGTGTTTTTTGGGGGTTGCTTTTTCCAATCGTAATGTGGTCAGGAAATCTCCCCTTGTCATTCTTGTTGGTATAATATACTCATAATATACTACTATATTATTAAAGTATACGATATTAAAGTATAATATTATTATACTTTTTCGAGCTAGGACGACATGGAAACGAGTGGACATGACTCCATTGGCTACTGAAAACTTTACTAAATAATATTTAGTAATATCTAGTAACGCTAGATCGCATAGTTTGTTTTGGCAACTGCCATATTATGGCAGTTGCCAAAACAAACTATGCGATCTAGCGTTCGAGCAAACTAGGACTAAACCCGTTCGTCAACTGAAAGAATTGACCCGTTAGTTCCGTTCGGCACGATAAAACACATATCGGAAAAATGGACATATCCCATTTGGCAGCTGAACGGCTCACATAACAGTAATGTGAACGTGAATTTTACAGTATCCCCCCCCCGCCCTCTCCACCATAGAATTTATATGGGCACACCGGTTTCGCTGAATCTCACGGCCAAAGTGTTGTATGGACAGGAATTGTTGACGTTATTGGTAGGTACGTCTTCCCGAAGCGGCGGCTGCTAAACCCGCGAGCCTGTTTCCGTCAAACGGCTTCCTCGCACCTAAGAAAACTCCCTTCCTAAGGAAAACCGGAATGTACCGCTCGACCAGGCGATAGAAAAAGGTCAGGTCACTCGATCGTCAGTGACCACTCACCGGTATTGGGGTCGCAGTAGACGGACACTCAAATTGAACTTCAGATCTTGAAGGGGTTGTAATTATTGTGATTGGTCTACACGAGAAGTGTCTCAAAACAAAAAACTGTAGAAAACAAAACCATCGGAATTTTCCCAGTATGAAATAAAAAATCCACAGTCGTGTAAGATGGCTATAAGAGCGAATTTTCGAAGAAATAACTGGTTTTTTTTTTTAACATGTCTCCATGAAAAACATCTAAAGCATCAACCACGTTTCTTCTTGTTCAAAGTACTCCAGTTTGAGAACGAATTAGGATATCGCAATTCTGATTTCACGAACGTGTTCAGCGTAAATAACCCTTTATAATGAGGTGTCGCTTGTTCATTTTGGGAATTTATGGGTGATCCCCCCACCCCTAAAACTCGCCAACCCCCCCCCCCCCCCCAGCGTGAAGATTTTTCATCGCTGAACACGATGGTTAAGTCAGAATTGCAATATCTCATTCCGTTATCAGATTAAAGATATATTATGTATATTATAAGACTTATAATATAATATATATATTATTATGTATGTGTCACTCTGGACGATAACTCTCGATAGAATTGAGATAAAAAGCTCAAATGTGACCCATAATAATATATGATATGGGTTACATACGGGTTAGTAACAAAATTGAATAACTAATCGTTATTCGTGCTTGTCGCCAAAACTGATCTCCAAAATTAGGTCATAAAACAGGTAAGAGAAATTGGGCAACGAGAACATCAACGATTTATGACCGAAGCTGTAATGAAAATGCGCCCAATGGAGTGTTGAGTTTCTAGGAACGCGGTAGCGTTCCGCCCCACCGAGCAAACAAGTTGAGAAAACGAAAGGTACCAAGTGTAGGTATGTATGTTTACCAGACGTCACGAAACGCATTTTTCAGGTCTCCATAACTCTGCTTCTTTTTGACTGAACAACATGAAATTTGGTGTGGGTCTTCTTGGCGTGGACAACTGGAAGCCCTGAACGTTTCAAGTCGCCAGGTCTAAAGGGAGCAGAGTTATATAACTTCATAAACCCGGTGTTTGACCCTTACCTTGTTCCTCTTCTTATTCTTCAGTTAGCCAAGGCTACAGCCTCTCCACTTTCATCGATTGACTTGAAATTTTGTAGGTACAGAGCTTCGTTTCCGCTTTAGCCAGTGCCTTTCAAAAGATTCATCCCAACCACAAAAAAGAAAACATGACTTTTAAGCTAATTTTGACCACTTAGACGAGACTACAGCCTGATTAAGAGGACCGATTGCCCTTAATTGAACTTGACATTTTGCACAGACCTTCTTTATACCATGGCCCATTGCCATTTATGAATGAATAAATTTTATTCAGTAACTCCTGTAAATTCACTATCGTGTTACACATTAATCTAACAACCAAAAATTAGATTAATGTGTAACACGATAGTGAATATACGAGATTTTCTGAATACAATTTATATGAATGAATACATTTTATTCAGAAGAATAGGCCTTTTTTTTTAAGTTTTCCACTTATTCTCTTTGATTAAATGTTTAATTGATAAAATTGTTTTATTCTATAATTACATGTCGTAATTGGTCGATACAGATGTAAAATGGACGAAAAATAATTTTGTACAGCTAGATTCGTGAAACAACACACTGAGACGGACAGGTCGTCATATAGACGGACGGGGTGACACAGAGACGTACAGGCTGACGTACTGGCACTCAGACAGTCCGCACATAGATGGGTCGAGGGGGAGTGAGGTGTGCGATGGTCCGGGGTGAGAGGGGGGGGGGGGAGTTGGTACTAAACCACACTCTCATCATCTGCCGCCTCCTCTCGTCATTTACGCCCCCTCGACTCCCCAGATCCACAGATCAGTGCATACCTGAACATCTTGTGCACCCTTCACTGCCCCCTTATGCCATTTCACCGCCCCCTTCCGCCATTTCTCCGCCCCCTTCCACCATTTCACCGCCCCCTTCCGCCATTTCACTGCCCCCTCGTTCTCATCCTCGGACACTGTCCGCTGTCACCTTCAATGAACACTACGTGGTCGGCGAACTTGGGCGGCGCGAGTAGAGGGAAACAGCAGTTTTTGTGCAAAAACCTCTTAGATGATCCAAGTGATTGAACTTGATATGGATTCTCATGTTTTTTGGGGTGCTGAGTCGATTTAAACCATTCCCGAGTCGCTAACTATAACTGCTAATCGGATAGCAACGTTTCACACTTATTTTCTCCTTGATAAACTAATGACAGCATCTTTTTGAAATTCTGCCTACTCACGTGCTTTTCCTCTGGTGTAGGAACGCATATTTACCGGTCACATGCCTTATTACTGCACCCAGTATCTACTCCCAAAATTATAACTAATGAAAAAACTCTGCAAATTCTTGACACAACGGTTTATTATCTTCCTTGTGCAGATCACCCTTCTGTCTATACCAGACTGTGTTGCAAATCGGCACCATACCATATTCTCACCGTACTCATACCATACCATACGAATTTCTTTTCTGTCTTATCATACTGTACTAAATCATACATACAATAATATACCTTACCATTCTCATACCATGTCATACAAACCGAGTGAATATTGAAATGTCATCCATTTCTGACCTATATTTAAAATTTCAAGTATCTAGCTCATCATCAAAATTTAATTTGTTTAAACAAATAGGTATTATTTAAACAATTTTACAGACAAGAAACCGAGTGAATATTGCATTGTGATCCATTTCTGACCTATATTTAAAATTTCAAGTATCTAGCTCATCATCAAAATTTAATTTGTTTAAACAAAAAGGTATTATTTAAACAATTTTACAGATGAGAAACCGAGTAAATATTGCAATGTGGTCTATCCCCGACTCACGGTTAAAATTTCTAGACTGTAGTTTACCGGGAAGATGACAAAAGGTAGTTTTATTCTGGGCGTCTGAGGGTTGGGTCACATAACGGCCGTTTTCGACGCGAAAGATTAGTGTTTTTCCTAAACCTTTGCGCGCTCACTGTGAACGAACGGCTGGTCGCACAAAAATCCAATTGGTCTTAAAAGATTCGTAATTTTTCAGGTCATTCAAAAGTGAACTGAAAATTACACGTTTCAGTTAAATATTCTGAGATATGACATTGTCGAAATTTTAAATTTCGTTTTGAACCCCTTCCCCTTGACCTAGGGTTATGAAAAGTTTCGAGGACCATTGTGGGGCTGGTCCAAACCCAGAAACCGAATTTCGTAATTTTAACTCAACGCTAACTGGGCAAAGTGGCGCGGACGGCGTACGGGGGACGGCGTACGGCGGACGGACGGATTTTTTTTTATTCGATTTTCTGAATCTACGTGTCTTGAAACGTAAACCAACAAATTTTGAGGGGGGGTTAAAATTTTTTTTTCTTTGGGCGATTCCAATGGTTCATTATCGAAGATAATAAACCAAAAGAGAGGTGTGGCGTTGAAGGACAAATGAGAACCTTTTTCATTTTTCATAGCGCGTAAGCAGTTATTCAATTTATTCCCTATTTCCAAGAAATAATTTATCAAATAATTGTAAAAAATAAACTAAGTAGGTACATAACTGAAATAAATAATCTGATCTTATTATCGTTCTTTAGTCAAATTTTGTAGGACTCCATTCTCGTCGTAAGTGAGTGGTAGGCGGGTTGACTTTAGTTCCACACAGGTTTAAACTGATAACAATAACTGCTACACCAAAACCTTAGTTTCAAGCATACGACCAATTATCAGACTCATTGCCTTCTCAAAAATTTTTGCACGCCCAAATAGGGGAACTAAGGGCTCGGTTTGGCCCACATACACACACCTAACTCTCTCACCCTAAAAAGGAAAAAGTGAAGCAGTTCTTAGCAAGCTGATTGTTCCAAGGCATTGTATGATATTATTTATTTTCTAAAATTATTTTGTTAGGTATAAGTACCTAATTCATAAAATTCCCCTGCAATCAGCCAGTATCCAGGACTTGCCAACGGGGAGGTGACTGCAGTTAAGTCCCCCCAGTCCGCCCCTACCACCCAACCATGGCGAACTGGCTATTCTGTAAACGTAGGAGGAAATAGCAAGAAAAGCAAATCGAGCCCCCCCCCCCCCATCCGTAATAATTTCGCGGTGCCCCTGTGGCCTCAACTGTTAGTGGGCCTCACTGCAGTCAGATGTTTGTAATTCTCCTTCTTCTTCTTTCTCTTCTTAGATGACTTGGCTTCGGCCATGGACTCGTGGTTCAAAGCAACCATCAAAGGTAGGTAGCTGTAGGTGACTGAGGCATAATGAGCGGGCAATTGCAAATTTTCAATTGAATGTTTTACTTTTGATTAAATATTTTGTTATTCGTAATACATTTTTTCGTCATTCAACTTCTACTTACATTCTTCATTGCTTGTGGGGAAGCGCCGCTTCCTGCGCTTCCCCTGACGCTACGCCTCTGCTACTGGATCCAAACCCAAGGTTTTTACCTAGAAAGATGGCTCAGAAATAGTTTTACAGTTTAGATTTTATGCTCAGGGGGTAATGAAAGATGCACAAAGACGTATTCAATACTATTTTCACTCAATATTTCAGGTCTATTCCTCTCTGAGGGTCCTAGAGTACAGCCAGAATCCGGTCACTTGGAAGCACCTGAAGATGTCTTTGAAGCTCGTGTTAAAGGACTTTCTGATACTCACAGTGATGCCCATGAAGTGCTTTCCACTGATTCTCACGTAGATTGGTCAGACACCACTATTACGCGGGTTGAAACTCGATTCAGAAGTTTGGAAGACTCTGATGTCGCACCTAAATCGTCCCCGAAGAAAAAAATGCCCCATTGGCTGATGAAAACCAGTAGGAGAAATATTCAATTGAGTAAAGGAACCTCTCTGAACCGTAAGTTCCCCAAGGGACTCCAACATGATTGTGTTGTGTGCTGCACGGTTGGGGTTTGTCCACAAGATTTTATGTAAAGTTACTGTTCAACTCCCCCCTCCTTCAGGATTCATCCTGGGGAGAGTTCACTGCTTCTCCTGATTTTCTTTTGCACATTGTTTCTTGATGCACCTATGTGAAATGAAGAGATGAACACACACAGGTGTTGACAGTATTATAAATTATTAAAATATCGGATACCAAGAGTGATTAAATAGATCGTCTCTTCCAGAAATGTTCTGGTGGACCATCTATTTTCGAGAAACATCTGTTTTATCGAACCGCCAGGTATGAAGATATAATACTATAATATATTATAGTATAATACTATAATATATATACTATATTATAGTATCCATGGGCTTACTTAGCTACTTTAGTAACTTTAGTAACTGAACTGTTCATGAGCTTGCATTATATTGTAAACAGCTGTTCTGTTGTACAATAACAAGTAAATTCTTCATTAGGTTGGTAGGAACCTACTGTTGGGGAAGGAACCCATAATTGAAATTCAGAGGTAAAAACACAGTGGCAGAAGAAACACAGGGTGGTCCTTAACTAGTGGATATGAATTTTAATTCTTTATTGTGAGGGACTGGGCCAAATTGTGCAATGCACACCAACTTCACTTTTTCTAATGGGAACCTCCTTTTTTATTTTAGATTTGGATTCTACGTAAAATGTCATGAAAATTTGACCCCTCAACCGATTTTTTCGGTCGCACACAACTTATACGCTGTGAGCCCGCCAAAATTGGGACAAAATTCAGATTTTGTGTAGGTAACCCCAAGTGTGGCACATGAAATTTCATTATTTTTTTACGCTGATTGACCTGATGCTATCCTTTTTTCGATCTAACTTGATTTCAGTCTAACGGCAGCTAAAAAACGGTGGGCATTGTCGCAAATAAATCTCAATTTTTCGAATTTACTGCAGAAACCTGTCTTGAAAACTACCACTTTTTTCAAATTCACACTAAAGCGTTATTCTACACATTCCAGTGTGTGGGAAGGTACAAGTAACGCCTTGCCCTTCGTACGTTTATCGAATTCCAACAACCAGCACGTGCTACTTCCACTGTCGGTCGGTACATTATTTCGGACGTGTGGAATAGGTTCAACCTCAATGAACTTGGCTTACAACAAGATCGTTTTATTTGTTTTGGGGGATGACTGCCAAAGCTCGGAACATTGTACTTGGTTGTTTAGCCCAAAACAAGACATATATTATATTGGTTCAAATTTATTGTAATGAATTCCTCATCTCTATCATTTAGTGATCTAGACAGAAGAGTGATATGCACAAAGAAGATAATAAACCGTTGTTTCAAGAATTTGCAGAGTTTTTTTGTTGTGACCAAAACATTGAGACTCGTTGTTACCAAAAAGAGGAGAATTTCAACGGCGGAGAAGACAAATTTGCTTTCACGTCTGTCTAAATGGTAATTTGAGTGACGTCACTAGCTGTGGAGGCACCGATTGGCGGTAGTAACTACAACAGTTTTATAAATAGAAAAAACTGGATTTGCATTGGCCTTTGCTGGTTTTCAAAATCCTCGACATTTTCTTTTGGGTTATTATTTTCAATGAAACATCGACCCAAAAAAACCTTGTACCTACCAGCTAAGGTAGTAATTTTCTTATAAATTAGGTCATAAATTAAAATCAGTCTTCTTTTTCTAGTGTACCTCATCATAGTTACGTAGCCAGAATTTCGATAAGGAGGGTTCTCACATTTATGATATAAATAATGTTTACCACTTGAGAGAAGAATGTGAATGAATTATATTTTTGAAAAGTGAAAATGTAAATCAGAATATTAAGAGAACATATGATACTAATGTAGTAGCTCGCGTGGTTGGTAACTCGAAGGTAACTCGTGTCATCTCCCTTTCTTTCATGAAAAGCTCATAAATTGAGCCTGCTAGGTGGGTTTACCGTCCTGGTTGATCTTCTACTGATCGGACTACTAATTTGGACTGGTGGAGGTAACTGACGGTCTTGTCTTATCTTCCTCAAGAACCACGAATTTCTTCTGTATTGTCTTCCGTTGCTATCCTCTATAATGAATGCTCTAGGCTGAGGTCCTCTTCTTAGTATGGTAGCAGGTTGCCAATTCCTGCGTTCTACTCTATAAAGGACTTCTTCCCCTTCGTCAAACTCGAGTGTGGCTTTCTTCCGCTGAATCGCATAGTAGTTGCTCTTTGCTCGAATAGCTTGAAGTTCGCTCGTTATATTGGAAAGAATATTCGGCTCGAGGAGTGAGGAAGTGTTCGGCAATAGGGATCTCGTTCTACGGCTCATCAAGCGTTGGACTGGTGATCCCAATGCACCTCTTGGTACATTTCGTTGATGAAGCAGTTCGAGATAAGGATCGGATTTAGCCTCGTGACACTTTTTTAGTAGGAGTTTTGCTTCTTGGACATACCTCTCAACAAGACCATTTGAACGAGGGAAGTGTGGGCTTGAGATCCTGTGAGTGAAATTCCATTCTCTCTCGAACTGTTTGAAATCATGTCAAGTGTACTGTGTTCCCCCATCAGACTGGAAGACCTCAGGTATGCCATGGTATTGTCTAGGGTGAGATTTTCTGCTTCAAATAGTTTCCGTCTGGTATCGTCACTAACGATGCCACAAACTAGCCTGTCACGAACTAATACATCCTTCATTTTAGCATAATCGCATTTATTAGCCTGGTTTTGCACCTTCGTGAAATCGTTGAAAGTTTCCCCGTTTTCTTGATTTAGTTTATTGAAAAGGAACCGTTCGTAAATAATGTTCGATTTTTTGACGAAATAGTTGGTGAATTTTTGCTTGATGTGTGTTAAGCCTGAGAATTCGTCGTCTTCGTCTATATCGAATGAGTCATAGATCGTTATTGCATCTTCGCCTAGTAAAGTCATGAACGTTGCGACCTGTTTCTCCGAACTTTTCTTATACAAGTTGGTAGCAACGGCAAACCACTCGAAATGCTTTAGCCATTGCTTCCACCTCAATGAGATAGAACTATCGTTATTGACTATTAGTGGTTTAGGAGGCTTTAGGTTTACCGGACGATCGTCAATCCCGTCTTGCTCATCTTCGGATCCCTCTGGCGAGTCCTGTTTTGGTTTATTATCTTCGATAATGAACCATTGGAATCGCCCAAAGAAAAAAAATTTTAACCCCCCCTCAAAATTTGTTGGTTTACGTTTCAAGATACGTAGATTCAGAAAATCGAATAAAAAACTCTGCAAATTCTTGACACAACGGTTCATTATCTCCTTTGTACAGATCACCCTTCTGTCTAGATCACTTGGTCTAAATGTCTAGATCCTAAATGTTAGATGAATTATTATTATCGATTTTATCAAGTACCTAGTGAAAATTATTATTATTTATTGTTAGGTATTAATCATTCGTATTTATTATTAATAATAATAATTATTAATTATGATTAATTAATACGATATAATTCTGGGGTTTTTAATACTACGTCGGTAATAATTTTTTTTTATAAAAGAGGTACCTACCAACAAACATTCGAAATTACCTCCATTTCCGTAGCACGAAACGCACCTCAGAACAATAAACTCGACATCACTTAAGCCATATGATGTTCCAAAGAGCTTGTTAGTATGAAAATGGACCTGTATTTCAACAATTTGATTCACGATCGTGTGGTGAGGCACAATCTCTGAGCCGTCATTGTGAACGAACGGCTGGTCGTACACAGCTGCGGATGGTCTTAAAAAATTCTACGGAACAAACTCTATCTATTTATAAGAGCAGTGTTCAAAGTCCTCCACTATCTATTGTGTGGAAAACATCGATTACGGATCATTTTGCTACAATTCTCCTTACGGATCTGAAACAACAGTATCAAAGTAATAATACCAACAAAACGGATAACTCGAGTAAAGTGGACTTTAGGATGCTCGGAAAAAAACTGAAATTGGAAAATTGGCGTAAAGTATATGATGCTGAGGATATAGAAACGGCGGCTCAACAATTTGAATCAATTTTAACGTCCTTAATAAACGCTTCTAGTGTGATGACTTACAGGTGCTCACATAAGTGTACTCGATTGAAACCATGGATGACCGCAGGGTTGTTAAAATCAATTAGACGTAAAGAAAAACTTAGTCAGAGGCTATCTAGGCAACCTTTCAACAGTGCTATCAAAAATGAGCTAAACAGGTACAAAAATAAGTTAAATGACTTAATCAAATCAGTAAAAAATAGTTACTATAAAAACGAGATTCAAAAAGCTGGTCGTAATACAAAGGAGGTCTGGAAGTTAATAAATGATAGTGTTGGCAGAACTAGGAATCAAAAAGAGATCACTTCGATTAAGGTTAATGGTACAGTTCTGAAAACGGACGCGAACCCCATGGGAGTAGCAAATGCCCTGAATAATCATTTTTCAACGGTAGGAGAGGATATTTCTAGAATGATAACCAATGAAGATATCTGCTCGATTGATACAGACAGCTATGGTGATCCAGTACCGTTCCTGGATGTGACTGAAGAGGAAGTTAAGAGGGTGATTTGTGGATTAAGAGGAGGTGGCTCGAGCCCGGGTTTAGACAAGTTCAATGCTGGTTTGTTTAAAAGATACAATGAATTTCTAGCACCCCCACTTACGTTTATTATTAATTTTAGTTTTCGGATTAACCACTTCCCATTCGCCTATAAGAAAGCATTGTTGGTTCCGTTGTTTAAGAAAGGAGATCCGGAGGATATGGACAATTATAGGCCCATTTCTCTCCTATCAGTCATAGCTAAAATAATTGAAAGATTGGCAAAAAATTATTTTGTTGATTTCTTGGAGGCGAATGGGAAACTTGAAGATAGACAATTCGGTTTTCGTAAGGGCAGAAGCACGGATGATGCTATTAGTTTTCTAGTCCAAAATGTCATGTCTGCGCTGGATGCTGGGGAGAAGGTGCTTTGCATATTCAAGGACATGACGAAAGCCTTTGACACGGTGTCTCATTCTGGGCTAATAAGCGCAGTTGAGGAGACGGGAATTGGTACAGGATTCGTTAAATGGACAGCGAGCTACCTCGAGGGGCGGCGCCATATAACAAGGGTAGGGGGGGTCCTTAGTGAGGAAACATCATGTAGATGTGGCATCCCTCAGGGCACAGTTCTGGGGCCAATTTATTTCATTGTTTTTTTAAACAGGCTTTTAAAAGTAGAGATGGAGGGGGTAGCGCTATCCTTCGCGGACGACACTGCAATTATAGTCAATGACTTAACTTGGGATTTGGTAATTAGAAAAGCTGAGGCTTGCCTCACTAGAGTTTCATCTTGCCTTGGGGACATGGGAATGATGATCAATTTAAGCAAAACAAATTTCATTGCCTTCGCTCTACGGGAGAAGGACGTCCCCAGGGTCGGTTCAATTAAATGCCATAGTATGACTTGCACGAGGCTTAATTGTGATTGTCCTGAAATAAGTCAGGTATCATCCACGTGTTATTTGGGTGTGGATATAGACCACTGTCTGAGGTGGGACAGGCATATTGGTGGTCTGACTTCGAGATTGCGCAAACTGGTTTATGTCTGTCGAGTGGTGAGGAACTTTCTTTCTAAGGAAGCTATTAGGATGTTTTATTTTGCCCTGGTACAGTCTCTCATGATATACGGCATTTCGGGATGGGGAGGTGTAAGCTCTGGGCTACTCAATACCGTCTTTTTGGCACAAAAACTGATCATTAAAGTTTTACTTAAAAAAAGGATGAGATATTCTACAGCCGAATTATTTAAACAAATGTTGGTCCTCCCTCTCAGATCTCTGATAGATAAAATAACGATAATTAGGGCTCGAAAATCAATAGAAAATAGCGATCTCTCACTGCCAGCTGGTGGTGTAACAAGATACCAGAAGCAAAGATTCGTCAGAGTGCCCTTTAGAAGAACTTTTCGAGGTCAGCTAGCCCACGACTATAGAGGTGCGACATTGTTTAACGCTTTGCCTAAGCACCTGCGCTCAATACCAAAGATATCGGTTTTCAAAGAGGAGCTCAGAAAGTATATGGAGTCAAACCGTAATCACTGAAGAGAAATGTTTTGATTTTTGTTTTCCATTCTATCTATATATTGCATTATTTAAGTCGTTGCTACATAGAGGCTTCAATGTATTTTTTTTTCTTTGTTATGTTTCACTATATTAGAGGATCGATATTATTTATGCATATATATATTTTTTTTCTTTTAAGCAATTGATTTATGTTTTTATTCATTTATACATAATGCGGATAGTATTAATTGATTAGTAGATAGCAACTCCTTCCCACAGCACAAGTCCTAGACTTAAAGTGGGAAGTAGCATTTATTGTGTATCTTTTACCTGTATATATCTGTGTCTTATCAAATAAATGCATTATCTAAAAAAAAAAAAAAAAAAAAAAATATGAAATAAAAAACATACCGTTCTATATGAATTTTTCGTGATATGAGATTTTCAAATTTTCAAAATTCGTTTTGAACCCCTTCCCCTTGACCTAGGGTTATGAAAAGTTTCGAGGACCATTGTGGGGTTGGTCGAAACCCATAAAAAAAATTTCGTAATTTTAACTCAACGCTAACTGGGCAAAGTGGCGCGGACGGCGTACGGCGTACGGTGTACGGCGTACGGTGTACGGCGTACGGCGGACGGACGGATTTTTTTTTATTCGATTTTCTGAATCTACGTATCTTAAAACGTAAACCAACAAATTTTGAGGGGGGGTTAAACAAATTTTTTCTTTGGGCGATTCCAATGGTTCATTATCGAAGATAAACCAAAAAACTCTGCAAATTCTTGACACAACGGTTCATTATCTTCTTTGTACAGATCACCCTTCTGTCTAGATCACTAGGTCCGAATGTCTATATCCTAAATGTTAGATTAATTATTATTATCAATTATCACTAATTATTAACAATTTTATCAAGTACCTAGTGAAAATTATTATAATTTATTGTTAGGTATTAATAATTCGTATTTATTATTAATAATAATTATTATTAATTATGATCAATTAATACGATATAATTCTGGGGTTTTTAATACTACGTCGGTAATAATTTTTCTATAAAAGTACCTACCAACAAACATTCGAAATTACCTTCATTTCAGTAGCACGAAATGCACCTCAGAACAACAAACTCGACATCACTTAAGCCATATGATGTTCCAAAGAGCTTGTTAGTATGAAAATGGACCTGTATTTCAACAATTTGAGTCACGATCGAGTTGTGAGGCACAATCTTTGAGCCGTCACTGTGAACGAACGGCTGGTCGTACAAAGCTGCGGATGGTCTTTAAAAATTCTACGGAACAAACTCTATCTAAATATGAAATAAAAAACATACCGTTCTATATGAATTTTTCGAGATATGAGATTTTCAAATTTTCAAAATTTGTTTTGAACCCCTTCCCCTTGACCTAGGGTTCTGAAAAGTTTCGAGGACCATTGTGGGGTTGGTCGAAACCCATAAAAAAAATTTCGTAATTTTAACTCAACGCTAACTGGGCAAAGTGGCGCGGACGGCGTACGGCGGACGGACGGATTTTTTTTTATTCGATTTTCTGAATCTACGTATCTTGAAACGTAAACCAACAAATTTTGAGGGGGGGTTAAAAAAATTTTTTCTTTGGGCGATTCCAATGGTTCATTATCGAAGATAATAAACCAAAATCCGTCCGTCCGCCGTCCGCGCCACTTTGCCCAGTTAGCGTTGAGCTAAAATTACGAAATTTGGTTTCTGGGTTTGGACCAGCCCTACAATGATCCTCGAAAGTTTTCATAACCCTAGGTCAAGGGGAAGGGGTTCAAAACGAATTTTGAAATTTTGAAAATTCCATATCTCGAAAAATTCATATAGAACGGTATGTTTTTTATTTCATATTTAGATAGAGTTTGTTCCGTAGAAATTTTTAAGACCATCCGCAGCTTTGTACGACCAGCCGTTCGTTCACAATGACGGCTCAAAGATTGTGCCTCACAACACGATCGTGAATCAAACTGTTGAAATACAGGTCCATTTTCATACTAACAAGCTCTTTGGAACATCATATGGCTTAAGTGATGTCGAGTTTATTGTTCTGAGGTGCGTTTCGTGCTACGGAAATGGAGGTAATTTCGAATGTTTGTTGGTAGGTACCTCTTTTATAAAAAAAAATTATTACCGACGTAGTATTAAAAACCCCAGAATTATATCGTATTAATTAATAATAATTATTATTAATAATAAATACGAATTATTAATACCTAACAATAAATTATAATAATTTTCACTAGGTACTTGATAAGATTGTTAATAATTAGTGATAATTGATAATAATAATTAATCTAACATTTAGGATCTAGACATTTAGACCTAGTGATCTAGACAGAAGGGTGATCTGTACAAAGAAGATATTGAACCGTTGTGTCAAGAATTTGCAGAGTTTTTTATTTCATATTTAGATAAAGTTTGTTCCTAAGAATTTTTTAAGACCATCCGCAGCTTTGTACGACCAGCCGTTCGTTCACAATGACGGCTCGAAGATTGTGCCTCACAACACGATCGTGAATCAAACTGTTGAAATACAGGTCCATTTTCATACTAACAAGCTCTTTGGAACATCATATGGCTTAAGTGATGTCGAGTTTGTTGTTCTGAGGTGCGTTTCGTGCTACGGAAATGAAGGTAATTTCGAATGTTTGTTGGTAGGTACTTCTTTTATAGAAAAATTATTACCGACGTAGTATTAAAAACCCCAGAATTATATCGTATTAATTAATCATAATTAATAATAATTATTATTAATAATAAATACAAATTATTAATACCTAACAATAAATTATAATAATTTTCACTAGGTACTTGATAAAATAGTTAATAATTAGTGATAATTGATAATAATAATTAATCTAACATTTAGGATCTAGACATTTAGACCTAGTGATCTAGACAGAAGGGTGATCTGTACAAAGAAGATATTGAACCGTTGTGTCAAGAATTTGCAGAGTTTTTTATTTCATATTTAGATAGAGTTTGTTCCGTAGAATTTTTTAAGACCATCCGCAGCTTTGTACGACCAGCCGTTCGTTCACAATGACGGCTCAAAGATTGTGCCTCACAACACGATCGTGAATCAAACTGTTGAAATACAGGTCCATTTTCATACTAACAAGCTCTTTGGAACCTCATATGGCTTAAGTGATGTCGAGTTTGTTGTTCTGAGGTGCGTTTCGTGCTACGGAAATGAAGGTAATTTCGAATGTTTGTTGGTAGGTACTTCTTTTATAGAAAAATTATTACCGACGTAGTATTAAAAACCCCAGAATTATATCGTATTAATTAATCATAATTAATAATGATTATTATTAATAATAAATACAAATTATTAATACCTAACAATAAATTATAATAATTTTCACTAGGTACTTGATAAAATAGTTAATAGGTAATTAGTGATAATTGATAATAATAATTAATCTAACATTTAGGATCTAGACATTTAGACCTAGTGATCTAGACAGAAGGGTGATCTGTACAAAGAAGATAATGAACCGTTGTGTCAAGAATTTGCAGAGTTTTTGGTTTATTATCTTCGATAATGAACCATTGGAATCGCCCAAAGAAAAAATTTTTTTAACCCCCCCTCAAAATTTGTTGGTTTACGTTTCAAGATACGTAGATTCAGAAAATCGAATAAAAAAAAAAAAAATCCGTCCGTCACCCGTACGCCGTCCGCCGTCCGTGCCACTTTGCCCAGTTAGCGTTGAGCTAAAATTACAAAATTTGGTTTCTGGGTTTGGACCAGCCCCACAATGATCCTCGAAACTTTTCATAACCCTAGGTCAAGGGGAAGGGGTTCAAAACGAACTTAGAAATGTCGACAATTTCATATCTCTAAAAATTCTCATGAAACGGTGTAATTTTTAGTTCACTTTTGAATGACCTGAAAAATTACGAATCTTTTAAGACCAATTGGATTTTTTTGCGACCAGCCGTTCGTTCACAGTGACCGCGCAAAGGTTTAGGAAAAACACTAAACTTTCGCGTCGAAAACGGCCGTTATGTGACCCAACCCCCAGACGCCCAGAATAAAACTACCTTTTTTCATCTTCCCGGTAAACTATAAATTTCGTAATTTTAACTCAACGCTAACTGGGCAAAGTGGCGCGGACGGCGTACGGCGGACGGCGTACGGCGGACGGACGGATTTTTTTTTATTCGATTTTCTGAATCTACGTATCTTGAAACGTAAACCAACAAATTTTGAGGGGGGGTTAAAAAAATTTTTTCTTTGGGCGATTCCAATGGTTCATTATCGAAGATAATAAACCAAAATCCGTCCGTCCGCCGTCCGCGCCACTTTGCCCAGTTAGCGTTGAGCTAAAATTACGAAATTTGGTTTCTGGGTTTGGACCAGCCCTACAATGATCCTCGAAAGTTTTCATAACCCTAGGTCAAGGGGAAGGGGTTCAAAACGAATTTTGAAATTTTGAAAATTCCATATCTCGAAAAATTCATATAGAACGGTATGTTTTTTATTTCATATTTAGATAGAGTTTGTTCCGTAGAAATTTTTAAGACCATCCGCAGCTTTGTACGACCAGCCGTTCGTTCACAATGACGGCTCAAAGATTGTGCCTCACAACACGATCGTGAATCAAACTGTTGAAATACAGGTCCATTTTCATACTAACAAGCTCTTTGGAACATCATATGGCTTAAGTGATGTCGAGTTTATTGTTCTGAGGTGCGTTTCGTGCTACGGAAATGGAGGTAATTTCGAATGTTTGTTGGTAGGTACCTCTTTTATAAAAAAAAATTATTACCGACGTAGTATTAAAAACCCCAGAATTATATCGTATTAATTAATAATAATTATTATTAATAATAAATACGAATTATTAATACCTAACAATAAATTATAATAATTTTCACTAGGTACTTGATAAGATTGTTAATAATTAGTGATAATTGATAATAATAATTAATCTAACATTTAGGATCTAGACATTTAGACCTAGTGATCTAGACAGAAGGGTGATCTGTACAAAGAAGATATTGAACCGTTGTGTCAAGAATTTGCAGAGTTTTTTATTTCATATTTAGATAAAGTTTGTTCCTAAGAATTTTTTAAGACCATCCGCAGCTTTGTACGACCAGCCGTTCGTTCACAATGACGGCTCGAAGATTGTGCCTCACAACACGATCGTGAATCAAACTGTTGAAATACAGGTCCATTTTCATACTAACAAGCTCTTTGGAACATCATATGGCTTAAGTGATGTCGAGTTTGTTGTTCTGAGGTGCGTTTCGTGCTACGGAAATGAAGGTAATTTCGAATGTTTGTTGGTAGGTACTTCTTTTATAGAAAAATTATTACCGACGTAGTATTAAAAACCCCAGAATTATATCGTATTAATTAATCATAATTAATAATAATTATTATTAATAATAAATACAAATTATTAATACCTAACAATAAATTATAATAATTTTCACTAGGTACTTGATAAAATAGTTAATAATTAGTGATAATTGATAATAATAATTAATCTAACATTTAGGATCTAGACATTTAGACCTAGTGATCTAGACAGAAGGGTGATCTGTACAAAGAAGATATTGAACCGTTGTGTCAAGAATTTGCAGAGTTTTTTATTTCATATTTAGATAGAGTTTGTTCCGTAGAATTTTTTAAGACCATCCGCAGCTTTGTACGACCAGCCGTTCGTTCACAATGACGGCTCAAAGATTGTGCCTCACAACACGATCGTGAATCAAACTGTTGAAATACAGGTCCATTTTCATACTAACAAGCTCTTTGGAACCTCATATGGCTTAAGTGATGTCGAGTTTGTTGTTCTGAGGTGCGTTTCGTGCTACGGAAATGAAGGTAATTTCGAATGTTTGTTGGTAGGTACTTCTTTTATAGAAAAATTATTACCGACGTAGTATTAAAAACCCCAGAATTATATCGTATTAATTAATCATAATTAATAATGATTATTATTAATAATAAATACAAATTATTAATACCTAACAATAAATTATAATAATTTTCACTAGGTACTTGATAAAATAGTTAATAGGTAATTAGTGATAATTGATAATAATAATTAATCTAACATTTAGGATCTAGACATTTAGACCTAGTGATCTAGACAGAAGGGTGATCTGTACAAAGAAGATAATGAACCGTTGTGTCAAGAATTTGCAGAGTTTTTGGTTTATTATCTTCGATAATGAACCATTGGAATCGCCCAAAGAAAAAATTTTTTTAACCCCCCCTCAAAATTTGTTGGTTTACGTTTCAAGATACGTAGATTCAGAAAATCGAATAAAAAAAAAAAATCCGTCCGTCACCCGTACGCCGTCCGCCGTCCGTGCCACTTTGCCCAGTTAGCGTTGAGCTAAAATTACAAAATTTGGTTTCTGGGTTTGGACCAGCCCCACAATGATCCTCGAAACTTTTCATAACCCTAGGTCAAGGGGAAGGGGTTCAAAACGAACTTAGAAATGTCGACAATTTCATATCTCTAAAAATTCTCATGAAACGGTGTAATTTTTAGTTCACTTTTGAATGACCTGAAAAATTACGAATCTTTTAAGACCAATTGGATTTTTTTGCGACCAGCCGTTCGTTCACAGTGACCGCGCAAAGGTTTAGGAAAAACACTAAACTTTCGCGTCGAAAACGGCCGTTATGTGACCCAACCCCCAGACGCCCAGAATAAAACTACCTTTTTTCATCTTCCCGGTAAACTACAGTCTAGAAATTTTAACCGTGAGTCGGGGGTAGACCACATTGCAATATTCACTCGGTTTCTCATCTGTAAAATTGTTTAAATAATACCTTTTTGTAATAATACAAATTAAATTTTGATGATGAGCTATTGACTTGAAATTTCAAAAATAGGTCAGAACTGGATCACAATGCAATATTCACTCGGTTTCTTGTCTGTAAAATTGTTTAAATAATAGGTACCTATTTGTTTAAACAAATTAAATTTTGATGATGAGCTAGATACTTGAAATTTTAAATATAGGTCAGAAATGGATGACATTTCAATATTCACTCGGTTTGTATGACATGGTATGAGTATGGAATGGTATATTATTGGATGTATGATTTGGTATAATACAGTATGGTATGATAGGAAAGAAATTCGTATGGTATGGTATGAGTACGGTGAGAATATGGTATGGTGCCGATTTGCAATAGTCTGGTATAGACAGAAGGGTGATCTGCACAAGGAAGATAATAAACCGTTGTGTCAAGAATTTGCAGAGTTTTTTTTCTTACCCCTTAGTTTCGGCACCATCTCACATTTATGATATAAATAATGTTTACCACTTGAGAGAAGAATGTGAATGAATTATATTTTTGAAAAGTGAAAATGTAAATCAGAATATTAAGAGAACATATGATACTAATGTAGTAGCTCGCGTGGTTGGTAACTCGAAGGTAACTCGTGTCAAGGGTGTCCAGACTAGGGCCTTCCGCGAGAGAGTTATGGAATAGGGTAGAGTCGTGTAAAAAATATATTTTCAACTCAAAATACTCGTATTTAGTGGATAACAGTAATATCACATTATTCATTTCCTACCTCCAATTTGGTACGAACGCCTTCCTTATTCCGAGGCATGTGAAATGAATTATTGAATGAGTTTTTGTTAGAAAGCCCAGCAATTTGCGCCCCGAAAGAAATTGGATAGTGAACTAGAGCTGATAAATTGGGTTCTTGTACCTTGTGACGCCCACCATCCGAGTTTTGTCCCCAAGTACAAGATTTCTGATATTTGGTAAAACTACCATGGCACGAATAGTTAGGGAGGAACCTAACCATGATATACAATGCAAAAAAAAAATCAATATTTGACATACCTACTGGGGATGGGGTACGTCGCCATAAGTTTTAATAATGCGACAAGCTGCCAGCTCCAAATTTTCACCAGTTAGTATCAGCGGCGGGCTCTCATCAACGGTAATGAAGTTCTCGACATATTATCGTCTTGGCTCAAACTTCACAATGTGGCGAACAACAAAATGTTTGAGTCGCTTGCTTTACCCAAGATGGGGTTTGTCCGTAGGTACGAGGGTCCCTAGGTACACGACTCTATCCTACTCCCCAATAGATATGGCTACGTCCCTTCACGATTTTTCAAATCAATGTGATACTTTCGGGTTTTCTTTTTGTTTAAAGTAAACATTGAATCCTGAATTAATATAGTTGAATAATTCAAAATCTCTTTATATTTACATCAAAATTACCTTGCCTCCTGTCTCGCTCATATTTTCTTTTCGAGCAAGTGCGTGATGCCGACAGGTGGTTGTAGATGTGCGATGGTCACTAGATTACTATGAGTTGTCTTATTGAACAACTTTTTCCGCCAATTTCATTCTTTTGGAGTGGGGTTTTTTTGGGTGTCAAACGGGGGTTATACTCGTACATTAATTAAATTAAATGTGGGGTTATACTCAATAACCCCCGTTGAAAAAAAAAAAAAAAAAATCATAAAAATAAATTTTATTGCTTCGAGAACGGTCAACATTTTGTTATATCGGGTATTTTATTAATGATTTTTTAATGAAATATTTTATTAATGATGATAAAACCTCAAGTTTTCCTTTTCTAATAGTAGTCGTTCCGTCCCTGTAGAGGTGTAATTTCATCAGTTCTCATGATTCCGCAGTGGGTAAAAGCTTGCAGTTATACAAGCTTACCTTTGAGTAGAAAATTTCTGATGATCGATTGAAATTCAATATACATATTCATCCTTTGGTTTCTAAACTGAGAAAATTTTGTTATGTTTTTAAGGAAGCTCACAATTTTTTGTCTTTTACGCAGCTGAGATCTATTTAGGTACTTTGGTTTAGTTTTTTCTTTATTAAAATATGGTATCATTGTACAGCGATTACATCTAATATTCAGTTGCCGAAATTTAGAACTGAACGCGCTAAGAGAAGTGCTTATTATGGCTTTATGGTTTTTATGAAGTGCTTATTAAGGCTTTATGGTTTTTTTTTATGCTTGCAGAATCAATCCCAACTTTTTTTAAAAGTATTTTTGGCCATTTTAATGAAACAATTTTGAAAAGGATTAAACATTTTGATTTATAGAGTCTTCTCAGTTTGATCTGATTTGGTTTATTTTTAGTAGGTTCCTTCGTTAGCTAATTTATTGCATCATAACGCATTGTATTGGGTTGTTGAGATCAGCTCCACCAGCCCCCAGAAGTTCATATGAACTTATTTGGTTGGTGGACAGTAGGATCTTTCTTTATCATTATTGGATTGTAAATATGTGTTCTTCCTTCTGACAATAAACAATTATTATTATAATTATTATAATTTTTAATTTTTCCAATCGTTCCTAGTCACCTACTCGACGGTTTCTTGAATTGTCTGGCTGCGCAGGAATCTTGTCCCGAATTTGATAGTTTGTCGTTCCATTTTGCAGGTGATGGGATTTCTAGACCCGACCTGCACGCATCCCCGTTTTACAACCCTCTCTTCGAGTCCCTCATCGAGGAAGACGAGCGGATGATGGTCCACGGCTTAGGCGACCTCGGTGCCGGAGTTGAACTGAACGGCGAAGAGAAAAGAAGAGCTGACTCCATTATGAAGAAAGAAGCTTTCAATCTGGTCCTCAGCCAAAAGATTCCTTACAATCGAACGCTGCAGGACGTCCGGCATCCTAAGTAAGTTAAGTCCTACGTCTCTTTGTCTAGATCCCGCACGTCCCAATATTCCCTCCGTTCAACGGACCTTTTGCTCCAAGTTACAGAATGTCAGTCAATTGACAATATCGATGGACGCCTAGCAGAAGTGACCTTGTCCATTTTTTGTTATTGCCGAAATTGAGTTGTTGATGCCTCATATGGGTCATTTCAAAATTTCGGCCACATTTAGGGCGCTAACTTTTCAAAAAATAAAATCATTCAAAAATGGAATGGGTTTTCATTGTTAATCGTTCTTTATGGTTCCCTAAACCCAAGTGATCACGTATAATCATTTACCTAACTGCAGATACGCCATTTTGAAAAAAAATCAGTTTTCATTGTTAATCGTTCTTTATGGTTCCCTAAACCCAAGTGATCACGCATAATCATTTACCTAACTGCAGATACGCCATTTTGAAAAAAGTTCCAGTCATGCAGCATGGCTATAAGAGCGAATTTTCGAAGAAATAACCGCTCTTATGTAAAATGTGATGTTTGGAACATCTCATTTTAAATTTAGGTTGGGATAGGGGAATAAAAAATGATTTGAAATCCAGAAGAGATTTGTTGGATACGTAGGTAAAAAATATTGTCTCCATTTCGTGCAGAGTAACAACTCAGTTTATGGATTTTTCAACGCTGAACACGACGATGAAGTCAGAATTGCGATATCTCATTCCGTTATCAGATTAGAGCAGATGAACTGTGAAGAACGTCTCAATAACAACCACGTTTCTTCACCTTCAACGTGCTCCAGTTTGAGAACGGAATGAGATATCGCAATTCTGACTTCACCATCGTGTTCAGCATAAGAAAAAAATAACTCCTTGACTCCTAAACCTCAGTTTATAGATTTTTCAACGCTGAACACGATGATGAAGTTAGAATATCGATATCTCATTCCGTTATCAGATTAGACGAGAACCGAACAGAACATCTCAAGAACATCAACGTTTCCTTATCTTCAAATTGCTCCAGTTTGGGAACGGAATAAGATATCGCAAATCTGACTTCACCATCGTGTTCAGCATGAAAAAAACTTTAAAACGAGGTGTCACATGTCAGACTGTTTCAGTTAGAGAATTAATGGGTAATCCCCCCCCCCCAATTCCCAAAAACACCATCATCGTGTTCAGCCTAAAAAACCTTTAAATTGAGGTGTCACTTGTCAGACTGTTTCATTTTGGGAATTAATGGGTAGATGATGCTCCTCCCCCCCCCCCCAAACTCCCCAAAACCCCTCTCAGTATATAGCTTTTTCAGCGATGAATACGATGGTGAATTCAGAATTGCGATATCTCATTCCGTTATCAGATTAGAGCAGATGAACCGTGGAGAATCTCTAAGTAACAACCACGTTTTTTCACCTTCAGAGCTCTAGTTTGAGAACGGAATGAGATATCGCATTTCTGACTTCACCATCGTGTTCAGCATAAGAAAAAAACTTTAAAATGAGGTGTCACATGTCTGACTGTTTCATTTTGGGAATGCATGGGTGATTCCCCCCCCCCCCCCCCCTCATACCTAAAATTCTAAAAAACCCACCATTGTGTTCAGCATTAAAAAAAACCTTTAAATTGAGATGTCACTTGTCATACTGTTTCATTTTGGGAATTGATGGGTAGGTAATGCCCCTCCTCCCCCCCATAACTCCCCAAAACCCCCTCAGGATATAGCTTTTTCAAAACTGAACACGATGATGAAGTCAGATTTGTGATATCTCTTTCCGGTATCAGATTAGAGCAGATGAACCGCGAAAAGCATCTCAAGTAAAACCACGTTTCTTCATCTTCAAAATGCTCCAGTTTGGAAATGAAATGAGATATCGCAATTCTGACTTAACCATCGTGTTCAGCATGAAAAAACCTTTAAAATGAGGTGTCACATGTCAGACTGTTTCAAATTTGGACTTCATGGGTAATTTTCCCCCCCTTAAAACTCCCCTACACCCCCCTTAGAGTGGCCCGATTCTGCCCATCTTCGAACTTAGCCTGTCGATTGCCAAGACAGATTTTGTGTGCAAATTTGAACTTTTTATCTCAATTCTATCGAGAGTTATCGTCTGGAATGACACATACATAAATACATAAATATATAAATACATAAATATATAAATATATATATATGATTTTTTGTGTCTTTTGGCAGTGAATTCAGGATGGTCTGAAACGGATTTTGGCACAAAAATCTTTCGGAAATTCGAGTTTTAAAAATTTTGGACCGAGAACAATAGCTTCCTTTTCTTCGAAAATTCGCTAAAAATCAGTTTTGTAGGGAGTGAGGTAAATGTGTAGGAAGTGAGAAATAATGAAACAAAAATTCATACAATGTTTAATTCAGAACGTTTGAACAGTGACAATATGATAAAATATGAACATAGAAAGATGTGTGATTTTAACGAGTATACACGTAAAATAAGAAAATAATTTAGCCTTAGCTTAACATCACAGGCCAGTTACGCCATGGTCTTGGCTAAGCTACAATATCAATTCTTGACCTAGAAATCCATTGAACTAAAACATACATCACAAATGTAAAGAACACGAATGAGCAGAAAGTAGCTCAATTCTGAAATTAAAAAAGGTAGCCATTATTTTGGTGTAACGTTGAAACAGGTGAAGAATTAAATTTCGACACCAATCGTTAAAATTAAGTCGAAATTTAATCCTAGTATTTTTCTTCTTTTTGGTGTTCCTATAGGTAATTTTACCTATAGGAACATCAAAAAGGAGAAAAATACTGTTGAACCGGCTTACTAACTTAAACTATAAGTAAATCAGTCTTTCACTTTTACATAACTTTTGAGCATGCTTTACACCAGTGCTCCCCAAACATTTGGCTTGCGGACCCCTTTCACGGAACAATGTTTACTGCTCGAGTATGTGAATAAAAGTTTAGTCAATTAGCCAGGCCGTGCCTTATTATTAGTGGTGGTGGGGAATATCACTATCAAAACAAAAATTAAATTACAAAAATCACGTTTATTTACACAAAAAAAAATTAAAACAGAACGGAATCGATAGGTAGTATGGATGGGTAGCGGTTGGAAAACATCAATTTTTTTTACGGCAAACATCGATTTCTAAAAAACATCGATGTTTCTCCGAAAATACGTTACCTATTGTGGGCCTACCTAAGTAAAAGTAGGTACCTACCTAAATGTTAAAAAAAACAGGAATGAGCGACAAATTAACAAAAAACTCTGCAAATTCTTGACACAACGGTTTATAATCTTCTTTGAGCTGATCACTCTAATTCACGAAATGATAGATGAAACTTTAGCTCAACATTCAAATTTAATTTGTTTAAAGAAATGGGTGTTGTTTAAACAATTTTACAGCGAAGTAACCCAGTAGATATTGCCTTGTCATCAATCTTTGACCCATGTTGCAAATTGCTACATCTAAAAAACGTTTCCTCAAAACGAGTGGCTGGCCATGTAGGTAGGCAAAATATGCAATTGGATGCATTTATCTAGCAGATATACTAATATCGAATATTTTATGCGCTAACCTTCAAAATATGCAATTTTATGCAAAATAAAATGGGTGTTTTTGGAAACAGAAAGACGTGAAACGGGCAGATCCCTGGGTATTTCTTCGGAATTTGGCGAGGGAAAAAATGTGCATTAATTGCATATTTTTTCCCTATACAATAATTATTTAATAACTCGACATCTGAAATTCATGTGCTGCTCGAATCAGCTGGGCCAATATGAAACGTTGACTTGACAGGCTGCCGCATGATTCACCCAGTTTCACACTCATGTTGACGACTTTTGATCTGCTCCAACTTTGAGCCCTACGTAACTACGGGGTCACTTGTCTAATCGATAAACTAACAACAACGCACGATCGATGGCCGAATGGTTTTGACAATTCATTTTAATAAAGAGTGCGTTTTAAGAAGACCTATTTGCCAAAAAACTACACACGAAACTGTCTTGAAAACTCTACGATCATTTTCACATACAAAGACCCCGTACTTTGTATGTGAAAATGATCGTAGAGTTTTCATGACAGTTTCGTGTGTAGTTTTTTGGCAAATAGGAGGTCTTCTTAAAACGCACTCTTTATTAAAATGAATTGCCAAAACCATTCGGCCATCGATCGTGCGTTGTTGTTAGTTTATCGATTAGACAAGTGAGTTGGGGGAGCGGCTGTTCACACGAGTTTTTTACGACATTCTCTAAGTCAACAGGTGTTTATGTGGTTAGTCAACGAATTATTCCTTCGCAATGATATTTTCGCTTCTGGTTGAGTCAAGTGAAAGGGGATTATCGCGGTTGATTTCATTAGAACGCCCTCAAAACATTTTGCTATGGTGCGAGCGTGGATTCGTTTACCTCGGCACGCTTTTGATTGTAGGGCAATTAGAAACTAGTTTCCTGTAGAATCGGTTATCACGCCCAAGGTCCACTTGCGGCCCATGAGTTTTGCATTGAAATGAGCATTTCATTTCTTTGGCATTTTCTTCTACGGAACACACAATAAATGGGGTTGGGCAAACTTACATATCGATGGTCTCACGGCAACTTCCCACATCGCCATTTCGGCAACTTTTCAGCAGAACCAAAAAACCATCTGCCAATGACTACGTTTACTGAGTAATTCAGTAAAATAAATAGTGAGATTTAGTGTTACCTAACTTAGGTACCTAACTTATACTTAGGTCAATCCACTGGGAGAAGACGCTTCGAATGGTATGCATGACTCATTTTGGCCAAAAATGACGATGTGGGAAGTTGCCGTGAGACCCTCGATATCTTAGTACAGGGGGTGAGGTGATCTGCTATGCCGATGATACTGCTCTGCTCTTCTCGGATTCATCTTGGGAGGAGATTTATAGTGGAGCAAATCATGGTTTGTCAGTTGTGAAATCGTGGCTGGACAGAAATGGCTTAACTTTAAACTTGCAAAAAAAAAAAACTTTATGACGTATACTTATAATATTGCAACTCAACCATCCAATGATAAACTTTTCTTGCATGAAATGATTGTGATGTAGAGGACTGTACCTTACTTCACAAAGGGAATATGTCCATAATAAATTATTAAGGACACACATATTCCCTTTGTGAAGTAAGGTATCGACATCTAGATCTAGTGTTAATGTTATTATTTAATAACATTAACTCTAGATATTGAGGAATACCAGGATATTTATCTTGGTATTCACTTTGACCAGCATTTGAGATGGCATATCCACCATGAGCGGTTGACAGCACGCATCAGAAAACTCATTTATGTTTTTGCTAGGATTAAGCCTTTTGTTTCAGGAAACTCTTTGATATCCGTGTATTATGGGCTGGTACAAAACTTTCACAATATGGGATTCTAGCTTGGGGAAGTGCATCTCAAACTCTATCCATGGTTTTTAAAGCTCAAAAAACTATCATTAGAACAATGGAAGGAAACCCATAGGTACCGAGAACATACTTTACCTCTATTCTAAAAACTCAAAATTTGCAATCAAAACTTGTACTTACATCAACTCCTCTATAATCCAACTTAATAAGGAATCAAAACTTTACGTCATTAAGAATATGGGATAGTGCCTATTCCTCATTTTAAATTCTCAACAACACAGAATCAGTACTTTTTTGTTGGTATTAAATACTTTAACAAACTTCCATTAGAAATCAAAATTGTTAAGAATAAAAAAACTTCAAAACTGTAATTTCTGAGTAGGTACTTGATCAAAAACGAAGTTATATAAAGTTTCTATGTATCCCGCCCTCTCATTTTTCTTCTCTTGTATCAATAATATCAAACACAAGTTCTGCGCATTTATACTTAACCAAGTCGGCAATCAATTTCCTTAATTAGAAGCATCTATGGTTTTTTTTAAAATTTATATTACGCCTCTTTTGCGGTCTAATCTTATTGTAGTTCCTACTGCTAATATGTATATATTTTTTGTTCATATGTACTATGGATCCTTCCTCTGTGCACGGTTCTCCATACAGAGGAAGTATATTTCCTGAATTAACAGTTATAGAACATGTACTTATCATCTTTGTGGAAGTTTAAAAAAAAACTACAATGTGTAACTTGAAATCAAATCTGAGCAATATTTTGATGAATTGTACAGACGAACCAACCGTTCTGCAAGATTTACTTGGAAAAATGTACGCCTGGATGTGAGTGACATAGGTATAGCTCGTGTCCGTAACATGATGCTGTAATCATTCTGTATCACTCATCAGGACTGGGACATTTCTTCGATAGTGAACCATTGGAATCGACCAAAGAAACAAATTTTTCAAGCCCCCCTCAAAATTTGTTGGTTTACGTTTCAAGATACGTAGATTCAAAAAATTGAATAGACAAAAATTCGTCCGTCCGTCCTCGAAGTTTTCATAACCCTAGGTCAAAGGGAAGGGGTTCAAAACCAATTTTGAAATTTTAAAAACTCTCTCGTAAAAAAAAACTCTCTCGTAAAAACTCTCTCGTTAAAAACTATCTCGAAAAATTCAAATCGAACGGTATAGTTTTTAGTTCACATTTAGTTGAAGTTTATTGTTTAGAATTATTAGAGACCATCCGCAGCTTTGTATGACCAGCCGTTCGTTCACAATGAAGGCTCAAAGGTTGAGCCGATATGAACTTGTCAACACGATCGTGAATCAAACAGTTGAAATACAGGCCAATGTTCATACTATTTGGAACACCACATGGTTTTTGTGATGTAGATTGTTTGTTCTGAGGTACTTTTTGTGGTACGGAAAGAAGGTAATTTCGAATGTTTGTTGGTAAGTACGAGTTTTATAGAATAATTATTGCTGTCGTAGGTAGGTGGAATTTAAAACCCCAGAATTATATCATTACATTTTATTTGCAATTAATTCATCATCTCTATCATTTAGTTTTATTAAATTTGGATGATGAGCTAAAGTTTCATCTATCATTCCGTGAATTAGATTAGGGTGATCTGCTCAAAGAAGATATCGAACCGTAGTGCCAAGAATTTGCAGAGTTTTTGTCTTCGTCGCCTAAACTACGCGGCGTTTTGGTCAATAAGATTCTGAATTAGCTCATTTTTATATCTACTGTTCGTACCCACAGGGAGCCGCGTCGTTTGGGAGAAAAAACATGACTCCCAGTACACGCTGAATGTTGTACCTGCACTGAACCTTCCTTCGACGAGTAACAAAAGGACCCCCCTCACTGTAGTTCTGTGAAATCACGTAGGAACCAGCAAATATTCGGAATTCCTTCTATATTTTAATAAAAGATACAAACTGGAAAATCAATTTTCAAATTTTGAAAACATCATTTTAGGTCAGATTTGAATTGACTTTAATTTAGAGAATGCGCTGAGTATCCCCCCCCCCTTTTTACAAGAAACTCGATATTCAAAACCAAAATGTGGTTTTGAATAGAAAGCGCCTATTATATTGATTTTTCAGTATGAACATTGAGCCAACAGGCTGCCGCAGATTCAGCCCTCATTGTGAACTAACGGCTGATCGTAGAAAGCTCCGCATGCCCTTTTAAAAAATTCAGTAAACTGTAAAATACACTATCCAGATGTGAACTGAAAACTATATTCGATGTAATATCTTATTATATTCGAGATAATAGATACACGGTGGTGCTTAATGAACGTCCCACCCTTTTTATTTCGATATAAAGAGAGATGGAAAAAACGTATCGAAGTAACGTCCCTTTATTTTTTTTTTTACAAAGAATTCAACGATAACTTTTTGTGCTCCGCGCATGCGCACAAAAGCTTGCAACGCATGCCAACTTTGTTTTTGAATCTCCACATTTTTATTGACAATTGTACACAATGACTTATCGCTCCAATGAAACCCTTACAGCTGCAAGAATATGCGGTATCCTGAGGACTTGCCAACTGTTAGCGTCATCATCATATTCACTGACGAGCGTTGGAGCACACTGATTCGGACAGTTCATTCCGTCCTCAACAATTCACCTCAACGGTATCTCAAGGAGATTATCCTCGTTGACGACTTTAGTATTCATGGTAATTATTTTCACACCTGTCGTTTCATTTTACATAGGTATTTACAGTGTGTATCTCTGGTAACTGCCCAGGAACAAAATTTGTTCCTAGATGCATCTTCTCCCCTCGGATCCACCTGTGGTCCAACGTGGGCTTGACCAATGTGAGGTCGCAGGTAGGGATGCAACATCGGAACCAAATAGTCGATTGTAACATCATATGATTAATCGTAAGCTAATAATTGATGTAACCGATTAATCGGTATTGATTAATCGATGTTCGATTAATCGAAAGCCAATAATCGATTTTTAAGTACTTATTTCAAACGCATAATAATTTGCTTTCCGATGGGTTTCTGCATAAAATAGTTTTTTTTTTTAATTATAAAAAGAGGGTACCATAAATTGAACCGAACGAAGGGCTGGTTGTACAAAACTCTGAATGACCATAAACAATTCTAAAAATTAAACACTTCTTTTTTCATTATGTCAGATGAGCTGAAGGGGAACCTGAACTATTACCTTGACTGCTATTACTATTACTCATGACGGTACATGACGGTACGCATGAACTATTACCTCAAAAAGGGTGGGGAGGGGTACGAAAAAGTACATTACTTTCAATATGGAAAAACTGAGAAAAAATGTGCCTGAGGATGTAATTACCAAATTTCAAACAGACACACTAAAACACTTCCATGCCACTCATTCTAAGAAGAAGTCAAGTCAAATAAAAAAGTTCAACAATACACACCAACAAAAACATGGGTGTAGGTCCCTAGGAAACATAGACTGGTTTGTGAATTTGACAGATCACGAAATTCCTGAAGATGTAGGAAGGTTTCTCTCTTTAGGTCCAAAATTCTCAGTTCCCCTTCTTCCAAATGAATATCCATTAGAACAGTACATGTGCGACGTGGAGCCATTTATCAATGACAATATCCAGCCAGATGAACAAGAAAGAGTTAGAGCCAAATGTGTTAACCTCATTACCAACCATTTACACAAACATAACAATAAAAGAAAAGTCCCTCCAGAGACGAAAATCTATCATAGAACCAAATCATTTTGGAAGTCTCACCAAGATATCATTATTACAAAAACTGACAAGTCCAACCAAACGGTTGCTTTGATAAAAAGGAATACATAGATAAAGTAGAACAACTATTAAATGATAAAGAAACTTACAGTATAGTTAAAAAGAACCCTACCAAAAGGATTGAAAAAGAAGTGAATAAAATACTAACAAGACTCAATAGCAAACACTACATAGATAAATATACCTACAGTAAACTGTACACGAAAACCAGTAACATAGCAAAATTATATGCAGTGGTGAAAACCCACAAACCTGGAAACCCTGTGAGACCTATAGTTTCGTACGTAACTTCTCCAACTTACGAAACTGCCAGACATCTAGCTCAAGTCCTCAAGAGCATAAGTAACTCCAAATTCAACATCAAAGACTCATTCGAATTCAAACAGAAAATATCAAACATAAGAATACCTGACAACCATGAAATAATTAGTCTAGATGCCTCCTCTCTTTTTACTAATCTTCCCCTTTCACTAATTGACACCATACTAAATGATAAATAGGACGAAATCAAACAGTTCACAAAAATTCCAAAAACCTATTTCATGAAACTACTACATCTTTGCACCAACGAGGGATATTTTCAGTTTAACAACGTCATATACAGTCAAAACTTCGGATGTTGCATGGGTTCCCCAGTTGCCCCAATCCTTGCTGACCTGTGCCTATCACATCTATTAGAAAAAGTAATTCAAACTCTTCCTTTCCAAATTCCGTTCCTTTTGGTTTATTATCTTCGATAATGAACCATTGGAATCGCCCAAAGAAAAAAAATTTTTAACCCCCCCTCAAAATTTCTTGGTTTACGTTTCAAGATACGTAGATTCAGATAATCGAATAAAAAAACAAGCGGCAGTGTTCACTATATCAATTTATAACATAAAAATATATATAACTCTGACATAAATACCAAGAAAAAAATATGCAAGAAATGCGTGATAATTCGAGAGCTTTCGATCGAATGGAGAAAGATTTTTGTCCGATGGAAACTACAGAAGTTTCATTTCCCTAGCAACGGCTTGGTTGTAAGTGAAAATTATCGTAAAATGTCGGTAACGCTTTTCGAGGACACTTTTGGTTTATTATCTTCGATAATGAACCATTGGAATCGCCCAAAGAAAAAAATGATGTTCCAAAGAGCTTGTTAGTATGAAAATGGACCTGTATTTCAACAGTTTGATACACGATCGTGTTGTGAGGCACAATCTTTGAGCCGTCATTGTGAACGAACGGCTGGTCGTACAAAGCTGCGGATGGTCTTAAAAAATTCTACGGAACAAACTCTATCTAAATATGAAATAAAAAACATACCGTTCTATATGAATTTTTCGAGATATGAGATTTTCAAATTTTCAAAATTCGTTTTGAACCCCTTCCACTTGACCTAGGGTTATGAAAAGTTTCGAGGAACATTGTGGGGTTGGTCGAAACCCATAAAAAAAAATTTCGTAATTTTAACTCAACGCTAACTGGGCAAAGTGGCGCGGACGGCGTACGGCGGACGGACGGATTTTTTTTTATTCGATTTTCTGAATCTACGTATCTTGAAACGTAAACCAACAAATTTTGAGGGGGGGTTAAAATTTTTTTTTCTTTGGGCGATTCCAATGGTTCATTATCGAAGATAATAAACCAAAATCCGTCCGTACGCCGTCCGCGGCACTTTGCCCAGTTAGCGTTGAGTTAAAATTACGAAATTTGGTTTCTGGGTTTGGACCAGCCCCACAATGATCCACGAAACTTTTCATAACCCTAGGTCAAGGGGAAGGGGTTCAAAACGAATTTTGAAATTTTGAAAATTCCATATCTCGAAAAATTCATATAGAACGGTATGTTTTTTAATTCATATTTAGATAGAGTTTGTTCCGTAGAATTTTTTAAGACCATCCGCAGCTTTGTACGACCAGCCGTTATTTCACAATGACGGCTCAAAGATTGTGCCTCACAACACGATCTTGACTCAAACTGTTGAAATACAGGTCCATTTTCATACTAACAAGCTCTTTGGAACATCATATGGCTTAAGTGATGTCGAGTTTGTTGTTCTGAGGTGCGTTTCGTGCTACGGAAATGAAGGTAATTTCGAATGTTTGTTGGTAGGTACTTCTTTTATAGAAAAATTATTACCGACGTAGTATTAAAAACCCCAGAATTATATCGTATTAATTAATCATAATTAATAATAATTATTATTATTAATAAATACGAATTATTAATACCTAACAATAAATTATAATAATTTTCAGTAGGTACTTGATACAATTGTTAATAATTAGTGATAATTGATAATAATAATTAATCTAACATTTAGGATCTAGACATTTAGACCTAGTGATCTAGACAGAAGGGTGATCTGTACAAAGAAGATAATGAACCGTTGTGTCAAGAATTTGCAGAGTTTTTTGGTTTATTATCTTCGATAATGAACCATTGGAATCGCCCAAAGAAAAAAATTTTTTAACCCCCCCTCAAAATTTGTTGGTTTACGTTTCAAGATACGTAGATTCAGAAAATCGAATAAAAAAAAATCCGTCCGTCCGCCGTACGCCGTACGCCGTACGCCGTCCCCCGTCCGCCGTCCCCCGTCCGCCGTCCGCCGTCCGTGGCACTTTGCCCAGTTAGCGTTGAGCTAAAATTACGAAATTTGGTTTCTGGGTTAGGACCAGCCCCACAATGATCCTCGAAACCTTTCATAACCCTAGGTCAAGGGGAAGGGGTTCAAAACGAAATTTAAAATTTCGACGATGTCATATCTCAAAATATTCAACTGAACCGTGTAATTTTTAGTTCACTTTTGAATGACCTGAAAAATTACGAATCTTTTAAGACCAATTGGATTTTTGTGCGACCAGCCGTTCGTTCACAGTGAGCGCGCAAAGGTTTAGGAAAAACACTAAACTTTC